>OX235279.1:122875410-122907366 GCA_944472155.2 Trichobilharzia szidati
TTTGTCCTTATTAGAAAAAAATGCTACCTAAAAGGCAAAAACTTATTCAAATAGTAGTGCACAGCTGCCTGGCCAAGAGCGTGATCATAATTAACCCTCACACTAGACAGATTTAGACTTTAATGACATCGTAAAATATAATTTAAAGGATGATGAAAAGTTACATGAACTCTTTTCATATTTCATGTAGGGAATAGTTTTGAAGGTCACCTCTTATATTTATCAGATGTCTGATTATTGTTAACGTCAATAAACAAAGAAATATCTAATACACTAGGTTTAAAATAAATTAGACGTCTATATTGGTATATTAATTCATTCTTGGGCCCATGGACAAAATATGAGCTGGTAACAAGTGACTCAGGCAGCCGTTAAAAACAGCTCTTAAAATCCCCTTCATATAAGCCTTCAGTTTCTGAATAAGGGGAATCATTTAACAATGGTATCGTCCTATATGCATTACTAAGCAACATATTTCTCTAGGTTACGACACCTAAGTGATTAGCGCTAGAATATATCGTCTCAGATATCCTGCCTACATTGAGAAATTTGAGATGTGCAGTTACAACACCCCTCAGTTGTGAAAATTTTCCATCCTAACTTGATTAAACATATATATATGTATATATAAATAGCGCTTTGTCTAACTATTTTTCGCAACTGTCAACCACCTTTATCTGGCTTTTACAATATATGTTTTACAGGGGTTGGCAGAATGAATATCCTTTATTTACGTGTTCTTCTTCATTGGAAGAGAAGTCAGGAAATTTTCCCGTTGTAAAATGGTTTTTATTCTGTAATTTGATTGTTTAACATTAAACCTTGAAATTACTATTCGATATGAGATATTTCTGAAATTTATTTTCAGTAAGTAACCATCATTAAGTTGCTCTTTAATAAATCTTGAATTTATTTTCCTTAACGTACAAACCACAGATAATGATTTAGTATTATTTTAAAAAAATATGTAAGATATGACAAACTAACAAACAAATAATTGCTGAAAATTGTCTGTATTCCTTCTTATTTTCCACTGAAATAAAGTGATAAATAATTTTGTTTTTACTGTCATTTTTTTAAACACTTACTCATGCACTAGAGAGTAATTTTTAGCGGTCGTTTTCAACGAGTCAGTCAATGAAACTTGGCCGTCACATACAGAAGAAATTAAGTCTTCTCATTGGACACTGGTAACTAATGTGAAGTGTCTAGTCCTTTCTTTGGTGCAGACTGAATTCTATCAGTCAGGTTTTGCAATGTGGCCACCATTCTAGGTAGCTCGCCATCACGGTGCACATTGATTTGATGATATTAGATGATAGTGATGGCGAGCTACCTAGAATGGTGGCCACATTGCAAACCTGACTGATAGAATTCAGTCTGCACCAAAGAAAGGACTAGACACGTCACACTAGTTACTAGTGTCCAATCAAAATACCCACTACAGTCCTACAGGAGGTCAATCGAGAGCCCGAATAGCTCAGTGGTAACGTCTCTGACTGCAGCACTGGGTGACGCGGGTTCGAATCTCAGATGGGACATCAGTTCCTTCAAGGTCGCAGATACATCTTGCTGACGAGTGCCAACTAGCACGAAACCTAGGTCCGAGGCTTCCTGACGATTGCCTCCAACTATGTAATATCTTGAAATGAAGTCTTCTTTGTTTATTATTTGTCCTCTACATTTGACAAAAACTGAAAGTTAAACTTATTTCTCAAAAGCAAAGAGAATACTTAGATAATGGATTAGTAATGTAATCCTGATGTCAAGATCTTCACAAGTGTGAACTAAACGTCATTTCAAGTTATATAATGACTCACTTTTTCTTAACACAGTCAACGTTCGAAGTTTGCCTTAATGGACAAAATTTGGCCAAGCATTTAAGAAAAGACCCAAAAGAATGAAAAGTCTATTCTGAAGGAAAGGTTATTGAACATACATTAAAAATTGTCTGAATTTCTTATTTACAGTTTTCGCTACGTGAAAGAATAAAAGACATGCTAAAGCAAGAGGTAGGTAATATGTAAGAAAACAACTAACTTAACGTCACTAAATATCTAGGACAATGAAGCTTATGAAGTATACAACAAGTATGAGTAAAACTTCAGTCATTTTTATAACTTCATACCTGTCGCTTCTTGTTTATCATGCATCAGAACTACAAAGTATGACAAGTTAACCAGTAATCGAATTCTGAAGTGAGATTATTTTTCACAAGACAGTATTACAGTGAAATGAGAAAATGGATTATTGGAGACCTCAGAAACTAGAAATGAATAATACTCAAAAGTAGGAATAAATGGTATGCAAGATATGACTATGATTATTATTATTAGTGAATAAGTGATAATTTTACTCATAAAAAGTACACAGTTGTGATTATGTATTACGTATTTACAAATAAAGGAATAAATTTATTCAGAGGTAGATTTCGTCACGAACCAATACCATTTGGTGAATCACTGAAAACCCCATGGAGAACAGAACAGTTATTTTGTCCTAGTTAGTCTTCAACAGTGCGCCCCTGTTACCTCAAGAGGGACCGAACTCATAATCTTCAAGTTACGGGTCGTTCCTGTTGAATGCTGAAGCACTGAGCTGAGGTACAATGACCTACGTATATGTCTGATGTATAGCAGCACCTCTATTCAGTGTCACTGGTGAGAGTATGTCCTCAAAATAGACTTGTGTAACTCCACAGATCAAAGGAGGAATAATTAGTCTCCACCAGGTTTGCATTATTATGTATATACTTTCTAAAAGTCGAAACAAAACAAATATTTGATCAAGGTAAAAATTTCAATGAAAAAAAATCATGTTGCAACGAAACAAACTTTTTGAGTTGCATATTTGTGTTCTTGAATAGACTAGAATTAATTATAACACACTTATTTGTATACCACTGTTCACGGTGAGCAATTTGCAAGAGTAATTGATTGATATGCACATAGCTAAAAAATTGGCAGTTAGAAGAAACTAACTAGTAAAAAATAAAAAAGGTATGGAGATGAGTAGGTGAATTAAAAGTTAATTTAATTTCCAATTTCACTTTGTAACTGTAATTTGTGCTTTTGTGCATTTGTGGTAGGAATCAAATTTTTTACGAACTTTACATCACTTAAAATGGTAACCTACTAATTCAAATAACAAGTACTTAAAAAAGATAATTGATTGGCATTTTGATATTTCATAGTGCGATGAACTCTTCATTTGATCTGCAATTTTGTTTGAAACAAAAATAAATCAAGGAATATTGAAAGCTATTTTTAGAAACGTTGGTGGTTCATTAAATTTCTTGGTAGATGAGACTATTTTTAATTCCATCTAGAGAGTCACATGAGGGCATGAGCCTAGCAACCCCATCCTATAAAATAAACACTGCTACAGAAACTTCAAGCTGCTAGCTTGAAGCCCTATGTTCCACTGGGGAACGTGAAGGAAAAAAAAAGTCACAGATAATCATAATTACTTGAAGATCATGTGGTACTTAAATTTCGTTACGTTGCTCAGATTTTATTTCATCAGTTCGCTAATGATAAACTAACACGATTTTAAGTTTTAAAACGAAGTCTGTACTTATCTTTTTGTGTAGATAAGAGATATTACCTTGTGACACTGAAAGATTCTACTATAATTTCTGTCCTTGTTTTTTATACCGTGCATTTGTACATATATACATAAAGTGGATTTGCTTCCACAGCTTCAAAGAATTTCAGACAGGTTGATTGTTGCAAGACAAATATAAACTAAGTTTATCAGGTTAAAGTTGTAGTCACTATTTGAAACCGCTTTGACTTAGCTTAAGTTTATAAGTACATCCACAGGAGAGAATTATTTCTTGACTGAAATACACACACTGATTATTGAAAGTCAACGGTGATTACCACCTAACCTATCAAAATGCCATGCAACGGACTCACTATTGTGAATTTAAAATATAACCCTTTACAAATACTACGTGGAACGCAAGTTTACATTGAAGGAAATGAGCGTATTCCCACACTAGCCAATAACTTCATTTCACTACTTGTATAATTAAATTCAGTAGGTTATTGTTGTACAGGAAGTTTTAACAGTTCAGCTTTGTTCATGTTGGCCAAGGTATTCTGACTGTATCCAACTTTATAATTTTTTCCGTGCTTCTGTTTAAAAATAATTTATATTCAGATGTTACACACCTATGCGGATGGTACTGACCTCCTAAAACATTTCATTACCAAGACCACATCATTAAGAGAGCCATTGAAAGGGAAGGAGTACCATATATCTGTCTGTCCTAATTTGTAATTGTTAGTGTGGAACTATGAAAGAAGCGCAAATCATAACTAGAATAGGCAGGTGTATGATAACACGGTTGAAATGGACGATGAATTCTAAAAATTCAGTCAGTTTGTTAAGTAGCACCACTGCTTTTCAGTAAGTGTCTGTCCTCATTTCTGACTTGATGGATGCCCATGGAATTTCATTAAAGCTGAGAGAAATTTATTTCAGAAGTATTCACTAATGATCAGCGGACTAATAATCATACTTTGAATTTATGAGGATCTTGTTGACGGTATCGATCTGAGAAAAATTGAAATTCATACACACCGTGTTGCTATCCAGCAAATGATATGATTCGAAAATTAATCTGATATTGAAATTTTGAACGGAGAAGCAGAGAGTAAAATAATTTGGACAATTATAATTTTAAAAGGCTTAGGGGGTGAAAGAGTTATTTATCTCATTACGACTGATATTAATTTTGCTTTACGAGTTCATCTTCTACATGCAGCTGAAGGCATTGGAATCCACTTGAAGAAGCCAAACCTGTTAAGTAGAGAATAGTTTGAAATCAAAAAATCTATTTGAAGTGGTTCACTTATCTGTAATACACCTGTTTACCTACATTTTAAAAGTTATTGTCCAAATGGCTACAAATGACCATTATTCAAGACTCTGTACTATAGAGCTAGGAGAATATGCTCTGCAGAAACATTAAAGGGAGAATTTATGATTCTCAAAAAGATGTTAAAAAATAGTAGTTACCCCCAGAGATTCATTAACAAATATGGAAGAAGTGGAGGCTCAAACATCAAACAAAGTGGGAAAAAGGCCTGTCTTCATTCAACTCGATTTTGAAGGTGAAAATATTGCAGCAGTATTCAACAGAAGATTGAGTACGTCACTAGCATGAGCCTCTCCTGTAGCTAAGTTGGTTCCCGTCTGTCGGACATAATGTTGTTTGGTGCAAACAAAAGACGACAGATACCATTCTCATGTTAACTCCAATTGTGTATACAAATTTATATGTTTCCGCTGGAGCAGTTACACTGAAGGAACAGAAAGAAGGACATACCTCCTATTTTCTCAATATGCACCAAAAAGCTTACGTTTCAAGGGAACAAACGCTTACAATGGTGCCATTACCAGGCATCTCCTCAATACGGGTGGACATCATGAAATCTTTTGAAATAATCAATAGACAAAATAGTTCAGTTCTTCTCAAGTACGCTGAAGCAATTTCTATCAAACACCTGAAACCTTATTTATGTGTTCAGAAAGAAACAGTTATCGGTTTTCTCTTGAGATGATAAATGGGTGTCTTAACTCTTTCTACCATTTGACCACGTAACCTTTGGCTTTAACCTCCCTCCTTCTCCATAGCGTAACTTTGCTTGTTTCCCTTTTCTGTGATGTGAGTTGAACTCATTACACTGTTAATCAATTTATTATTTACTTGTCATCTTATTCACTCCTTGGCTTTATCCCTTAGATCTTTTGCCATTGTATCCAAGCCTTTATTTTCTGATCAAACTTGAACTTTCTGGATATAAGCTATATGTGTGACTGCTTAGCACTGTTTATCAAGTTTAGAGTCTCCTATCACCTAATATTATGTAATATATTTGCAAGTATGTTAAAATTGTCTTGTACATAAACTTTATAATTTCCTTAGGCTCTGCTCAGATGGTGAGAAGCTGACAAAATAAATGATGGTACCAGCTTATTCTGCATAAACCATTGTCCGTGCTTTATTTCAAATAATTATGCTAAAGCTAACATGCTAACTAAATCTGTAGTGACCCTATCAATCATTCTCTGTTGCAATACTTTCATTCTGTAACTGGATACTTGTTTTGCTTGTCTTACTATGCATTTGTTAGTTAGCATTAGAAGTTCCCAAAACTACATGAGTGTCTTTTAGTTTCACATTATATGTATTAGCAAATCAATACGTTTGGTACATTAAGGAACTTGAAGAACTAATAGGATTCACGTGTACGGTATTGAATTCAGATCAAGTACGCTTCAGATTTAATCTCACAATGTTTAAATCCTTGTCAGTAAACTGAGTTATGTGTGCTATTCAGGATTAATAAAAAAATCACAGTAAATTCTGACTTAAGAGAAACATGATTAACTATAACACGTAAACACATTTTTTGTGATTACAAAAATGTGTCTGCGGGACACATGTCTCTTCACTAATTGGGCTCTATTTTTATTCACTTGTGACTGCGTCGTTGAGACATGTATTGCTTAAAAAACATCAGAGCATGAGAGTCACAAGAATTTGCAAAGTCTGAATGAAATGAATTTAAACATGTGACAAGCTCCGAATAGAAAAACTATTTAGCACACTATATCATTCTTAAAACATGATGACAGCATCCGCACAATGCATATTTTCTATAAAAGCCAGTCACTTTTGTCTGTTAAAAAAAACACCAAATCACGAGTACGAAATTTAATTTTAGCTTAACACACTATTGACAGTTGATGGGGTATCATATGACCCTTCAGCAAGAAGCATTGAGTATTATATATATATATATATATATATCATGCATAAGATGTTGAGATTCAATCGATAGAAAGCCCCCCCCCTCAGCCTAGTGGCTTTTTCAGTCTTATCAGGAAAGAAAATTGAATAACTTCCTTTGGAAGAAATTCACAAAGTTATTCTTTTTGATAACTTCCACTTTAGGTTCTGCAGTTATTTATATTAGGCAAGCTAATAGATCAGAATATAGCAAGTAACAGTCGTGAATTGAAAACGATAGTGAAACACTTCAGGAAGGATAACAAATTTTTATTGGTAATGCCGATGGCTGCTTCTTCTCATGGTGAAGTCATCAGGGACTGCATGAAGTGGACCTATAATGCTGTTAAGGGGAATTTATCACACCAAACATTATATCTTCGCACATTTTGTAAAGTAGCCATCCCGTAGCCAGATGGTTAGTCGAACTCTTACAGCCTCTACATAGTGAGTTGGTGAAACGCAGTGTAAAGGATACTTTTGGATGTGTTGAAAGGATAAAAGATTTAAATGTTGACAATAAATTCATGATATCATTTGACGTATCTTCCTTATTCACCAATGTACCACCAATGGAAACAGTAGATTTTGTATGCGAAGGACTCATAAGACGAAACATCGATGTCGGCTTTCCTATATCTTTTATAAAAGAGCTTCTATTGAAATGCACAATGAATGTCCACTTTTTATTGAATAAGGAACTACAAAGACAAATCGACGGTGTGGCAATACAGTCACCACTAGGACCCATTCTAGCCAACATTTTCCTTGCGAAACTAGAAAATGGGACTTTGAAAGATGTTACTGATGAACTTGAATTCTATTGTCGGTACATGGATGATACATTTTTGATTATGAAAAATGAGAAGGAAGCAAAGAACATTCTGGATAAATTTAACGAGGTTCATCCCGCAATAAATTTTACTATTGAGAAAGAAAAAGACTCTAGTATTTCATTTCTAGACGTCCTTATGACCAGAAAAGAGGATGGCACAATAAGAAGTGTATATAAAAAAACCTACATCAACGTGTCAGTATACTCATTTTTTCAGCTTCGTACCCTTGAAATACAAACTTAACCTGATAAAGTGCTTGGTTCACAGAGCAAGAGCAACCTGCTCGGATGAATGTCTTGATGAGGAACTTAATAATATTAAACGGTTGCTGAGTAGAAACGGTTATTCAGAAAAGTTTATTGATAAGGATATGAACATAAATCATAGATGTCTGAATTACTATTTTCGTTAATTGTTGTAGTAAAAGATACCTTATAATATTTGATTTGAAATAATAGTAAACCATACAAAATAGAAACGTCGAGTTACTTTCATCTGTAAACACGTTTATATTTGATTGCAAAGTTTCTTCCAAACCAACAACCTGTAATCAGTCAGATATCTTACTTTCTCTATATCCTTCTACAAAAAAATATCACCTAACACACTTACACAGTTTACTTTTCGGTCCTGAAACCAGAAAAGGAAAGACGATTGTAGGTCTAAGAACTTCACCACGTAAGTACAACCTCGTTCTCACTGAAACTTCGACCACGGAAAAATAAACTTATTCTCCTCTGGAATCAGGAAAACTTCTCATTTCGAGGACAAAGGTCACCGACGGGTGAGAGCCTTCCAGAACCCAGTCAACTAGTGTGTATTCTTTCGATAAGATAAAAAAGAAGCATACGGGAACGGAATCTGCGCACCATGTTCGAGGCTGTCTGGCTGCCAAGGCCAGTAAATGAGAAGAAACGACACAGAAGTTTTAGGGATATGCGAGAGCAGAAAAGACGGATGAGAATCCGCAAAAGTGTTAACTCCTGTAGCCTAGATGACAACAGCGAGTGCACTAACGATGTTGCCAGCAAGGGCATGGAAGGTCCTCATGCATTAAGAATCAGTCCCATCTGGGACCAAAACAACAAGATTCGAATCAAAACGAAAGAAAGTTACAGTGATACAAAGCTATGCACGATGCGACAAACAGTGCAGTTCCAATGGAGAAGAAGGACTTCCACAGACAATTGCATGCAGTGACGAACAAACCCACAACCAAATCATGCTATTAAATTTCTAAATTTCATGTTACACTAAACAAACAAAACTGGGAGCAGGCAATACAGAAAGAGAACCCGTTATGGGTTGACAAGCGTTCGATGATATGAATGAGAATGCAGAACTCTTTGCAGACCTCTGTGACTTTGATAACTTGTTGGTTGGAAGCAGAGTGTACAAGCACAATGATATCACTAGCTGGATGCACCAAAAGTCAGATCGACTTCATCTCAATCTCAAGAAAGTGGAGACGCAGCCTACTGTATACAAAATCGAAAAGGGGAGTAGATACATATTCAAACCACAACTTAGCACAGGGGGGCGTTGAAAGTTAAAAGCCTCCGAAAGAGCTGGAGACAGAACACAATTCAGGTTCAGCACTCAAAAACTGACGGATGAAGCTATAAATGACACCTTCATCACAGTCACCCGGAAAAAACTGGCATCAAGTAACATCTTCTAGTAAACCTGTGCGGACCAACACTCGAACACTTTGAATGCGTTATGAAAGGAAAGCTGTATTGACATATCTTAGAAAGAAAGAGGGAAAACGACAATGGAATATCCGTCTACACACACGTAGAAGCTGATGAAGGGGAGAAGGATGATGTAGGTGATGAATCTAAGCAGAGATGAACAACAACAAAAAAGGTGAGCATAGTCTAAAACTCATTGAAAAAAGGAGTGAAAAAGCACTAGGAAAGACAAGAGACGCTTTTCGACTCACTGGCAACTGGAGCAGAACAAGATGCAGATAAAAGAGACCTCACAACGCTGTATAAAAAACCCATGTCTCAATCTAGGAAGAGATCAATGCAAATGATGCAGTGAGAGATAGTAAAGGGAACCAAAGCGGTGAAACAAAGGAAATTGAGGACTAGTCACTTCGAGTGACTCTTGAACCAACCGGCACTAGCAGACACAGAAATTCAAAGGAAGATCTACGATTTGATAAAAGCGAAACTCTCGAACTCCGGAAAGTTAGGGCTAGGGGGCGGCAAGACCAGATAGAATCTCTCCGGCAACACTGAAAACGAAGGCAGAAACCTCAATGGATTTGCTTACGCCACTATTGCAGAGGGTAGGGAAGTGAAGGTACCAGCCGATTAGTAGAACAGTTACATTGTCAGATCTTCAAAGGACAGAAACTTAGGCCTGTGTAAGAACTGAGGCGGGTTCATACTCCTGTTCGCTACAAGTAAAATATTAGGTGCATCTTCAATGGACTTAAGATGTTGGTTGCAAAACATCTAAAGCGTTCATAAACATCGTTCGATAACTATATGATGATTCCACATGCCTACTGATTCGCAACGGGAAGTTAAGAGAAGTTCTTAAGTGAGGATAGGGGTAAGTGCTTACTCACTGTCACCTATTATCTTCTTAGTCTTAGTGGTCTGGATCACTCGGCAGACAGTGTGGAGTGAGAAGGCAACCAACGCTGGGTAGTCAAAATTACCCTGAAGGATCTGGACATTACAGATCGTTTATGCCTGAGTTCGCAATAACCAGAAGATCAGTAGACGAAAACCGACAAGTGATCAGTAGAGGTGAACTTAGAGAAGCCACCTGAAGCCTCCAAAGACGTATTTGAGGTACAACTGAACAACAATGATACTTCAGGAAAGAAACGCACGTACGGTGCAGTGCAACTTCCTAAAGATTACTGTTCTCCAAATAACTCTGAGCATGGTTCTGGAGTAGCTAACATAACTTCGTCCAGAAAAGCCCTCACGATGCTGTAGAGTCAAACTAGTGGTTCTCAAGAAATATGCTGGAGCTCTGCATGTTCCACTACATAAGTTGTTAAGACAGTCATTACATAGATGTCAGTATCTGAGAAATCGTATCACCTATTTTTTAAGAGGGAACCGACAAAACACAATGTGCTATGGACCAGCAGTCCCACTGCCAGAAGTATCAAATGTGGTAAAAAGCCTGCTGACGACCAAATCAGGGAGCCTTTGAACTGGAACAGCATCTCATACGAAGCTCAACAAGGACTCAGCAAGGAGTAACCCTTTGCTACCTATGTAGTTGCAGCTTGGAATAAGTGGACAGCATGCTGGGATCCAAATATTCCGTTCTTCACCCTGTACCTAAGCTTTGCCGAAGCCTTAGACTCGGTTTTTCATGAAATCCTACTCCGGAGAGTCCCAGTAAAATGGGTTAGCAACCCATCGCTAGCTTGAACTGGGGCCTACTTAAAGGTTAAAAAGTTTTGAATGAATGCGAATCAAGTACGCCCTAGGTGCAGAAATACAGCCACTTAAGTATGACAAGGGGAAATTTGAGGTCCACTACTATTCCTAATCTTTATAAACAATCTCCCTAACAACCTAAGATCTTCAGCTCTTTTCGACGCAGACCACGTAAAGCTGTGGATAGCAATGAGAAACATGTACGATTAGATCACACTGAAAGAAGATTTAACCAACTCGGAGAAATGGACCACGGAAAATGTGCTAAATTTCAGCAGTAATAAATGCCGAATAATGTTCATCCACGCACCAGCATATCAAAGGTTCCTACATCGCTGATAATGAACCTACCTCTACCAGACCTAGACAGAATGATATCTAGGGTACTGCTGATAGACACTACACACAGATACCACCTATTCCGGAGACGCGGCCAAAGCCAATAGCGCAATCCAATTCGAGTTCACTTTCGCAGTTGTACAAAACATTTGTGCTACAAAATGTAAAAATTCGCTGCACCTCCACTCTTCAAAAGACTACGGCACACAGGTTGAGGAAACTTCAACCAATTCACCTGGGACAATAAGACGCCTTATGAGCTTTCCGTCTCACACTCAGTCGACGTTCTTACCACCGGCGATTTTGCAGAAAGTGCCTAAGCTTTTGGATATGCCTACAAGAAAGATTATTAAATTCGACGGCAGTTCTATAAACCACAGCGATTCTATAGATAATTTCGAAGACTGGATAGATGACAATGATATCGGGTATCAGGCAAAGTTCGATAACTTCATTCAGTACTACGAAGGAGAAGTAAAAGTGGATATTAAGCACTGTGTTCTGTTAGGACCGGAAGAAGGCTACAGTAAACCTTTGAAATTGTTAGAAGTATTCCAGCAAAAGCGTATTGTGGCACGCATCTTCATAGATAAACTTTTGAATTTCCCAAATATAATAGGTGACGCAGTGCTATAGGGGAATTTGTCTTACGAGATGCAGGCATATGAAGTGACTCTAAAACAAATTCTATTTCAGATTTGAATTCTGGTAGAACTCTTGGAAGCCTTTTTCTGAAATTCGCTGTTCATTCACAGTGAGAATGGGTAACGGTTGCGTGTAACATTACACATAACATTTCATAATGAAATGTTACTGCAGACATCTAAAAAATTACACAGAACAGTTGCCAGTAATAGTTTAGCCATTTAAGCTTACTTATCTCCAAACGATCAGATACTGCTAACACTACGGATGGATTGCTAACTAGTAGGCGTTCCACTGGAAGAAACTGTGGCAGATCGGTGTTCCTACGAAGAACTCTTAACCAGGTGCTAGATGTAGAATGTTTGTTGCTCTGCTTTCAGTGTCCAATGTAGAAAAATTGACTAGCGATTCAAAGGAGCAGTCACATATTTTCCTTCCATCTTTTTAAAGGTGGAAGATGTCTTTGCTAACAGGTAAGATAAATCCTAAAGTAAGTGCACTGGATTTACGCATTTACGCAAGATACTCTGTATGCAAACGCAAGTTTTTAACCTCCAACTTTAGAGACTGATCGAGACAATGAATTGATCGTACAAAATACGAGATAAATTTGTTGATCAGAATCGTAGTGCGATGATGACTGCCTAGATAGTTAGGGCTCGTGCACGAACGACCGAATGTGAAACGACAGTGTGCCAAATAATGTAGATGCTTGGTCGCCCACCTTCAGCTTAACAAGTCGACTTAATCAATAAAGGTCAACATCCAATGCTGAGGGAAGAATGCAGCAGGCTAATAATTTTAGAGAATTATTTACCACTACAGGTCACTCCCTCCTTGGTGCGATCGTGAAGATGCTAAGACGATACCAGTCGGAAGTGAGAAGCTAATGTTGACATCATTAGTAAAACTTCCGGTGGGTGCGATGGTAATGGGTTGCCTTATGGCCATCTGTCGGTGCTAATGTGATGTATGTACAAGGATTCGTTCATGTTCGTCCGTTGGTTGTCGTGCTTCTTGTCTAGTGCCCATTGCACTTAGGAAAACAGAACAAGAATGCTGAGAAGTGGGTTTGAAAAATATCACCAAAAATAACAGTTGGATTGGGACATACATACACAAAGTGAGGAAATTGCATAAAGGGGGGACATCGAAATAAAAAAGACAGCTATTTTATAAAGCATTCGACACGACACATATTACAGAACTGAAGAAGTAATTTACCTTCAGAATTATTGATGATTATTATTTATTCCGTAAGCTAGTACACATATCTTCACATGAATGTGAATTAAATAATATGTATTAAATAATAATATGTAATGAAACATGACTTCTTTTAAAGATAACAGTGCAGAAGGTATCTATTTATGCCACTAAACTTAATTAGAGCATTTATTTAGTTAGCATAATTTGAGTTGTATTCTTCGCTTCTGAATTTTTGCCTATTAATGTAAGTACGAGTTGACCACGGTTGCGAATCCTGCTCTGTATGAAAGAAGTAGCCTAGTGCTAAATATATAAATGTATTTATCATCGTTACGAGCTACGTTTTTATTCTTAATTTGAGACGTTCACAGCAGTAATAAACACGATAAATCGTGTTCGAAAAATCATCCAGTAGATAATACTGCTTCGATGTGTGATATATCAGTCAAACAAATTAATGTGGAATTACATACTACCGTAGTGCCCAAGTTTTGCATGTATATCAATCAGAAATTCCTCTACCAGACGATATACAGACAGTTTTAGTTGCAGATGTTTTTAACTGTCGTAGCCTAAAGTGTCCTCATGATTGTTTAAGTTAGAAAACACTCCTTATTCCTTTATATTTAAGGATGAATGGCTAAAGGACTTGAGACTATAATCCCTATGGGTGATAATGATATAGAGTAACTGACAAAAGTCTTTGATTTCGGGATTTCATCATGAACTGACATCGGTTAGAGAACCATTGGAAAACCTGGGAGTACTCGACAGCAGTTTCGTCAGACTAGTTTAGGACTCTTCAGCAGTACGCACCCACCGCAGAGGTTCAACCCAAGGACCTTCCGGTTACAAGACGAGCACGTAGACCATTAAGCCACTGAGAACCGATCCAATAGCCCATGAATTCCAACTTCTGCCAGTTCACGATATAGCGCAACTACTAGCCAATGTCATAGCTGGCGAATATTTATCCTCACACCCGACCTGCTGTACCCCACTGGTCACGACTTCTCACTAAAACCGATGTCAGCTCATGATAAAAACCTGAAACCAATCAAATCTCTGCAAAGCACATCCAGTGTTTGTTCATGTATTTTGAGGGATCAGTATCTAACACCACGTCAAGCTGTGTTTGAATATAGCTAGTGTATTTATATAAATTCCCTCAGGCATATGATTGTAATGAACACTAGCAAACAACAACAACAACCGGAAAGAGTCAAAATCCGTATAATTACCCCCAAAAGAGAAAGAGGTCGTACATGTATCCACACTGGTGGTAGTTGAATTCAGCCTAACTCCTATTGGTTTAAAGTTGAGTGGTTATAACAAAGGCTGTATCAAAAGTTTACGTAGCCTATATAGATATTATGAACTGCCCAAAGCCATGGAAACCTATATCCATTAACTGACAAAACATATGCTTTCCCTACTCGTTGAACGGAAATTATTCTCTCTCTTTTTGACCTACTTTACGAAGAAGGCAACACCCTTGCTAAACAGAAGAACTAATTCAACACGATTTGATCACTACTAAAACTCACTTGTTTGTCATCCATCTTCCTGGTCCCTTCCAGCAGCTTCAAGTTCATGTGTTAGTGCTACCCCCTACACAGTTTTCTAAGTACCTCTAAGCTCTGTCAAGGTTGCTAATAATTTAAGTCAGAAAAATATCAATAATAGTATCCTAAATTCACTGATGGTATAAGACATGTTGCTAAGATATTCGAAAGCAAATGACAATGAGTGAACAAGAATTTGGACGCGTTCGCTCTGAGGTATTTGTATGACCTAGCAACATGTCTACCCTAAAGATTAACGTGACAAATTCACTTTAGGGCTTTTAATTCTTGGTACTAAGTCACTAGTTGTAAAACTAGAGTCTCGAGTGGTTTGTGGGTGAGCTCCTACAAGAACAAGACCGTACTTAGATTAGTACTTTTTACTTTCATCTGATAAATTATGAGACGCTACGGGTGAAACAGAAAACTTTTCCGTCCGAGTGCTTGCAGCTATGTCTGCATTTCGAAACAGGGTCTAAGGTGGTAAATATATTTATCGCTAAGTCTTACCAGGCTTTGAAGGCCATTTGACTTCCTTTTCTGTTCGTACTCTAGTGGTCCTTATGATTTTAGGAAATATAACTGCCAAGCTAACTCCTCTGTGGTTATCACAAGGACTTAATTCGAAGTCATTTTTAGCTTCCATGCTTCAGCTAAAATTTTGGTTCACTTACTAATCTTGGTATCAAGTAATTAACTAACTTTAGATCCCGTCAATGCTCGTTGTGGTGGAAGTTACTGTGTCTATATTCCGTTCATTCTGCTTCAGTTAAAAGGGAAGCTAAACAGCAGTTATCTTTTCATTACTTTTGGCTGTTATTGCTCGCCAAAGCCCTGAATCTTTCTGTTCACTCTTTATTAGTGAGTTACCAAATCCCTCTTATTAACCTTTATGCTCTTAGGCT
The DNA here is from genome assembly GCA_944472155.2 of Trichobilharzia szidati. Lineage (NCBI taxonomy): Eukaryota > Metazoa > Platyhelminthes > Trematoda > Strigeidida > Schistosomatidae > Trichobilharzia > Trichobilharzia szidati. The sequence continues at coordinate 122,891,134 of OX235279.1, forward strand.
GACATCGCGTTTGAGTAGATGTGTAAGGAGACTGGTTGTGCTCCCGATACGTCACACTGTACCAGCCTTAATAAACACACTGTATCTAACCAACCACTTAATCAGTACGCTACCTAACCCGCAATTGCTGATAACAAAATACAAATCAAAAGGAGTCAGTCATTTAGAAATATACCCTAATGAGCTACATATATTTAAATGGAACAAAATATTAAAGTTATTTGGAGGAAATATTTTAGAACTTATTTGGCTAGCGTAACTGAACTATGGATCCTGTGGGTGTGTTGCCAGCAAAAAGGAGTAGAGTGAAATGGCAGATGAGCCTGATCGAACCCAAAGGATCCATATGGTGGTTACACATTTTTTAGTTATTATTAAGTTAATTCATTTCGATCCCTTTATTTTAGATTTACTTTGCTGAGGTGCCATGAACTCCGAACACACTGTTAAAATACACTAAAATATTTGCACTATTCTTTTAGTACCAGAAGCACTGTTGCTTTTTTGACAGCGAACTGAAAATTATGACAGGCTCCTTCAAGGTGAATAACCTCTTTCTGCCAAGCATCCTACAACTTCCTGTGTGGAGTTTTGACATCTTAACTACCTCAAACCAAAAATTGTCTTTTATTTGCTATCATTTTGCTTTTATTTCGAACTCGCGTGTTGTTAGTATCCGAATAAGTGAGATGAAATGAGAGAGCCGCCCACCAAATTCATGGAAATTTAACTAGTTGATCCGATGGTTGTCATCCTTAGACTATTTCATTACGCCGTTGTAGGTGACTGTCACCGACTCGTTCGACTAGGATTCCAAAAGTATGGCCTTATGACCAGTGGACATATGTAAAGTGTCAACTAGATAACAATACGTTTCACTGATGACAATGAAATGTTACTTCATATAAGCTGGAAATCAACAAACCTTTCATAAGTATTCCATCTTAACTTAGGAGCCTTCAACATACAACAAAATACCGCAATTCCTACGTGTTAGACACATGAAAGCTTATACAAGCCTATGAATTTTGAATTCCACTGTCAATTCACTAAAAAACGAAAACATTCAATTTCAACAGTGATACTCTTCTTAATTATTCTGCATATAACGTTAGATCAAACCAACACTGAGTAATGATATAACAGTAAACTCCTATTTGATTCTCGCTTATTCATATGTGTAGAAGTCTTTTTCGACTGAAAAAAAGTAGTTTTGTCCAGCTCCCCTCTCAGAATCAAAATAACTTTTCCCCATATAATCAATTCAACTTCAGCAGCTTTTCTTAATCATTGCCTAATAATCTGCATGCACGATATCAAATCAATTTTGCAGCCAAGCATCAGTGTGATGCAAGTAAACAATTAAGTGCAAGTTAGTGCATTAAGTCATAAGGGGTAGAAGTTATATCCGGTCATAACACTCACGAAGTGACGTTAAAGTACAACTCGTTACCCACCGATTGAATGTCTGGTGTTTTCACTAATAGTGTATGTTCTTTTTCCTGTCAGTCAATATATCCCATAGCGTAAGAACCATCTTACTGTTAGATTACAAGGTAACTTCTCCGTTATATCTTTCTGTTTAGGTTCTTCAATTTATCGATGAACCTGATAATCTTTATTCAAATATTTAGTTACCTGTTCAATCAGGAAGTAATAATGGGATGAGACGAGGATATGCCACCCAAATACATAAGCAACCAGTGGATACTATTCATAGATTGGTTCCAAGTAAGCTGTTTTTACACCCACGTACTTCTTTTATCCAACTTGGGTGACTCAGAGAACAGCCTCTTTAACTAGAATGTGGATATGACATATAACGGACACAACTTGCGAGAAACAAAGGTTAGAAGAAATGAACATTGAAGGGCGTGTATTCGACTACCAAAAAAATCTAATGGAACTAGAAAAGCTTGGAAAACTGTCAATCACAGGTCTACACAATACAAAATCAGTGCATAAAGTTGGTTTTGATAATATTGAAATCAATCGGAAAATTTTCAGAAATCATAGTGAACTTTGATAAAGCTATTAGCATTAAATAGTGAAGAGTCAGTAAAAACAAAATCGTTTTGTTTTTCATTCATTGGGAAATACAAACATATTTTACGATAGTGAATATCATATATCCAGGGCCAAAGGTTCTTTTCAAACGACGTAATCTGAACTTGGTTTGGACACATATCATTTCAGTTTAGTTGTACATTGGCCTGTTACAAATTTCAGCGCGTGACTAGTGGCTTCAAATCTGTCGTACACTATTTTGGCATACAACTATCAAATGGGTCTACTAACTCTTTTTTTTAATTCTGAAAATCATTTGCAATAAAAAGTTTTGAATTCGATGAGATAATGTCTCTCGAGTGATTTTACCGCAAGATTTTGTTGCAAATCAGAGAATCAATTTCAAACTCTTGAGCTTGTCGAGTGTATTGGTCATTCTTTCTGTTGCCGTGAGACACACTTCCTAGTTTAATAATATGTATCGTCTATAGTTAACACCCAGCATTCCTTCACCATTAGGTATTTATTGATCAAAAGATATATGATAGATAGTTAATTGTTGTTATTTCGAAAGCAAGGAAATCATCGTGCGGTTTTCCAACCCTTTGAGTTTAATAATAATAATAATAGGTTCGGTAAATAATGGTTCTATGCACGCGGTTGTTTAATCGTTATTATTTAATTTAATCATAATTTCAAGGTAGATTTCGTCACAAACCGACATCATTTTGGAGAAGCGCTAAAAATCTTGAAGCACTGGTCGGCTGTTTCGTCCTTGTTTCTGACTTTTTAACAATGCACAGTCACAACTCCACCACACAGGTTCGACTTAGGGTATTCATGTTAACAGAAGACCTCGCTGACCGTTTAGGTTCAGTAACTGATGGCGATTCTTGACGAAATCTGCCTTGAAATCCATCAAATCCTTCCAAGTCGACACTTAAATCCTAATTACAATTACTTGTTAGTTAGAAATTTCATCGTGACATGTAAGAATTATTTTTTTTGGCTGTGTATATAGGTGGGATACTAAGTAACTGTTAGTGTCAACATTAAGTAACAGTCTTCGTTTAACGTACAATCTAAACTAAGACATAGCCGACGGTATTTCCCAGCTGACATACCAGGTAAATGTGCACTTCAACGACAAAGAAATCCTCAAACATTTTGCCGTGGACTGCTCCAAGGAATATTTCAGCATACAGTTTTGTAGTTTTTTCATACAACGTATGTTAATTATTCTGGAGTATTGGTACGAAACGAATTCTCCGAAACAAATAGAGAACATTCCTGCTAAATCTTCACAAAGTCTGTGATAGAACCGATTTTTCAGGGAAATTTCATATCTGAAGTTAAATTCCTTAACCTTTTCATGCATCACAAACACAATTTCGAAGGTGTCTGGATTTGTAACTTATAATGATATCTGTAGTCAAAAATCAGGAAAAGTACAACTTGCCTTTGCATTTGAATTAACAGTTTTGAAATGTCAGACATTTACTATATCTCGCCTAACCCACTATGACATCTCGTTTGTCAATTCACACATCTCTTGTTCCATTTCGTTTTTTCAGTAGCATTATTAAATATTGGTTTTATATCTATGGGAATTATTAACCTCGCTTAACTCGTTGCAGTGATTTTATTCACTGAAAACGTATTCACAGTACCACTTAATAGACAATGTGCTAGATGAAGTTTAACGTAGAGAACATAATGTGTTGAAAGCCCTCTGTCCGAATAAATGTTTAGAATTTAATCAGAAACAAATATTGTCTGTTCATTTAGTTTTGGTGAAATGATGGAGGTAGAAATAGTAAGAATAACGGGGATGATAACTCAGTGTTACGTTAAGGAATGGAATAAGCAAAAAAATACACAAAATTTTCTTGTATGGAGGTTACTTCAACTAGAATATCATGGAAAGGCAATCAGTTTGATTGAAAACTATCATACGGGAGGAACTGTGCACTCTCTGATAACTAAAAGATCAAATATGAGAATACATATGGTTTTCTCCCTTAGATTCTCAAGACATTCATCGTTCAGTTTTCAACAGGCAATAAACCCAAGGTAGATAAGAAAGAATATTACTGTGCTGAAAACTCAACAGCTGTGATCCTCTTTTACTCTGACATCAAACAGGAGAGAAGTGGTATTGCTTGACCAACGTCAACATCAAATTAAAGATACGCACAAGCAAACCACTTTTCTATAAATTAAGAAAGACTTCTGATTGTTCTATGACACTTACATGGACTCTGATAGATAGTTGGTTAAATTAACCACTAAATCACGGCAACTAACTTCTTTTAAAGATACCACCATGAGAATGGATTTACTGGTTGTGCACCGAAAAGCTACACAATCACTAACAGTTGTATAGGTTAGCAAAACTCAAATAAATAAGGACAATCTTAGAGCCCTAGTCTTAGAAGTTACGAAGCTAGTGTATCACTCTAAATTTCTTCCGCCACGCTGTCTGCTCACGTTTTACAAAAAGCTTTAAAGAATTATTACCTATGAGGATTTTTAGATTTGTTAAAATACTATTGCAATTCAAGTGCGTAAGTAATGTGAAGCAAAAAGTTTTGGCCATAAGCTTGTCTGGATTGCCTTATTTACAAGCTTTTTTGAAGTGTAACCAATTCAATTGATGCACAGAACTACTTTCACAGTTCGATCAAATTAATGAATATAATTACCACCATTAAATCTGCTAATTGACAAAGTTTATTTCTTCAGATTCACTTGTCAGTTATTTTTAATTTTAATTAACCACCAATTATAAACATGTGATCAGTGTTGCAGTTTCAGTTTCATTGTGGTACCGATAACTTCAATAATTCAAAAGGAATCAATTGCACCAAGAATTATGGTGTATCAAATCATTAAGAATGAGATAAAAGAAGGAAAAGCTGTCAGAGATGCGTAATCTTAGAATAAACACCACGTGGCATTTCTAACGGGTTCTCTAACCAATCTTCTACTTTGTTCATTTAAAATTTTCAATGCAACATAAAAGCAAATGAATTCCACTTGGTTCAACCGCAGTCGATGACTTTATGATGTAGTAGCGTGAATAAACCAAACAATAAGCGAAATTTGTTGATTGGCCCTAATTTATTTTATCTCTAAATGTGATCATTTGCATTTTACAGTGTTATAATGCCATTCATTTTATGACGTCTGTTTTACTTTTTTGCCATAACACTGCTTTATTAACAAAGAGCATACATATTTATATGCGAAAAAGCAACTAGTGTAAACTACTTTCAGTTTATTATTTACATTGGTTTTTGTTTATTGTTTAGTACATTCGGTAACCATGTCGTCGTCTAGCAGTTTTTTCGTAATTCGGATTACGAATTTCTCCAAATTCACACTTGGCCGCATCAGGTAATGAACACGGAGGAACCCAGTTGTCGTTTTTGAGGCTAGCGAAGCATTTGATGACATCGGAGTCTTTATTCGCTATTTTCTAAAAGAATACGTCAGTATAGTACGACATGCAATCTAGCGTCGCTTACCTTCATCAGAGTAATTGAATCGTAAGGAGCGTTGAAATTAATAAGGAAATAGTGGCCTTCGTATTGCCGTTCACCTTGGACATGGAAAACATTCGGCAGTCGCCGCAGACCGAGATTTTCGACATTGAATAAGTGAGCACCATTCTCAAGCATTCCTTTAAGTTGTCTCTTCAGAGCTGCTTTTATGCCAGGCGTACCAAGAGCTTTAATAATCAGGGACATTTCATATCGTATCATAGTTGAAACCTGAAAAAATTATAAATTTCCATCTGAATTAATTAGGTAAATAGCTGTATATGAGACCTCAATATAAACCACTTCGATGTTAGCGATTATAACAGATCGAATTAGAAGGACGAATGACTTCATATTTTTTTATGCTTGCCCCGGTGAGAATGAGCATTGACCTTTTGTGTGTGGTTACCAATACTACTAACCTTTTTGGCTGAAGTTAGAACACAACTCCACTACCATGAATGCCATAAATTTTGTACGTAGGTTCTAATAGTCATTATGAACTCGGGACTTTAAAAAGTGCTAAAAGGTTTCACAAATTTTTGGTGTTAAGTCCCAGCTCTCTGTATCCCAGTTTTGCTTCGCACTTACTCCGAAACTGCGAAAATCCTGTTATATAATCCTCACTACTTTATGTTCTAGGAGGCTTGAAATAACCTCACATTTTATTCCCAAAATTTACGTCCATTGCCTTCCTGAATTAGACTCTTGATTGGTAACTCATCTAACACTTATTGTTCTTTGTACTATATATTGTTTCAGTACAAAGTTGACATAACACGGACACCAAGATATGTGCCACATGAACGGAATCTAGAAAATGTACTTGACGAGCCACATTTCGGGATCGCTGTACTGTTTTAAGCCTGTGTTTCTAACGGTAATCAACAAATAAGCATTCTTTTCAAGTACACGCAATAGAGTGCCTGTCACTATGCACTCGATTCGACATGAAGAGACATAGGGCGGTACGATCAGGCAAGTTTATCGTCGAATTTCTGAACACCTCGTATCTTGGTTTGGCAAAGGTCCGAATAAAGCTATACGCAGCTCAATACTAGCTCATCTCGTCGATACTGACTGGACATCAAGTCGACTCTAACAAAGCTTTCAAAGTTATTTGTCGTATATCACCCAACCTCCCGTATGGTCTACGAGTACGAATTTTACATACAGCAGAGACAACCAGAATTCATCTGAACAAGCCAAATCTGTGTGTTCAAAAGAAATTTGTACAGCCCCTTTCTTCGCCATAGCCAACTACATAATATTTATTAGTTCTTAAAAACGATTTTCCCTTCCCCTTGTAATCAACTAACTTTCTTTTGACTTTGTTAATTTTTACAAGTCTAGCTAATTCTATTAACTTGTTTATATTTTACGTAATTCTTCTAAGTCATCCTGTTCTTCTTAATCATCATTGCTATTTTACAAATTTCTTGATTATGTAATAACTTTTTGCCAACGCCTAAGAATCAACTTATCTTGAATTCCGTAATTAATTTGCACCCCTCTTTTAAAACTGAGATATCTTGTTACTAATATCTATTAGTTGATTGTTCTGATGACCTTTAACCTCTTAACTTCACCCCTGCCTACACCTAAAACTGATTAACTAAAATAACCACTTGATTGGTAAAAATTTTAATGTAAGAAACGATATATTAGAGTAGAACCGATGATGAGGAACTAACTGAAAAGGAACATATTTCTTTGTTCAATCTGTGGCTTTTTCTAAATGCGGTTTCGATACCCAGTCATCACTGACACCCTCTGTTGTTACTCAGTCACATATTGTCCTAAACCTTACCTATGGAATCATTGACAAACCAATCTTCTACGATTTTTTCTATGTACAGTAGACACAGTTGCATTACGCAGTGGCTACAACATAATCTTATAATTCAAAATTAAGTATATTAAAAAGTGAATCATATTTATTGTTTGCAATCGCCTATATGAGTAGTTGCTTCCACCATTGTAAGATATTATGAGACTCGGGGAGCTTGTATTTACTTTTGTAGACCGAGTTGCATATCAGTTACTGATGAACGACTAAGAAGTGCCCCGGTAAACAGATTAAATACACCTTATTAACCAGATATGGTCTGGCATTTTATTAATGTGAGACTTTACTCTTCTAGAAGAGAAAACATGTGAACATAAATAGTTAGCAGCTAGCATCACCAAACCTGAATTATTATAAGTGGACTTCAGTTAACACCCTTATAAACTTATGGAAAAAAATTGTTCAGCGAAATGAATGACTGACACTATAACCTGTGAGTGATCTTTAATTATTGGACTCATTTGTAATCTCTGACTTCTTTTTGCTTTTTGACTCTATCTCAGTTACACAGTAACTGATAATTATTCGGGTTAATGAAATGTAGTAGTCTTTTTCATCAAATAATGGCCATATCAGAAGTTCAGATATATCTCCATTTATTGAGCTTAGGTAGGAAAAGTTCTAAAAAAGTAGTTCCCTCCAGAAAAACATTGTGCCGTGTCAACTGCAGAATACTTACGAAGATTCCATAACACATACTGTCTGATAAATCATAGAAATTTGCCTGAAAGTGCATCATTTTAATTTATCATATTTCGAAACATCACAAATTAGAAAATAAAAAAAATACTTTGACATTATAATGGACTAGCACTTGAAACGACAGAGGCTTAATCAAAATAAGTGATAATATTTAGAATCTGACTTATGATAGGTGAATACATCGGCGCTACTGTCATGTCACCAAGCCACCACTCTTCGATTCTTAGCATCCGAAACAGTCCACAGGGGTGACTTACATATAACTATCTACCTCAGACTAATAGACAACGACTTAACAGATGTACACCATAACTTACTGACAGCAATTTATTGCCACCGAAAAGTTACGCAATAAACACTGCAGTACCACTATATCAAATAGACTTTTCCAATATGAGACTGTACTTTAACATACCATGGAAGGTTCTTGTGACTGTATTGCTACTTTTTTTCCAACGTGGGACAAGCTATCTATTCGAAAGACCATAGTGATTACCGAATGGCTTCCAATATGCTGATGTATGCACATTAATACATGTGTATGCATAACAGAATAAACATAACCACCCTATATTTTTGGAGTCTGCATGATAACTGATTACGAAAGTCAGAACCAAGAATATCAGACAGACACCACATCCTAGAATATGTATATAATTTCACTAAGAATAATTGTAACAATTCACAGAAATGTATGGGATAATCTGCTTAAAACTAGTAAGTAACCATTCCGAACTAATAAATCAATTGGTCTATGATAGAACATTAGCTGAACTTTAGGACCTTACAGATGGCAAATTAATACTACATCTATTCAATATATTACTGAAAGTACTGAAGTTTATCTGCCGAGGTGTCGTGCTTATCTTGGATTTGTGATAATCTACATATTAGTGACTGAATTCACTGTAGAAGTGGATATGTGAAACACATTCCAAGTGCCCTTTCTTCCTATACAAATGGCCTAAAGATAAGCGAAATCGCCTGATGTAATAACATGCGTACTAGGTTATCAGTTATTTTTCATCTCAGAGGGAAGTTTGCACTTGGGTTCCATTGCTGCAAAATTAGTATTTTAAGCCAATGACTCACACTTTTTTCAAAAATCTGAAAAGTCTTATTTCTGTATCCTTACCATCAATAATTACATCAAGTCTTCCAACTCCTCATGCAAGCCTTCTTTAAGTGCCAGAGTAGCTGCAGTTACTACTCACTGATCTACCTCCGGTTTATATGTATCGGTGCCACAGCGGTAGGATGCCCACCAATCGTGCATGGGCCAAGTTAAACTTTAAGCACCAGTAAGTACCAGTGAAGTGCGACCGCGACAATGACCTTGAAACGCTCACTGAGTAAGTTAATGGAAAATGACAAATGACATTGTGATCATGAATATAATATGCTCAATGAAGTGTTTTGGGTGACTCGAAACTATACCAGCCCTAAACGCAACCACCTAGTAAAGACCTCTGGCGACCAATCAGATGATATTAAATGGGCACTAGTTACTAGTGTCCAATTAAAGTATACAATACAGTCCTACAGGTCAGTCGCGAACCCGAATAGCTCAGTGGTAATGTCTCTGACTGCAGCACTGGTTGAAATGGATTCGAATCCCAGAAGGGACATCAGTTCCTTAAACGTCGCAGATACGCCTTGCTGACGAGTGCCAACTAGTACGAAACCTAGGTCCAAGGCCTCCTGCCGATTGCCTCTAACCATCTAATATCGTCAAATCAATGTACATTATGATGGCGCGCTACCTAGACTGGTGGCCGCATTGTAAACCTGACTGATCGAATTCAGCCTGCACCAAAGAAAGGACTAGATACATAACACTAGTTACCAGTTATATGCGTCAGAAGTAGAAGTGCATAATTTGAAATAAACGTCTTTTCACAAGTAATGCAATGTTAAGAAAACGTTGCATAGAGAAAAATTCCAAGAAAACCTCCCAATTTCCCACAAGACTTCTCATAGTCAAGTTAAACCGATTTCTTTTTTATTTTTCATTTTATTTTGATTACAGCTTGATTCCACACCGTATTTTCAGTACAAGTATGGAATTTTCAGCATGGATATCGGTAGCCCAAATTTACAGGCCGTCCATAGATATCGGGTATGCGCCGGCAGGGGATCGAACCCCGGACCATGTGCATGGTCGGCGAGAGTCCTAACCACTGTGCCACCGACGCACATAAATTCGTCAAGGTCACCAATCTGTTCATTAGGCAGTTTCGTTTTGGGCTGCTTTAGTTTACAGTCAACGGGATATTTTCGGCTCCATGTCTCCTAATCCATTCTTTTGGAGAAGTTAAAGTATTATAATTAGAGCCAATGTCTTTCAAAAGTTAACCTTCAAGAAGCAGTCAGATATAGGGAATGCTATGAAATGTCATTGTAATTTAAACCAAGCCTGTCTCTTTGGATTTGGAGGAGGGAGATACAGTATTCCATTAACTCCCTAGGTACTTCTGTAAACCTATACTGTTAGGCAGGGTTATGGATTTTTAGATTAAGGTTTACTAACGCAAATGGTATAGGGTTAAAGTTCAGCCTAGGAGTTAGGATAATGGTTAGAGATAGGAGTAGGGCTTAAAAACATGTCAGAAATATTAGTACACCTCAAATTACCATGAACTACGTAGGTCCGCCTTTCCCCAAGAATGCCCCCTTTTTGTTTGCAACATTGTCCGATCGGGACAATCACCTGGCAGAATGCATCTATTATGCATAGTATTATTTCCCTATAGATCATCTGTGCATTGACAGGCAGACATTTTTACAACACATAAGCGACAACTATACAGTATAATACTAAGTTCGCAACATGTTTCATTGAAATTTATAACCTTCACACTTGAAGTCTCATTGGCTGTTCAAGTTTACTATGGTTTCGGCTATGACAGTTTAACGAATATAAGTATTTTAAATGCGAAAATCGCCTTTATCATGTGGTTGTTGCGTTTCCATTGATAATTACTGGTGTTTAAATTCTAAATGTGCTGTGGTAAGGTTGGGCTTGGCACTAACAACCCCACACACTGAAAGTAAACACCACTGCTACTGATACTCCAAGGCCCTAACCTGTAGCCCTATGTCCCACTAGGGATGTAAAAGAATAAAATGATATGAACACACAAACCCTCGATATATATATACATATGCTCACCTTGACCTTGACACCTGACACATTGAAATTCCCCCCAAGCTTTCAGTATTCAATACTGTGAAGATCACAGTCGAAACCTTCACTTTTCAGCATCATCGGTTCATATAATTCAGTTTACTTATGAACCATATCTATATTCCTGATTTTGTATTGATCAAACGGGACATTTTTTGGCCTTTATATTAGAAAAGTTTAAACGGATTAGTTTTTAAAATCGGACTAACAAGTAAGGATTACGGAAATTCCATAGTTGGTGTGTTTGATATAATTCCGCATGGGTCACATGGGTCAAGTATATATATTCGCTTAAAATACGTATGATGGATGATGCCATTTAAATCTGGACTAAAAGTGGGCAGAATAATTGGATGACGTAACATAAATTACTAGAAATTGAGCGCTGGTCAAGTGAGTAACAGTGGTAATGAAGTGTAGAAATTAAATCGGGTCGGAGTAGAAAACAGGAAGTTGAAAATGGAAGACATTGCAATAGTTAAGACGAAATAATACAAGTGAAGAGACAGAAAGAAATCTGTCTAATTAACCTCATGTACTCGTACACACACAAAACAATTATAAATAAATGCGATTGTACAGCTATGTGATTCAATTCGCCGAAAGGAGCCTATTCGCTGAATGTCTTCTATTTTTCATATGACTCAGCGGGGATTTTTATGTGATCTAACATAACGGGTTTCAGTGATGAGATTTTATGAGCTGTTCAGTTGATTCGTAACTGCCATAACTCTGCTGGGTGCAATACATGGAGGAGTTTGCGTCTGTTTCAAGATCTTTGATTTATTCGAAGGGAGTTTCAATGTTCGCACTCATTTTATAGTCACACAATTCCCAAAATCACGCTCTAAATTATTAGAAAGTGAGAATAATGGAAGCGAATAAGAGTAAGAAGGAAAACAACCAAACATAAGATACAAATGAAAGATTATGTGCAAAACGGTGAAAGAGTATTCCATAAGTAATACACCCTCAGAAATATAAACTGGGTCTCACTTGTGTTAATGCTCCGTAACATAAGACTTCACTTGGTTTTCGTACAGTCGTAGTGACTACTTAGTAGCAGGTATGTAATAAGATATTTTGAGCTGCTCATTATTTTACTGGTTGTCTCAGATCACGTCTGGTTCTGTTCTAACTTAAAACCAGCAATAATACATGGATTCTTGTGTGTGGGCACATACCGACTGCACAAGCATGGACATGTTAATGTTTGAAGCACATAAATTCAGTTTATGTAGGATTCATACTGCTGCTAGTTTTTGAACATTAGGATCGACTCGAACTGCTTGATAAATAATTGGTGAACGTAGTGAAATAGAAACTATGGTATTTATTCGCATTAACAGAATCTCTAGTCTGTGAAAGATAGATTGCAGACACCAGGAAAAAAGACTTGCAGTAGATTCTTCTGTATAAATTTGCTTTGCAAGAACTAACATGTTATTCTTGTTAGGTTTTCTGAGGTATGTCACCAGTTCCAACGAATAGAAGCAAGCATTGGCGAATTCATCACTCGAAGGACTGCCCAGGCATATTCATTTATCACACTCATGAAGTGTAATCTCGGCGGACCTAGAAGCAGAGAATATAAGTGTTTTACAACCTTATGGGCTTCAGCTGACATGGTAAGATTAAGGAAGCCCTGCTGACCGATTTCAAATGAACGAATTCCTGACAGAGAAATTAGTTTGCGGATTTCGACTACTGAGTGCTCAAACAATGAAGCAGCCGTCAACAGTCTGGTATAGCAATTTCAACAGGAAAGGTTAGCAGTGAACTGAGTTGACGAACGGCATTATTGCCTTTCCTTGTATAATAGTGGGTGAACAACCTTGACCATTTCCATATTGATAAGCTACGTATTTTCGGCAGTTTCATGTTGGGGTGATTCAAGGTAACGACTCTTTAACTGACACCATTGCCCCCAAGTGAATTCGATGGAAAAGTCTAACCGTAGCCTTGGAAAGATGAGCGAGACGAATAGACATTCTTAGGGAACTTATCTGTAGGGACAGGTTGATGTAGGGCCTCTAAAACACATTATTCCATCACGGCTCAGATGTAGATAGTTGGTAAGGAATTCAGAAGGATAGGACGATCAACCAACTGAGAACTATATCTTCTCCATGGTTTCGGAGGCTTTATGTTTATAAAGTGACGAATGTCTCCCTGTCCATTTGTCTATGTCTTCTCTGCCTTACTTCCCCTCTGCCACGTTGTGGAAAGCAAGGGTTTCAAAATACCACTAATTTTACACAGTAAACATGCTGTCGGTCGGTAATTTGGGCAGTTATTTCGGCAGAAAAGCAGTTTCGTAATTGAGAAACTCAAGTGTGTATACTATCCTTAACAAGTATTACTATTATTTCCTTTAATTCCTAGAAGAACATAGGGCTTCAGTCGCGCGTCTCCACTGCGTTCGGTTCTCTTCCAACGTTTTCACCTGGCTCCAAGTCTGCCCACACGCTTTCATCTCCTCTTCACATGACCTTCTCCAAGTCACCCTTGCACTGACGACCAACTCGCCGCTTCCCTTTCGGTTTCCACTCAAGCAATGGCTTGTCTAGTGTCGTCACTTGACGGTTTCCTCAGAGTATGGCCAATCCATCTCCATTTCCTTCTGCATATTTGTTTCATAATCGGTTCCTGGTTAATTCGCTCCCAGAGACCCCTGTTGCTGATCTTTTCTGGCGTGCCATCTGATCTTGAGTATTGAGCGAAGACAGCTATTAATGAAGGTCTGTAGTTTGTTTGAGATGCTCTTTATGACGCGCAGTGCAAGTCTCTAATCCGTATGGTGAGTAGCATTGACTTCACATTGGAGTTGAAAATCCGGATCTTATTTTTGATGCTGAGTGTTGTTGACCTCCACACAGACTTGAGAGTGGTGAAAGCTTGTCTTGCTTTGATATCCTCGTCAGTTCCGCCTGTAGTTGAAACGATGCTTCCCAGGTAGGTGAAGGAGGTTGTTTCTCTCAGGTTCCTCCCATTTTTGCTGATTGTTGTCTGTTGTTGTTTCTGCTGTTGTTGTTTGCTAGGAATCTTCATCACCTCTGTTTTCTCTATGTTCACCTGAAGTCCTATCTTCTCTGGATGTTTCTTCCGCCAACTTGTTGCTTTTCACTTGCGTATCTTCTGCTCCAAAGTCTGCTCCTCTTCTTACTTTTGTGTCTAGTAGGCTGCGCCTCCACTTCCTTCAGATTGAGATGAAGTCAATTTGGTTTTTGGTTCGCCCATCTGGTGACATCCATATCGCCATCTGGATATCTTTGTGTTTGTATACGCTGCCATCAGTAACTAATTCATTGAAGGCGCAGAAGTCGGCGAAGAGTTCTCCATTTTCATTCATTCCTCCAAGAGCTTCTCCACCCATGATGAGTTCTCTTCCTCTGTTGTCTGGTCCCATTTTGATGTTCATGTCTCCCATTAATGTTTTGATGTCACCAGCTGGAGTATTGTCCATTGTTGCATGTAGTTGTCTGTAGAATTCTTCTTTCTTTTCCAGGTCTGTGTTGTTTGTGGGTGCACAGCATTGTATAACTGACACTTTCCTTCCTTTGGAGTTGAATCTGGCGGTCATTATCCTGGGCGAGATCGCCTCCCATTGCATCAGGGCTTTCGTTGCCGTTGGTGACATCATGATATCCACAACCTCGGTGTGCATGTGGTTGTCTTCTGGGTGACCGGAGTAGATCACTGACTCTTCCATTGACATTTTGGTGAGTCCATTCCCATTCCATCTGCTTTCACATATTCCCAGTACTTGAATTACGTAGCTTTTCATCTCGTTTGTGATCTGGGCACCTTTGCCAATCTCGTACAGAGTGAGGACGTTTCATGTTCCCACACAGAATTTTCTTTTGGCGTTTAAGAAGCATAATTTATGCAAACATCTCTCTTCTGCTCGAATTAGCATCAAGAAAGTGTGATTCGCCACCACATTCTTCGTTACAAGTGGATTTAAGTCAAATTGTACGAGCATTTCGTATCGGGAACAATTCTGATGCACAAATTTATTATTATTGGCTGTAAAATCTTAAGTGTAAAGCCAAGCACATTAAAGTAATGCCTAATGAATACCTGGTATGATTGTTTAACAATCTTTCTATCACCTTTAAGATCGCTGTCTATCGTACTGCGGGCCAGCTTCATCTTAAACATAAGAGAAGAATTATCACGCTGATGTCAGAACTTATAAGCTTGTAAGTCGAAAGGCCTGGGTAGTTTCACTTTGCGGAATTTTTTGGTAGAAGTTTGTAGATACCTTAATAACACATCTAGATTTATTTCAAACCTAACATTTTCTTAGAAATCTGACTGTGAATCAGGTTGCAAGAATATTCCCGCGTCTTAAACCATCATATCAACCAACATTCTAATGAGTGAGTCACGAAAATCTTCAGCAGTCTTCAAGTTAATAAGTGGTTCACCATGATGGCTTCCAGCAACACACACTCTTTGATAAGCCCATTTTTAGGTTTTAAACCCGTGTTGACTATTAAATTTCGCTTGCACTCGAATGCTCCGATTTGCCTTTGACGGCTACGCGTCTCCTCTAAAATAAATGTTATCAAGATTCCTTGGATTTAAATGTCTGTCATAGTAGTCTCTTCAAAATCTTTTGCATAGAGGGTTTTTCAGTTATTCGAATATTCTCTGTGCACATTTTCAGCCGATGAGGGCTTTTTCTTATTACTGGTTGCTGCCGTTGGGACGATTTCGCTTGTGCATCGCTTGACGAAACCATTCACACCCCCTATGTCAAATGGCCGGGTTATTAACCGCTTACAACGCCATCTAGCATTATTGCTGTTGCCGGAAGAAAGCCCCCTGGAACTAAGAGTGACATTTAGTCACGTTATAACCAACTGGACTTCAGTGCAAATGATGATAGAATACGGATAGGAAGATTTATTGCTAGATGAAAAACAACCAGTATG
>OX235279.1:122907866-123370743 GCA_944472155.2 Trichobilharzia szidati
AATGTCAATTTGGACATTGGAATTGAAATTTGTGATAATTTTGCAAAGTGCTTATTTGTGGTATGGTAGACGATTTTATTACAGTTCATAAGGTGTTCCGACCTTCATTCCAGTACTGCAAAGCAATCGTCAAATTTGTGCAAGCCGCCTCGCACATCTTCGCGTCGCGGTTATATGCTGAATAAAGTTGTTGTTGTTGTTGTTGTTGTTGTTGTTGTTGTGTGATGGATATCGCTTATCTGTGTGCATTCCGTCTGTCACTCACCAGCCACCTATGCGCCAACCTACTAATCCTATAATTGCACAGCCTTTTTCAAGTTCTATCCATCCTATGAATTATTCTATATATGATATTAATTGTTTTGTCACTTGACATTTACTTACGATTATATTCACAAACATTCTAGTTTTAATTGCATTTCAGACTACTATTGTGGTGAGAGCTGTCTACTAGCCAAATTGGTAGACAGCAATTGACGTTAATCTAATCTTCACGTTGTCAACATTGGTCGTGAGAAAATATGAACAAGATTGATTCAAAAACCGACCACAGCAGACTTTCCGTAGGCGGATACAGTTGACATATAGATGATCTGACATTCAAGAAACCCACGAAGAAGGGAAGAATATAATGTAGTAGATTTGTCGATGAGATAGATTGAGGAAGACACTCCCTAAAGCATTCGTAAATCTAACAGGTAGTCACAATTGAGTCAAGAGTCAATTTTCTTCTTCTTCTTCTTCTTCATCATTTGCAGCAATAGTGAGGTTATCCTGTGAAAATTTGAAAATGTGACTAGTTAACTAGCCGAAGATTAATTTTTAATAGAATACTAAAACACAGATAAGTGACGAAAAGCCAACAAACATCTGTTCCACTAGTTATCTACAGTGCAATGAAACCAGTTGGAGTGGAGACGATTCTGGCCTATCCACCCCTTCAAATGTAAAGAAATATACCCAAGAGGAAATATCTGCCGACTAACTTACTTCTGTTGCATAAAGAATTCCCAAGATGTCTTTAAACAACTCGACAGTTGCATTGTTTTGACAAATTATTTCAATCCTGTGCAACTTGTCGAAGTATGTGTGAGTGTGTCTGTGCTTGTGTGTGTGTGTGCATGTGCGTGTGCGTGTGCGTGTGAGCGTGACTGATGAGCTGTGTTCAACCAAACCTAATCAATCAGTGCTTCTGCTTGATCAATGAATGAATGAATGAATGAATGAATGAATGGATGATGACTTTTCAGTGAATGAGTGCATTGACGCTCATATCATGCATATCAGTAGTATAATGATTGTGTGTGTGTGTGTGTGTCTTTATTTCGAAATATGTCAGATTATCAAATATTGTGTCGACAAAAGTGTGACGAAATACAGCATTTTGAGTGACTGTGGTGATGAGAATGTCAATTTGGACATTGGAATTGAAATTTGTGATAATTTTGCAAAGTGCTTATTTGTGGTATGGTAGACGATTTTATTACAGTTCATAAGGTGTTCCGACCTTCATTCCAGTACTGCAAAGCAATCGTCAAATTTGTGCAAGCCGCCTCGCACATCTTCGCGTCGCGGTTATATGCTGAATAAAGTTGTTGTTGTTGTTGTTGTTGTTGTTGTTGTGTGATGGATATCGCTTATCTGTGTGCATTCCGTCTGTCACTCACCAGCCACCTATGCGCCAACCTACTAATCCTATAATTGCACAGCCTTTTTCAAGTTCTATCCATCCTATGAATTATTCTATATATGATATTAATTGTTTTGTCACTTGACATTTACTTACGATTATATTCACAAACATTCTAGTTTTAATTGCATTTCAGACTACTATTGTGGTGAGAGCTGTCTACTAGCCAAATTGGTAGACAGCAATTGACGTTAATCTAATCTTCACGTTGTCAACATTGGTCGTGAGAAAATATGAACAAGATTGATTCAAAAACCGACCACAGCAGACTTTCCGTAGGCGGATACAGTTGACATATAGATGATCTGACATTCAAGAAACCCACGAAGAAGGGAAGAATATAATGTAGTAGATTTGTCGATGAGATAGATTGAGGAAGACACTCCCTAAAGCATTCGTAAATCTAACAGGTAGTCACAATTGAGTCAAGAGTCAATTTTCTTCTTCTTCTTCATCATTTGCAGCAATAGTGAGGTTATCCTGTGAAAATTTGAAAATGTGACTAGTTAACTAGCCGAAGATTAATTTTTAATAGAATACTAAAACACAGATAAGTGACGAAAAGCCAACAAACATCTGTTCCACTAGTTATCTACAGTGCAATGAAACCAGTTGGAGTGGAGACGATTCTGGCCTATCCACCCCTTCAAATGTAAAGAAATATACCCAAGAGGAAATATCTGCCCACTAACTTACTTCTGTTGCATAAAGAATTCCCAAGATGTCTTTAAACAACTCGACAGTTGCATTGTTTTGACAAATTATTTCAATCCTGTGCAACTTGTCGAAGTATGTGTGAGTGTGTCTGTGCTTGTGTGTGTGTGTGCTGTGCGTGTGCGTGTGCGTGTGAGCGTGACTGATGAGCTGTGTTCAACCAAACCTAATCAATCAGTGCTTCTGCTTGATCAATGAATGAATGAATGAATGAATGGATGATGACTTTTCAGTGAATGAGTGCATTGACGCTCATATCATGCATATCAGTAGTATAATGATTGTGTGTGTGTGTGTGTGTGTCTTTATTTCGAAATATGTCAGATTATCAAATATTGTGTCGACAAAAGTGTGACGAAATACAGCATTTTGAGTGACTGTGGTGATGAGAATGTCAATTTGGACATTGGAATTGAAATTTGTGATAATTTTGCAAAGTGCTTATTTGTGGTATGGTAGACGATTTTATTACAGTTCATAAGGTGTTCCGACCTTCATTCCAGTACTGCAAAGCAATCGTCAAATTTGTGCAAGCCGCCTCGCACATCTTCGCGTCGCGGTTATATGCTGAATAAAGTTGTTGTTGTTGTTGTTGTTGTTGTTGTTGTGTGATGGATATCGCTTATCTGTGTGCATTCCGTCTGTCACTCACCAGCCACCTATGCGCCAACCTACTAATCCTATAATTGCACAGCCTTTTTCAAGTTCTATCCATCCTATGAATTATTCTATATATGATATTAATTGTTTTGTCACTTGACATTTACTTACGATTATAATCACAAACATTCTAGTTTTAATTGCATTTCAGACTACTATTGTGGTGAGAGCTGTCTACTAGCCAAATTGGTAGACAGCAATTGACGTTAATCTAATCTTCACGTTGTCAACATTGGTCGTGAGAAAATATGAACAAGATTGATTCAAAAACCGACCACAGCAGACTTTCCGCAGGCGGATACAGTTGACATATAGATGATCTGACATTCAAGAAACCCACGAAGAAGGGAAGAATATAATGTAGTAGATTTGTCGATGAGATAGATTGAGGAAGACACTCCCTAAAGCATTCGTAAATCTAACAGGTAGTCACAATTGAGTCAAGAGTCAATTTTCTTCTTCTTCTTCTTCTTCATCATTTGCAGCAATAGTGAGGTTATCCTGTGAAAATTTGAAAATGTGACTAGTTAACTAGCCGAAGATTAATTTTTAATAGAATACTAAAACACAGATAAGTGACGAAAAGCCAACAAACATCTGTTCCACTAGTTATCTACAGTGCAATGAAACCAGTTGGAGTGGAGACGATTCTGGCCTATCCACCCCTTCAAATGTAAAGAAATATACCCAAGAGGAAATATCTGCCCACTAACTTACTTCTGTTGCATAAAGAATTCCCAAGATGTCTTTAAACAACTCGACAGTTGCATTGTTTTGACAAATTATTTCAATCCTGTGCAACTTGTCGAAGTATGTGTGAGTGTGTCTGTGCTTGTGTGTGTGTGTGCTGTGCGTGTGCGTGTGCGTGTGAGCGTGACTGATGAGCTGTGTTCAACCAAACCTAATCAATCAGTGCTTCTGCTTGATCAATGAATGAATGAATGAATGAATGGATGATGACTTTTCAGTGAATGAGTGCATTGACGCTCATATCATGCATATCAGTAGTATAATGATTGTGTGTGTGTGTGTGTGTCTTTATTTCGAAATATGTCAGATTATCAAATATTGTGTCGACAAAAGTGTGACGAAATACAGCATTTTGAGTGACTGTGGTGATGAGAATGTCAATTTGGACATTGGAATTGAAATTTGTGATAATTTTGCAAAGTGCTTATTTGTGGTATGGTAGACGATTTTATTACAGTTCATAAGGTGTTCCGACCTTCATTCCAGTACTGCAAAGCAATCGTCAAATTTGTGCAAGCCGCCTCGCACATCTTCGCGTCGCGGTTATATGCTGAATAAAGTTGTTGTTGTTGTTGTTGTTGTTGTTGTTGTTGTGTGATGGATATCGCTTATCTGTGTGCATTCCGTCTGTCACTCACCAGCCACCTATGCGCCAACCTACTAATCCTATAATTGCACAGCCTTTTTCAAGTTCTATCCATCCTATGAATTATTCTATATATGATATTAATTGTTTTGTCACTTGACATTTACTTACGATTATATTCACAAACATTCTAGTTTTAATTGCATTTCAGACTACTATTGTGGTGAGAGCTGTCTACTAGCCAAATTGGTAGACAGCAATTGACGTTAATCTAATCTTCACGTTGTCAACATTGGTCGTGAGAAAATATGAACAAGATTGATTCAAAAACCGACCACAGCAGACTTTCCGTAGGCGGATACAGTTGACATATAGATGATCTGACATTCAAGAAACCCACGAAGAAGGGAAGAATATAATGTAGTAGATTTGTCGATGAGATAGATTGAGGAAGACACTCCCTAAAGCATTCGTAAATCTAACAGGTAGTCACAATTGAGTCAAGAGTCAATTTTCTTCTTCTTCTTCTTCATCATTTGCAGCAATAGTGAGGTTATCCTGTGAAAATTTGAAAATGTGACTAGTTAACTAGCCGAAGATTAATTTTTAATAGAATACTAAAACACAGATAAGTGACGAAAAGCCAACAAACATCTGTTCCACTAGTTATCTACAGTGCAATGAAACCAGTTGGAGTGGAGACGATTCTGGCCTATCCACCCCTTCAAATGTAAAGAAATATACCCAAGAGGAAATATCTGCCGACTAACTTACTTCTGTTGCATAAAGAATTCCCAAGATGTCTTTAAACAACTCGACAGTTGCATTGTTTTGACAAATTATTTCAATCCTGTGCAACTTGTCGAAGTATGTGTGAGTGTGTCTGTGCTTGTGTGTGTGTGTGTGTGCGTGTGCGTGTGCGTGTGAGCGTGACTGATGAGCTGTGTTCAACCAAACCTAATCCATCAGTGCTTCTGCTTGATCAATGAATGAATGAATGAATGAATGGATGATGACTTTTCAGTGAATGAGTGCATTGACGCTCATATCATGCATATCAGTAGTATAATGATTGTGTGTGTGTGTGTGTGTCTTTATTTCGAAATATGTCAGATTATCAAATATTGTGTCGACAAAAGTGTGACGAAATACAGCATTTTGAGTGACTGTGGTGATGAGAATGTCAATTTGGACATTGGAATTGAAATTTGTGATAATTTTGCAAAGTGCTTATTTGTGGTATGGTAGACGATTTTATTACAGTTCATAAGGTGTTCCGACCTTCATTCCAGTACTGCAAAGCAATCGTCAAATTTGTGCAAGCCGCCTCGCACATCTTCGCGTCGCGGTTATATGCTGAATAAAGTTGTTGTTGTTGTTGTTGTTGTTGTGTGATGGATATCGCTTATCTGTGTGCATTCCGTCTGTCACTCACCAGCCACCTATGCGCCAACCTACTAATCCTATAATTGCACAGCCTTTTTCAAGTTCTATCCATCCTATGAATTATTCTATATATGATATTAATTGTTTTGTCACTTGACATTTACTTACGATTATATTCACAAACATTCTAGTTTTAATTGCATTTCAGACTACTATTGTGGTGAGAGCTGTCTACTAGCCAAATTGGTAGACAGCAATTGACGTTAATCTAATCTTCACGTTGTCAACATTGGTCGTGAGAAAATATGAACAAGATTGATTCAAAAACCGACCACAGCAGACTTTCCGTAGGCGGATACAGTTGACATATAGATGATCTGACATTCAAGAAACCCACGAAGAAGGGAAGAATATAATGTAGTAGATTTGTCGATGAGATAGATTGAGGAAGACACTCCCTAAAGCATTCGTAAATCTAACAGGTAGTCACAATTGAGTCAACAGTCAATTTTCTTCTTCTTCTTCTTCATCATTTGCAGCAATAGTGAGGTTATCCTGTGAAAATTTGAAAATGTGACTAGTTAACTAGCCGAAGATTAATTTTTAATAGAATACTAAAACACAGATAAGTGACGAAAAGCCAACAAACATCTGTTCCACTAGTTATCTACAGTGCAATGAAACCAGTTGGAGTGGAGACGATTCTGGCCTATCCACCCCTTCAAATGTAAAGAAATATACCCAAGAGGAAATATCTGCCCACTAACTTACTTCTGTTGCATAAAGAATTCCCAAGATGTCTTTAAACAACTCGACAGTTGCATTGTTTTGACAAATTATTTCAATCCTGTGCAACTTGTCGAAGTATGTGTGAGTGTGTCTGTGCTTGTGTGTGTGTGTGTGTGTGCGTGTGCGTGTGCGTGTGAGCGTGACTGATGAGCTGTGTTCAACCAAACCTAATCCATCAGTGCTTCTGCTTGATCAATGAATGAATGAATGGATGGATGATGACTTTTCAGTGAATGAGTGCATTGACGCTCATATCATGCATATCAGTAGTATAATGATTGTGTGTGTGTGTGTGTCTTTATTTCGAAATATGTCAGATTATCAAATATTGTGTCGACAAAAGTGTGACGAAATACAGCATTTTGAGTGACTGTGGTGATGAGAATGTCAATTTGGACATTGGAATTGAAATTTGTGATAATTTTGCAAAGTGCTTATTTGTGGTATGGTAGACGATTTTATTACAGTTCATAAGGTGTTCCGACCTTCATTCCAGTACTGCAAAGCAATCGTCAAATTTGTGCAAGCCGCCTCGCACATCTTCGCGTCGCGGTTATATGCTGAATAAAGTTGTTGTTGTTGTTGTTGTTGTTGTTGTTGTTGTGTGATGGATATCGCTTATCTGTGTGCATTCCGTCTGTCACTCACCAGCCACCTATGCGCCAACCTACTAATCCTATAATTGCACAGCCTTTTTCAAGTTCTATCCATCCTATGAATTATTCTATATATGATATTAATTGTTTTGTCACTTGACATTTACTTACGATTATATTCACAAACATTCTAGTTTTAATTGCATTTCAGACTACTATTGTGGTGAGAGCTGTCTACTAGCCAAATTGGTAGACAGCAATTGACGTTAATCTAATCTTCACGTTGTCAACATTGGTCGTGAGAAAATATGAACAAGATTGATTCAAAAACCGACCACAGCAGACTTTCCGTAGGCGGATACAGTTGACATATAGATGATCTGACATTCAAGAAACCCACGAAGAAGGGAAGAATATAATGTAGTAGATTTGTCGATGAGATAGATTGAGGAAGACACTCCCTAAAGCATTCGTAAATCTAACAGGTAGTCACAATTGAGTCAAGAGTCAATTTTCTTCTTCTTCTTCTTCATCATTTGCAGCAATAGTGAGGTTATCCTGTGAAAATTTGAAAATGTGACTAGTTAACTAGCCGAAGATTAATTTTTAATAGAATACTAAAACACAGATAAGTGACGAAAAGCCAACAAACATCTGTTCCACTAGTTATCTACAGTGCAATGAAACCAGTTGGAGTGGAGACGATTCTGGCCTATCCACCCCTTCAAATGTAAAGAAATATACCCAAGAGGAAATATCTGCCCACTAACTTACTTCTGTTGCATAAAGAATTCCCAAGATGTCTTTAAACAACTCGACAGTTGCATTGTTTTGACAAATTATTTCAATCCTGTGCAACTTGTCGAAGTATGTGTGAGTGTGTCTGTGCTTGTGTGTGTGTGTGCGTGTGCGTGTGCGTGTGCGTGTGAGCGTGACTGATGAGCTGTGTTCAACCAAACCTAATCCATCAGTGCTTCTGCTTGATCAATGAATGAATGAATGAATGAATGAATGGATGATGACTTTTCAGTGAATGAGTGCATTGACGCTCATATCATGCATATCAGTAGTATAATGATTGTGTGTGTGTGTGTGTGTCTTTATTTCGAAATATGTCAGATTATCAAATATTGTGTCGACAAAAGTGTGACGAAATACAGCATTTTGAGTGACTGTGGTGATGAGAATGTCAATTTGGACATTGGAATTGAAATTTGTGATAATTTTGCAAAGTGCTTATTTGTGGTATGGTAGACGATTTTATTACAGTTCATAAGGTGTTCCGACCTTCATTCCAGTACTGCAAAGCAATCGTCAAATTTGTGCAAGCCGCCTCGCACATCTTCGCGTCGCGGTTATATGCTGAATAAAGTTGTTGTTGTTGTTGTTGTTGTTGTTGTTGTTGTTGTTGTGTGATGGATATCGCTTATCTGTGTGCATTCCGTCTGTCACTCACCAGCCACCTATGCGCCAACCTACTAATCCTATAATTGCACAGCCTTTTTCAAGTTCTATCCATCCTATGAATTATTCTATATATGATATTAATTGTTTTGTCACTTGACATTTACTTACGATTATATTCACAAACATTCTAGTTTTAATTGCATTTCAGACTACTATTGTGGTGAGAGCTGTCTACTAGCCAAATTGGTAGACAGCAATTGACGTTAATCTAATCTTCACGTTGTCAACATTGGTCGTGAGAAAATATGAACAAGATTGATTCAAAAACCGACCACAGCAGACTTTCCGTAGGCGGATACAGTTGACATATAGATGATCTGACATTCAAGAAACCCACGAAGAAGGGAAGAATATAATGTAGTAGATTTGTCGATGAGATAGATTGAGGAAGACACTCCCTAAAGCATTCGTAAATCTAACAGGTAGTCACAATTGAGTCAAGAGTCAATTTTCTTCTTCTTCTTCTTCATCATTTGCAGCAATAGTGAGGTTATCCTGTGAAAATTTGAAAATGTGACTAGTTAACTAGCCGAAGATTAATTTTTAATAGAATACTAAAACACAGATAAGTGACGAAAAGCCAACAAACATCTGTTCCACTAGTTATCTACAGTGCAATGAAACCAGTTGGAGTGGAGACGATTCTGGCCTATCCACCCCTTCAAATGTAAAGAAATATACCCAAGAGGAAATATCTGCCGACTAACTTACTTCTGTTGCATAAAGAATTCCCAAGATGTCTTTAAACAACTCGACAGTTGCATTGTTTTGACAAATTATTTCAATCCTGTGCAACTTGTCGAAGTATGTGTGAGTGTGTCTGTGCTTGTGTGTGTGTGCGTGTGCGTGTGCGTGTGCGTGTGAGCGTGACTGATGAGCTGTGTTCAACCAAACCTAATCCATCAGTGCTTCTGCTTGATCAATGAATGAATGAATGAATGAATGGATGATGACTTTTCAGTGAATGAGTGCATTGACGCTCATATCATGCATATCAGTAGTATAATGATTGTGTGTGTGTGTGTGTGTCTTTATTTCGAAATATGTCAGATTATCAAATATTGTGTCGACAAAAGTGTGACGAAATACAGCATTTTGAGTGACTGTGGTGATGAGAATGTCAATTTGGACATTGGAATTGAAATTTGTGATAATTTTGCAAAGTGCTTATTTGTGGTATGGTAGACGATTTTATTACAGTTCATAAGGTGTTCCGACCTTCATTCCAGTACTGCAAAGCAATCGTCAAATTTGTGCAAGCCGCCTCGCACATCTTCGCGTCGCGGTTATATGCTGAATAAAGTTGTTGTTGTTGTTGTTGTTGTGTGTGATGGATATCGCTTATCTGTGTGCATTCCGTCTGTCACTCACCAGCCACCTATGCGCCAACCTACTAATCCTATAATTGCACAGCCTTTTTCAAGTTCTATCCATCCTATGAATTATTCTATATATGATATTAATTGTTTTGTCACTTGACATTTACTTACGATTATATTCACAAACATTCTAGTTTTAATTGCATTTCAGACTACTATTGTGGTGAGAGCTGTCTACTAGCCAAATTGGTAGACAGCAATTGACGTTAATCTAATCTTCACGTTGTCAACATTGGTCGTGAGAAAATATGAACAAGATTGATTCAAAAACCGACCACAGCAGACTTTCCGTAGGCGGATACAGTTGACATATAGATGATCTGACATTCAAGAAACCCACGAAGAAGGGAAGAATATAATGTAGTAGATTTGTCGATGAGATAGATTGAGGAAGACACTCCCTAAAGCATTCGTAAATCTAACAGGTAGTCACAATTGAGTCAAGAGTCAATTTTCTTCTTCTTCTTCTTCATCATTTGCAGCAATAGTGAGGTTATCCTGTGAAAATTTGAAAATGTGACTAGTTAACTAGCCGAAGATTAATTTTTAATAGAATACTAAAACACAGATAAGTGACGAAAAGCCAACAAACATCTGTTCCACTAGTTATCTACAGTGCAATGAAACCAGTTGGAGTGGAGACGATTCTGGCCTATCCACCCCTTCAAATGTAAAGAAATATACCCAAGAGGAAATATCTGCCCACTAACTTACTTCTGTTGCATAAAGAATTCCCAAGATGTCTTTAAACAACTCGACAGTTGCATTGTTTTGACAAATTATTTCAATCCTGTGCAACTTGTCGAAGTATGTGTGAGTGTGTCTGTGCTTGTGTGTGTGTGTGTGTGCGTGTGCGTGTGCGTGTGAGCGTGACTGATGAGCTGTGTTCAACCAAACCTAATCAATCAGTGCTTCTGCTTGATCAATGAATGAATGAATGAATGAATGGATGGATGATGACTTTTCAGTGAATGAGTGCATTGACGCTCATATCATGCATATCAGTAGTATAATGATTGTGTGTGTGTGTGTGTGTCTTTATTTCGAAATATGTCAGATTATCAAATATTGTGTCGACAAAAGTGTGACGAAATACAGCATTTTGAGTGACTGTGGTGATGAGAATGTCAATTTGGACATTGGAATTGAAATTTGTGATAATTTTGCAAAGTGCTTATTTGTGGTATGGTAGACGATTTTATTACAGTTCATAAGGTGTTCCGACCTTCATTCCAGTACTGCAAAGCAATCGTCAAATTTGTGCAAGCCGCCTCGCACATCTTCGCGTCGCGGTTATATGCTGAATAAAGTTGTTGTTGTTGTTGTTGTTGTTGTTGTTGTTGTGTGATGGATATCGCTTATCTGTGTGCATTCCGTCTGTCACTCACCAGCCACCTATGCGCCAACCTACTAATCCTATAATTGCACAGCCTTTTTCAAGTTCTATCCATCCTATGAATTATTCTATATATGATATTAATTGTTTTGTCACTTGACATTTACTTACGATTATATTCACAAACATTCTAGTTTTAATTGCATTTCAGACTACTATTGTGGTGAGAGCTGTCTACTAGCCAAATTGGTAGACAGCAATTGACGTTAATCTAATCTTCACGTTGTCAACATTGGTCGTGAGAAAATATGAACAAGATTGATTCAAAAACCGACCACAGCAGACTTTCCGTAGGCGGATACAGTTGACATATAGATGATCTGACATTCAAGAAACCCACGAAGAAGGGAAGAATATAATGTAGTAGATTTGTCGATGAGATAGATTGAGGAAGACACTCCCTAAAGCATTCGTAAATCTAACAGGTAGTCACAATTGAGTCAACAGTCAATTTTCTTCTTCTTCTTCTTCATCATTTGCAGCAATAGTGAGGTTATCCTGTGAAAATTTGAAAATGTGACTAGTTAACTAGCCGAAGATTAATTTTTAATAGAATACTAAAACACAGATAAGTGACGAAAAGCCAACAAACATCTGTTCCACTAGTTATCTACAGTGCAATGAAACCAGTTGGAGTGGAGACGATTCTGGCCTATCCACCCCTTCAAATGTAAAGAAATATACCCAAGAGGAAATATCTGCCGACTAACTTACTTCTGTTGCATAAAGAATTCCCAAGATGTCTTTAAACAACTCGACAGTTGCATTGTTTTGACAAATTATTTCAATCCTGTGCAACTTGTCGAAGTATGTGTGAGTGTGTCTGTGCTTGTGTGTGTGTGTGCATGTGCGTGTGCGTGTGCGTGTGAGCGTGACTGATGAGCTGTGTTCAACCAAACCTAATCAATCAGTGCTTCTGCTTGATCAATGAATGAATGAATGAATGAATGGATGATGACTTTTCAGTGAATGAGTGCATTGACGCTCATATCATGCATATCAGTAGTATAATGATTGTGTGTGTGTGTGTGTGTCTTTATTTCGAAATATGTCAGATTATCAAATATTGTGTCGACAAAAGTGTGACGAAATACAGCATTTTGAGTGACTGTGGTGATGAGAATGTCAATTTGGACATTGGAATTGAAATTTGTGATAATTTTGCAAAGTGCTTATTTGTGGTATGGTAGACGATTTTATTACAGTTCATAAGGTGTTCCGACCTTCATTCCAGTACTGCAAAGCAATCGTCAAATTTGTGCAAGCCGCCTCGCACATCTTCGCGTCGCGGTTATATGCTGAATAAAGTTGTTGTTGTTGTTGTTGTTGTTGTTGTTGTTGTGTGATGGATATCGCTTATCTGTGTGCATTCCGTCTGTCACTCACCAGCCACCTATGCGCCAACCTACTAATCCTATAATTGCACAGCCTTTTTCAAGTTCTATCCATCCTATGAATTATTCTATATATGATATTAATTGTTTTGTCACTTGACATTTACTTACGATTATATTCACAAACATTCTAGTTTTAATTGCATTTCAGACTACTATTGTGGTGAGAGCTGTCTACTAGCCAAATTGGTAGACAGCAATTGACGTTAATCTAATCTTCACGTTGTCAACATTGGTCGTGAGAAAATATGAACAAGATTGATTCAAAAACCGACCACAGCAGACTTTCCGTAGGCGGATACAGTTGACATATAGATGATCTGACATTCAAGAAACCCACGAAGAAGGGAAGAATATAATGTAGTAGATTTGTCGATGAGATAGATTGAGGAAGACACTCCCTAAAGCATTCGTAAATCTAACAGGTAGTCACAATTGAGTCAAGAGTCAATTTTCTTCTTCTTCTTCTTCATCATTTGCAGCAATAGTGAGGTTATCCTGTGAAAATTTGAAAATGTGACTAGTTAACTAGCCGAAGATTAATTTTTAATAGAATACTAAAACACAGATAAGTGACGAAAAGCCAACAAACATCTGTTCCACTAGTTATCTACAGTGCAATGAAACCAGTTGGAGTGGAGACGATTCTGGCCTATCCACCCCTTCAAATGTAAAGAAATATACCCAAGAGGAAATATCTGCCCACTAACTTACTTCTGTTGCATAAAGAATTCCCAAGATGTCTTTAAACAACTCGACAGTTGCATTGTTTTGACAAATTATTTCAATCCTGTGCAACTTGTCGAAGTATGTGTGAGTGTGTCTGTGCTTGTGTGTGTGTGTGCATGTGCGTGTGCGTGTGCGTGTGAGCGTGACTGATGAGCTGTGTTCAACCAAACCTAATCCATCAGTGCTTCTGCTTGATCAATGAATGAATGAATGAATGAATGGATGATGACTTTTCAGTGAATGAGTGCATTGACGCTCATATCATGCATATCAGTAGTATAATGATTGTGTGTGTGTGTGTGTGTCTTTATTTCGAAATATGTCAGATTATCAAATATTGTGTCGACAAAAGTGTGACGAAATACAGCATTTTGAGTGACTGTGGTGATGAGAATGTCAATTTGGACATTGGAATTGAAATTTGTGATAATTTTGCAAAGTGCTTATTTGTGGTATGGTAGACGATTTTATTACAGTTCATAAGGTGTTCCGACCTTCATTCCAGTACTGCAAAGCAATCGTCAAATTTGTGCAAGCCGCCTCGCACATCTTCGCGTCGCGGTTATATGCTGAATAAAGTTGTTGTTGTTGTTGTTGTTGTTGTTGTGTGATGGATATCGCTTATCTGTGTGCATTCCGTCTGTCACTCACCAGCCACCTATGCGCCAACCTACTAATCCTATAATTGCACAGCCTTTTTCAAGTTCTATCCATCCTATGAATTATTCTATATATGATATTAATTGTTTTGTCACTTGACATTTACTTACGATTATATTCACAAACATTCTAGTTTTAATTGCATTTCAGACTACTATTGTGGTGAGAGCTGTCTACTAGCCAAATTGGTAGACAGCAATTGACGTTAATCTAATCTTCACGTTGTCAACATTGGTCGTGAGAAAATATGAACAAGATTGATTCAAAAACCGACCACAGCAGACTTTCCGTAGGCGGATACAGTTGACATATAGATGATCTGACATTCAAGAAACCCACGAAGAAGGGAAGAATATAATGTAGTAGATTTGTCGATGAGATAGATTGAGGAAGACACTCCCTAAAGCATTCGTAAATCTAACAGGTAGTCACAATTGAGTCAAGAGTCAATTTTCTTCTTCTTCTTCTTCATCATTTGCAGCAATAGTGAGGTTATCCTGTGAAAATTTGAAAATGTGACTAGTTAACTAGCCGAAGATTAATTTTTAATAGAATACTAAAACACAGATAAGTGACGAAAAGCCAACAAACATCTGTTCCACTAGTTATCTACAGTGCAATGAAACCAGTTGGAGTGGAGACGATTCTGGCCTATCCACCCCTTCAAATGTAAAGAAATATACCCAAGAGGAAATATCTGCCCACTAACTTACTTCTGTTGCATAAAGAATTCCCAAGATGTCTTTAAACAACTCGACAGTTGCATTGTTTTGACAAATTATTTCAATCCTGTGCAACTTGTCGAAGTATGTGTGAGTGTGTCTGTGCTTGTGTGTGTGTGTGCATGTGCGTGTGCGTGTGCGTGTGAGCGTGACTGATGAGCTGTGTTCAACCAAACCTAATCCATCAGTGCTTCTGCTTGATCAATGAATGAATGAATGAATGAATGGATGATGACTTTTCAGTGAATGAGTGCATTGACGCTCATATCATGCATATCAGTAGTATAATGATTGTGTGTGTGTGTGTGTGTCTTTATTTCGAAATATGTCAGATTATCAAATATTGTGTCGACAAAAGTGTGACGAAATACAGCATTTTGAGTGACTGTGGTGATGAGAATGTCAATTTGGACATTGGAATTGAAATTTGTGATAATTTTGCAAAGTGCTTATTTGTGGTATGGTAGACGATTTTATTACAGTTCATAAGGTGTTCCGACCTTCATTCCAGTACTGCAAAGCAATCGTCAAATTTGTGCAAGCCGCCTCGCACATCTTCGCGTCGCGGTTATATGCTGAATAAAGTTGTTGTTGTTGTTGTTGTTGTTGTTGTGTGATGGATATCGCTTATCTGTGTGCATTCCGTCTGTCACTCACCAGCCACCTATGCGCCAACCTACTAATCCTATAATTGCACAGCCTTTTTCAAGTTCTATCCATCCTATGAATTATTCTATATATGATATTAATTGTTTTGTCACTTGACATTTACTTACGATTATATTCACAAACATTCTAGTTTTAATTGCATTTCAGACTACTATTGTGGTGAGAGCTGTCTACTAGCCAAATTGGTAGACAGCAATTGACGTTAATCTAATCTTCACGTTGTCAACATTGGTCGTGAGAAAATATGAACAAGATTGATTCAAAAACCGACCACAGCAGACTTTCCGTAGGCGGATACAGTTGACATATAGATGATCTGACATTCAAGAAACCCACGAAGAAGGGAAGAATATAATGTAGTAGATTTGTCGATGAGATAGATTGAGGAAGACACTCCCTAAAGCATTCGTAAATCTAACAGGTAGTCACAATTGAGTCAAGAGTCAATTTTCTTCTTCTTCTTCTTCATCATTTGCAGCAATAGTGAGGTTATCCTGTGAAAATTTGAAAATGTGACTAGTTAACTAGCCGAAGATTAATTTTTAATAGAATACTAAAACACAGATAAGTGACGAAAAGCCAACAAACATCTGTTCCACTAGTTATCTACAGTGCAATGAAACCAGTTGGAGTGGAGACGATTCTGGCCTATCCACCCCTTCAAATGTAAAGAAATATACCCAAGAGGAAATATCTGCCCACTAACTTACTTCTGTTGCATAAAGAATTCCCAAGATGTCTTTAAACAACTCGACAGTTGCATTGTTTTGACAAATTATTTCAATCCTGTGCAACTTGTCGAAGTATGTGTGAGTGTGTCTGTGCTTGTGTGTGTGTGTGCATGTGCGTGTGCGTGTGCGTGTGAGCGTGACTGATGAGCTGTGTTCAACCAAACCTAATCCATCAGTGCTTCTGCTTGATCAATGAATGAATGAATGAATGAATGGATGATGACTTTTCAGTGAATGAGTGCATTGACGCTCATATCATGCATATCAGTAGTATAATGATTGTGTGTGTGTGTGTGTGTCTTTATTTCGAAATATGTCAGATTATCAAATATTGTGTCGACAAAAGTGTGACGAAATACAGCATTTTGAGTGACTGTGGTGATGAGAATGTCAATTTGGACATTGGAATTGAAATTTGTGATAATTTTGCAAAGTGCTTATTTGTGGTATGGTAGACGATTTTATTACAGTTCATAAGGTGTTCCGACCTTCATTCCAGTACTGCAAAGCAATCGTCAAATTTGTGCAAGCCGCCTCGCACATCTTCGCGTCGCGGTTATATGCTGAATAAAGTTGTTGTTGTTGTGGTTGTTGTTGTTGTGTTGTTGTTGTTGTGTGATGGATATCGCTTATCTGTGTGCATTCCGTCTGTCACTCACCAGCCACCTATGCGCCAACCTACTAATCCTATAATTGCACAGCCTTTTTCAAGTTCTATCCATCCTATGAATTATTCTATATATGATATTAATTGTTTTGTCACTTGACATTTACTTACGATTATATTCACAAACATTCTAGTTTTAATTGCATTTCAGACTACTATTGTGGTGAGAGCTGTCTACTAGCCAAATTGGTAGACAGCAATTGACGTTAATCTAATCTTCACGTTGTCAACATTGGTCGTGAGAAAATATGAACAAGATTGATTCAAAAACCGACCACAGCAGACTTTCCGTAGGCGGATACAGTTGACATATAGATGATCTGACATTCAAGAAACCCACGAAGAAGGGAAGAATATAATGTAGTAGATTTGTCGATGAGATAGATTGAGGAAGACACTCCCTAAAGCATTCGTAAATCTAACAGGTAGTCACAATTGAGTCAAGAGTCAATTTTCTTCTTCTTCTTCTTCATCATTTGCAGCAATAGTGAGGTTATCCTGTGAAAATTTGAAAATGTGACTAGTTAACTAGCCGAAGATTAATTTTTAATAGAATACTAAAACACAGATAAGTGACGAAAAGCCAACAAACATCTGTTCCACTAGTTATCTACAGTGCAATGAAACCAGTTGGAGTGGAGACGATTCTGGCCTATCCACCCCTTCAAATGTAAAGAAATATACCCAAGAGGAAATATCTGCCCACTAACTTACTTCTGTTGCATAAAGAATTCCCAAGATGTCTTTAAACAACTCGACAGTTGCATTGTTTTGACAAATTATTTCAATCCTGTGCAACTTGTCGAAGTATGTGTGAGTGTGTCTGTGCTTGTGTGTGTGTGTGCATGTGCGTGTGCGTGTGCGTGTGAGCGTGACTGATGAGCTGTGTTCAACCAAACCTAATCCATCAGTGCTTCTGCTTGATCAATGAATGAATGAATGAATGAATGGATGATGACTTTTCAGTGAATGAGTGCATTGACGCTCATATCATGCATATCAGTAGTATAATGATTGTGTGTGTGTGTGTGTGTCTTTATTTCGAAATATGTCAGATTATCAAATATTGTGTCGACAAAAGTGTGACGAAATACAGCATTTTGAGTGACTGTGGTGATGAGAATGTCAATTTGGACATTGGAATTGAAATTTGTGATAATTTTGCAAAGTGCTTATTTGTGGTATGGTAGACGATTTTATTACAGTTCATAAGGTGTTCCGACCTTCATTCCAGTACTGCAAAGCAATCGTCAAATTTGTGCAAGCCGCCTCGCACATCTTCGCGTCGCGGTTATATGCTGAATAAAGTTGTTGTTGTTGTTGTTGTTGTTGTTGTTGTGTGATGGATATCGCTTATCTGTGTGCATTCCGTCTGTCACTCACCAGCCACCTATGCGCCAACCTACTAATCCTATAATTGCACAGCCTTTTTCAAGTTCTATCCATCCTATGAATTATTCTATATATGATATTAATTGTTTTGTCACTTGACATTTACTTACGATTATATTCACAAACATTCTAGTTTTAATTGCATTTCAGACTACTATTGTGGTGAGAGCTGTCTACTAGCCAAATTGGTAGACAGCAATTGACGTTAATCTAATCTTCACGTTGTCAACATTGGTCGTGAGAAAATATGAACAAGATTGATTCAAAAACCGACCACAGCAGACTTTCCGTAGGCGGATACAGTTGACATATAGATGATCTGACATTCAAGAAACCCACGAAGAAGGGAAGAATATAATGTAGTAGATTTGTCGATGAGATAGATTGAGGAAGACACTCCCTAAAGCATTCGTAAATCTAACAGGTAGTCACAATTGAGTCAAGAGTCAATTTTCTTCTTCTTCTTCTTCATCATTTGCAGCAATAGTGAGGTTATCCTGTGAAAATTTGAAAATGTGACTAGTTAACTAGCCGAAGATTAATTTTTAATAGAATACTAAAACACAGATAAGTGACGAAAAGCCAACAAACATCTGTTCCACTAGTTATCTACAGTGCAATGAAACCAGTTGGAGTGGAGACGATTCTGGCCTATCCACCCCTTCAAATGTAAAGAAATATACCCAAGAGGAAATATCTGCCGACTAACTTACTTCTGTTGCATAAAGAATTCCCAAGATGTCTTTAAACAACTCGACAGTTGCATTGTTTTGACAAATTATTTCAATCCTGTGCAACTTGTCGAAGTATGTGTGAGTGTGTCTGTGCTTGTGTGTGTGTGTGCATGTGCGTGTGCGTGTGCGTGTGAGCGTGACTGATGAGCTGTGTTCAACCAAACCTAATCCATCAGTGCTTCTGCTTGATCAATGAATGAATGAATGAATGAATGAATGGATGATGACTTTTCAGTGAATGAGTGCATTGACGCTCATATCATGCATATCAGTAGTATAATGATTGTGTGTGTGTGTGTGTGTCTTTATTTCGAAATATGTCAGATTATCAAATATTGTGTCGACAAAAGTGTGACGAAATACAGCATTTTGAGTGACTGTGGTGATGAGAATGTCAATTTGGACATTGGAATTGAAATTTGTGATAATTTTGCAAAGTGCTTATTTGTGGTATGGTAGACGATTTTATTACAGTTCATAAGGTGTTCCGACCTTCATTCCAGTACTGCAAAGCAATCGTCAAATTTGTGCAAGCCGCCTCGCACATCTTCGCGTCGCGGTTATATGCTGAATAAAGTTGTTGTTGTTGTGGTTGTTGTTGTTGTGTTGTTGTTGTTGTGTGATGGATATCGCTTATCTGTGTGCATTCCGTCTGTCACTCACCAGCCACCTATGCGCCAACCTACT
Source organism: Trichobilharzia szidati (assembly GCA_944472155.2). Classification (NCBI taxonomy): domain Eukaryota; kingdom Metazoa; phylum Platyhelminthes; class Trematoda; order Strigeidida; family Schistosomatidae; genus Trichobilharzia; species Trichobilharzia szidati. The sequence goes on from OX235279.1 coordinate 122,927,665, forward strand.
AATCCTATAATTGCACAGCCTTTTTCAAGTTCTATCCATCCTATGAATTATTCTATATATGATATTAATTGTTTTGTCACTTGACATTTACTTACGATTATATTCACAAACATTCTAGTTTTAATTGCATTTCAGACTACTATTGTGGTGAGAGCTGTCTACTAGCCAAATTGGTAGACAGCAATTGACGTTAATCTAATCTTCACGTTGTCAACATTGGTCGTGAGAAAATATGAACAAGATTGATTCAAAAACCGACCACAGCAGACTTTCCGTAGGCGGATACAGTTGACATATAGATGATCTGACATTCAAGAAACCCACGAAGAAGGGAAGAATATAATGTAGTAGATTTGTCGATGAGATAGATTGAGGAAGACACTCCCTAAAGCATTCGTAAATCTAACAGGTAGTCACAATTGAGTCAAGAGTCAATTTTCTTCTTCTTCTTCTTCATCATTTGCAGCAATAGTGAGGTTATCCTGTGAAAATTTGAAAATGTGACTAGTTAACTAGCCGAAGATTAATTTTTAATAGAATACTAAAACACAGATAACTGACGAAAAGCCAACAAACATCTGTTCCACTAGTTATCTACAGTGCAATGAAACCAGTTGGAGTGGAGACGATTCTGGCCTATCCACCCCTTCAAATGTAAAGAAATATACCCAAGAGGAAATATCTGCCCACTAACTTACTTCTGTTGCATAAAGAATTCCCAAGATGTCTTTAAACAACTCGACAGTTGCATTGTTTTGACAAATTATTTCAATCCTGTGCAACTTGTCGAAGTATGTGTGAGTGTGTCTGTGCTTGTGTGTGTGTGTGCATGTGCGTGTGCGTGTGCGTGTGAGCGTGACTGATGAGCTGTGTTCAACCAAACCTAATCCATCAGTGCTTCTGCTTGATCAATGAATGAATGAATGAATGAATGGATGATGACTTTTCAGTGAATGAGTGCATTGTCGCTCATATCATGCATATCAGTAGTATAATGATTGTGTGTGTGTGTGTGTGTCTTTATTTCGAAATATGTCAGATTATCAAATATTGTGTCGACAAAAGTGTGACGAAATACAGCATTTTGAGTGACTGTGGTGATGAGAATGTCAATTTGGACATTGGAATTGAAATTTGTGATAATTTTGCAAAGTGCTTATTTGTGGTATGGTAGACGATTTTATTACAGTTCATAAGGTGTTCCGACCTTCATTCCAGTACTGCAAAGCAATCGTCAAATTTGTGCAAGCCGCCTCGCACATCTTCGCGTCGCGGTTATATGCTGAATAAAGTTGTTGTTGTTGTGGTTGTTGTTGTTGTGTTGTTGTTGTTGTGTGATGGATATCGCTTATCTGTGTGCATTCCGTCTGTCACTCACCAGCCACCTATGCGCCAACCTACTAATCCTATAATTGCACACCCTTTTTCAAGTTCTATCCATCCTATGAATTATTCTATATATGATATTAATTGTTTTGTCACTTGACATTTACTTACGATTATATTCACAAACATTCTAGTTTTAATTGCATTTCAGACTACTATTGTGGTGAGAGCTGTCTACTAGCCAAATTGGTAGACAGCAATTGACGTTAATCTAATCTTCACGTTGTCAACATTGGTCGTGAGAAAATATGAACAAGATTGATTCAAAAACCGACCACAGCAGACTTTCCGTAGGCGGATACAGTTGACATATAGATGATCTGACATTCAAGAAACCCACGAAGAAGGGAAGAATATAATGTAGTAGATTTGTCGATGAGATAGATTGAGGAAGACACTCCCTAAAGCATTCGTAAATCTAACAGGTAGTCACAATTGAGTCAAGAGTCAATTTTCTTCTTCTTCTTCTTCATCATTTGCAGCAATAGTGAGGTTATCCTGTGAAAATTTGAAAATGTGACTAGTTAACTAGCCGAAGATTAATTTTTAATAGAATACTAAAACACAGATAAGTGACGAAAAGCCAACAAACATCTGTTCCACTAGTTATCTACAGTGCAATGAAACCAGTTGGAGTGGAGACGATTCTGGCCTATCCACCCCTTCAAATGTAAAGAAATATACCCAAGAGGAAATATCTGCCCACTAACTTACTTCTGTTGCATAAAGAATTCCCAAGATGTCTTTAAACAACTCGACAGTTGCATTGTTTTGACAAATTATTTCAATCCTGTGCAACTTGTCGAAGTATGTGTGAGTGTGTCTGTGCTTGTGTGTGTGTGTGCATGTGCGTGTGCGTGTGCGTGTGAGCGTGACTGATGAGCTGTGTTCAACCAAACCTAATCAATCAGTGCTTCTGCTTGATCAATGAATGAATGAATGAATGAATGGATGATGACTTTTCAGTGAATGAGTGCATTGACGCTCATATCATGCATATCAGTAGTATAATGATTGTGTGTGTGTGTGTGTGTCTTTATTTCGAAATATGTCAGATTATCAAATATTGTGTCGACAAAAGTGTGACGAAATACAGCATTTTGAGTGACTGTGGTGATGAGAATGTCAATTTGGACATTGGAATTGAAATTTGTGATAATTTTGCAAAGTGCTTATTTGTGGTATGGTAGACGATTTTATTACAGTTCATAAGGTGTTCCGACCTTCATTCCAGTACTGCAAAGCAATCGTCAAATTTGTGCAAGCCGCCTCGCACATCTTCGCGTCGCGGTTATATGCTGAATAAAGTTGTTGTTGTTGTTGTTGTTGTGTGATGGATATCGCTTATCTGTGTGCATTCCGTCTGTCACTCACCAGCCACCTATGCGCCAACCTACTAATCCTATAATTGCACAGCCTTTTTCAAGTTCTATCCATCCTATGAATTATTCTATATATGATATTAATTGTTTTGTCACTTGACATTTACTTACGATTATATTCACAAACATTCTAGTTTTAATTGCATTTCAGACTACTATTGTGGTGAGAGCTGTCTACTAGCCAAATTGGTAGACAGCAATTGACGTTAATCTAATCTTCACGTTGTCAACATTGGTCGTGAGAAAATATGAACAAGATTGATTCAAAAACCGACCACAGCAGACTTTCCGTAGGCGGATACAGTTGACATATAGATGATCTGACATTCAAGAAACCCACGAAGAAGGGAAGAATATAATGTAGTAGATTTGTCGATGAGATAGATTGAGGAAGACACTCCCTAAAGCATTCGTAAATCTAACAGGTAGTCACAATTGAGTCAAGAGTCAATTTTCTTCTTCTTCTTCTTCATCATTTGCAGCAATAGTGAGGTTATCCTGTGAAAATTTGAAAATGTGACTAGTTAACTAGCCGAAGATTAATTTTTAATAGAATACTAAAACACAGATAAGTGACGAAAAGCCAACAAACATCTGTTCCACTAGTTATCTACAGTGCAATGAAACCAGTTGGAGTGGAGACGATTCTGGCCTATCCACCCCTTCAAATGTAAAGAAATATACCCAAGAGGAAATATCTGCCGACTAACTTACTTCTGTTGCATAAAGAATTCCCAAGATGTCTTTAAACAACTCGACAGTTGCATTGTTTTGACAAATTATTTCAATCCTGTGCAACTTGTCGAAGTATGTGTGAGTGTGTCTGTGCTTGTGTGTGTGTGTGCATGTGCGTGTGCGTGTGCGTATGAGCGTGACTGATGAGCTGTGTTCAACCAAACCTAATCCATCAGTGCTTCTGCTTGACCAATGAATGAATGAATGGATGGATGATGACTTTTCAGTGAATGAGTGCATTGTCGCTCATATCATGCATATCAGTAGTATAATGATTGTGTGTGTGTGTGTGTGTCTTTATTTCGAAATATGTCAGATTATCAAATATTGTGTCGACAAAAGTGTGACGAAATACAGCATTTTGAGTGACTGTGGTGATGAGAATGTCAATTTGGACATTGGAATTGAAATTTGTGATAATTTTGCAAAGTGCTTATTTGTGGTATGGTAGACGATTTTATTACAGTTCATAAGGTGTTCCGACCTTCATTCCAGTACTGCAAAGCAATCGTCAAATTTGTGCAAGCCGCCTCGCACATCTTCGCGTCGCGGTTATATGCTGAATAAAGTTATTGTTGTTGTTGTTGTTGTTGTGTGATGGATATCGCTTATCTGTGTGCATTCCGTCTGTCACTCACCAGCCACCTATGCGCCAACCTACTAATCCTATAATTGCACAGCCTTTTTCAAGTTCTATCCATCCTATGAATTATTCTATATATGATATTAATTGTTTTGTCACTTGACATTTACTTACGATTATATTCACAAACATTCTAGTTTTAATTGCATTTCAGACTACTATTGTGGTGAGAGCTGTCTACTAGCCAAATTGGTAGACAGCAATTGACGTTAATCTAATCTTCACGTTGTCAACATTGGTCGTGAGAAAATATGAACAAGATTGATTCAAAAACCGACCACAGCAGACTTTCCGTAGGCGGATACAGTTGACATATAGATGATCTGACATTCAAGAAACCCACGAAGAAGGGAAGAATATAATGTAGTAGATTTGTCGATGAGATAGATTGAGGAAGACACTCCCTAAAGCATTCGTAAATCTAACAGGTAGTCACAATTGAGTCAAGAGTCAATTTTCTTCTTCTTCTTCTTCATCATTTGCAGCAATAGTGAGGTTATCCTGTGAAAATTTGAAAATGTGACTAGTTAACTAGCCGAAGATTAATTTTTAATAGAATACTAAAACACAGATAAGTGACGAAAAGCCAACAAACATCTGTTCCACTAGTTATCTACAGTGCAATGAAACCAGTTGGAGTGGAGACGATTCTGGCCTATCCACCCCTTCAAATGTAAAGAAATATACCCAAGAGGAAATATCTGCCCACTAACTTACTTCTGTTGCATAAAGAATTCCCAAGATGTCTTTAAACAACTCGACAGTTGCATTGTTTTGACAAATTATTTCAATCCTGTGCAACTCGTCGAAGTATGTGTGAGTGTGTCTGTGCTTGTGTGTGTGTGTGCGTGTGCGTGTGCGTGTGCGTATGAGCGTGACTGATGAGCTGTGTTCAACCAAACCTAATCCATCAGTGCTTCTGCTTGATCAATGAATGAATGAATGGATGGATGATGACTTTTCAGTGAATGAGTGCATTGTCGCTCATATCATGCATATCAGTAGTATAATGATTGTGTGTGTGTGTGTGTCTTTATTTCGAAATATGTCAGATTATCAAATATTGTGTCGACAAAAGTGTGACGAAATACAGCATTTTGAGTGACTGTGGTGATGAGAATGTCAATTTGGACATTGGAATTGAAATTTGTGATAATTTTGCAAAGTGCTTATTTGTGGTATGGTAGACGATTTTATTACAGTTCATAAGGTGTTCCGACCTTCATTCCAGTACTGCAAAGCAATCGTCAAATTTGTGCAAGCCGCCTCGCACATCTTCGCGTCGTGGTTATATGCTGAATAAAGTTGTTGTTGTTGTTGTTGTTGTTGTTGTGTGATGGATATCGCTTATCTGTGTGCATTCCGTCTGTCACTCACCAGCCACCTATGCGCCAACCTACTAATCCTATAATTGCACAGCCTTTTTCAAGTTCTATCCATCCTATGAATTATTCTATATATGATATTAATTGTTTTGTCACTTGACATTTACTTACGATTATATTCACAAACATTCTAGTTTTAATTGCATTTCAGACTACTATTGTGGTGAGAGCTGTCTACTAGCCAAATTGGTAGACAGCAATTGACGTTAATCTAATCTTCACGTTGTCAACATTGGTCGTGAGAAAATATGAACAAGATTGATTCAAAAACCGACCACAGCAGACTTTCCGTAGGCGGATACAGTTGACATATAGATGATCTGACATTCAAGAAACCCACGAAGAAGGGAAGAATATAATGTAGTAGATTTGTCGATGAGATAGATTGAGGAAGACACTCCCTAAAGCATTCGTAAATCTAACAGGTAGTCACAATTGAGTCAAGAGTCAATTTTCTTCTTCTTCTTCTTCATCATTTGCAGCAATAGTGAGGTTATCCTGTGAAAATTTGAAAATGTGACTAGTTAACTAGCCGAAGATTAATTTTTAATAGAATACTAAAACACAGATAAGTGACGAAAAGCCAACAAACATCTGTTCCACTAGTTATCTACAGTGCAATGAAACCAGTTGGAGTGGAGACGATTCTGGCCTATCCACCCCTTCAAATGTAAAGAAATATACCCAAGAGGAAATATCTGCCGACTAACTTACTTCTGTTGCATAAAGAATTCCCAAGATGTCTTTAAACAACTCGACAGTTGCATTGTTTTGACAAATTATTTCAATCCTGTGCAACTTGTCGAAGTATGTGTGAGTGTGTCTGTGCTTGTGTGTGTGTGTGCATGTGCGTGTGCGTGTGCGTATGAGCGTGACTGATGAGCTGTGTTCAACCAAACCTAATCCATCAGTGCTTCTGCTTGACCAATGAATGAATGAATGGATGGATGATGACTTTTCAGTGAATGAGTGCATTGTCGCTCATATCATGCATATCAGTAGTATAATGATTGTGTGTGTGTGTGTGTGTCTTTATTTCGAAATATGTCAGATTATCAAATATTGTGTCGACAAAAGTGTGACGAAATACAGCATTTTGAGTGACTGTGGTGATGAGAATGTCAATTTGGACATTGGAATTGAAATTTGTGATAATTTTGCAAAGTGCTTATTTGTGGTATGGTAGACGATTTTATTACAGTTCATAAGGTGTTCCGACCTTCATTCCAGTACTGCAAAGCAATCGTCAAATTTGTGCAAGCCGCCTCGCACATCTTCGCGTCGCGGTTATATGCTGAATAAAGTTATTGTTGTTGTTGTTGTTGTTGTGTGATGGATATCGCTTATCTGTGTGCATTCCGTCTGTCACTCACCAGCCACCTATGCGCCAACCTACTAATCCTATAATTGCACACCCTTTTTCAAGTTCTATCCATCCTATGAATTATTCTATATATGATATTAATTGTTTTGTCACTTGACATTTACTTACGATTATATTCACAAACATTCTAGTTTTAATTGCATTTCAGACTACTATTGTGGTGAGAGCTGTCTACTAGCCAAATTGGTAGACAGCAATTGACGTTAATCTAATCTTCACGTTGTCAACATTGGTCGTGAGAAAATATGAACAAGATTGATTCAAAAACCGACCACAGCAGACTTTCCGTAGGCGGATACAGTTGACATATAGATGATCTGACATTCAAGAAACCCACGAAGAAGGGAAGAATATAATGTAGTAGATTTGTCGATGAGATAGATTGAGGAAGACACTCCCTAAAGCATTCGTAAATCTAACAGGTAGTCACAATTGAGTCAACAGTCAATTTTCTTCTTCTTCTTCTTCATCATTTGCAGCAATAGTGAGGTTATCCTGTGAAAATTTGAAAATGTGACTAGTTAACTAGCCGAAGATTAATTTTTAATAGAATACTAAAACACAGATAAGTGACGAAAAGCCAACAAACATCTGTTCCACTAGTTATCTACAGTGCAATGAAACCAGTTGGAGTGGAGACGATTCTGGCCTATCCACCCCTTCAAATGTAAAGAAATATACCCAAGAGGAAATATCTGCCCACTAACTTACTTCTGTTGCATAAAGAATTCCCAAGATGTCTTTAAACAACTCGACAGTTGCATTGTTTTGACAAATTATTTCAATCCTGTGCAACTCGTCGAAGTATGTGTGAGTGTGTCTGTGCTTGTGTGTGTGTGTGCGTGTGCGTGTGCGTGTGCGTATGAGCGTGACTGATGAGCTGTGTTCAACCAAACCTAATCCATCAGTGCTTCTGCTTGATCAATGAATGAATGAATGGATGGATGATGACTTTTCAGTGAATGAGTGCATTGACGCTCATATCATGCATATCAGTAGTATAATGATTGTGTGTGTGTGTGTGTGTCTTTATTTCGAAATATGTCAGATTATCAAATATTGTGTCGACAAAAGTGTGACGAAATACAGCATTTTGAGTGACTGTGGTGATGAGAATGTCAATTTGGACATTGGAATTGAAATTTGTGATAATTTTGCAAAGTGCTTATTTGTGGTATGGTAGACGATTTTATTACAGTTCATAAGGTGTTCCGACCTTCATTCCAGTACTGCAAAGCAATCGTCAAATTTGTGCAAGCCGCCTCGCACATCTTCGCGTCGCGGTTATATGCTGAATAAAGTTGTTGTTGTTGTTGTTTTTGTTGTTGTTGTGTGATGGATATCGCTTATCTGTGTGCATTCCGTCTGTCACTCACCAGCCACCTATGCGCCAACCTACTAATCCTATAATTGCACAGCCTTTTTCAAGTTCTATCCATCCTATGAATTATTCTATATATGATATTAATTGTTTTGTCACTTGACATTTACTTACGATTATATTCACAAACATTCTAGTTTTAATTGCATTTCAGACTACTATTGTGGTGAGAGCTGTCTACTAGCCAAATTGGTAGACAGCAATTGACGTTAATCTAATCTTCACGTTGTCAACATTGGTCGTGAGAAAATATGAACAAGATTGATTCAAAAACCGACCACAGCAGACTTTCCGTAGGCGGATACAGTTGACATATAGATGATCTGACATTCAAGAAACCCACGAAGAAGGGAAGAATATAATGTAGTAGATTTGTCGATGAGATAGATTGAGGAAGACACTCCCTAAAGCATTCGTAAATCTAACAGGTAGTCACAATTGAGTCAAGAGTCAATTTTCTTCTTCTTCTTCTTCATCATTTGCAGCAATAGTGAGGTTATCCTGTGAAAATTTGAAAATGTGACTAGTTAACTAGCCGAAGATTAATTTTTAATAGAATACTAAAACACAGATAAGTGACGAAAAGCCAACAAACATCTGTTCCACTAGTTATCTACAGTGCAATGAAACCAGTTGGAGTGGAGACGATTCTGGCCTATCCACCCCTTCAAATGTAAAGAAATATACCCAAGAGGAAATATCTGCCCACTAACTTACTTCTGTTGCATAAAGAATTCCCAAGATGTCTTTAAACAACTCGACAGTTGCATTGTTTTGACAAATTATTTCAATCCTGTGCAACTTGTCGAAGTATGTGTGAGTGTGTCTGTGCTTGTGTGTGTGTGTGCGTGTGCGTGTGCGTGTGCGTATGAGCGTGACTGATGAGCTGTGTTCAACCAAACCTAATCCATCAGTGCTTCTGCTTGATCAATGAATGAATGAATGAATGAATGAATGGATGATGACTTTTCAGTGAATGAGTGCATTGACGCTCATATCATGCATATCAGTAGTATAATGATTGTGTGTGTGTGTGTGTCTTTATTTCGAAATATGTCAGATTATCAAATATTGTGTCGACAAAAGTGTGACGAAATACAGCATTTTGAGTGACTGTGGTGATGAGAATGTCAATTTGGACATTGGAATTGAAATTTGTGATAATTTTGCAAAGTGCTTATTTGTGGTATGGTAGACGATTTTATTACAGTTCATAAGGTGTTCCGACCTTCATTCCAGTACTGCAAAGCAATCGTCAAATTTGTGCAAGCCGCCTCGCACATCTTCGCGTCGCGGTTATATGCTGAATAAAGTTGTTGTTGTTGTTGTTGTTGTTGTTGTGTGATGGATATCGCTTATCTGTGTGCATTCCGTCTGTCACTCACCAGCCACCTATGCGCCAACCTACTAATCCTATAATTGCACAGCCTTTTTCAAGTTCTATCCATCCTATGAATTATTCTATATATGATATTAATTGTTTTGTCACTTGACATTTACTTACGATTATATTCACAAACATTCTAGTTTTAATTGCATTTCAGACTACTATTGTGGTGAGAGCTGTCTACTAGCCAAATTGGTAGACAGCAATTGACGTTAATCTAATCTTCACGTTGTCAACATTGGTCGTGAGAAAATATGAACAAGATTGATTCAAAAACCGACCACAGCAGACTTTCCGTAGGCGGATACAGTTGACATATAGATGATCTGACATTCAAGAAACCCACGAAGAAGGGAAGAATATAATGTAGTAGATTTGTCGATGAGATAGATTGAGGAAGACACTCCCTAAAGCATTCGTAAATCTAACAGGTAGTCACAATTGAGTCAAGAGTCAATTTTCTTCTTCTTCTTCTTCATCATTTGCAGCAATAGTGAGGTTATCCTGTGAAAATTTGAAAATGTGACTAGTTAACTAGCCGAAGATTAATTTTTAATAGAATACTAAAACACAGATAAGTGACGAAAAGCCAACAAACATCTGTTCCACTAGTTATCTACAGTGCAATGAAACCAGTTGGAGTGGAGACGATTCTGGCCTATCCACCCCTTCAAATGTAAAGAAATATACCCAAGAGGAAATATCTGCCCACTAACTTACTTCTGTTGCATAAAGAATTCCCAAGATGTCTTTAAACAACTCGACAGTTGCATTGTTTTGACAAATTATTTCAATCCTGTGCAACTTGTCGAAGTATGTGTGAGTGTGTCTGTGCTTGTGTGTGTGTGTGTGTGTGCGTGTGCGTGTGCGTGTGAGCGTGACTGATGAGCTGTGTTCAACCAAACCTAATCCATCAGTGCTTCTGCTTGATCAATGAATGAATGAATGAATGAATGAATGGATGGATGATGACTTTTCAGTGAATGAGTGCATTGACGCTCATATCATGCATATCAGTAGTATAATGATTGTGTGTGTGTGTGTGTCTTTATTTCGAAATATGTCAGATTATCAAATATTGTGTCGACAAAAGTGTGACGAAATACAGCATTTTGAGTGACTGTGGTGATGAGAATGTCAATTTGGACATTGGAATTGAAATTTGTGATAATTTTGCAAAGTGCTTATTTGTGGTATGGTAGACGATTTTATTACAGTTCATAAGGTGTTCCGACCTTCATTCCAGTACTGCAAAGCAATCGTCAAATTTGTGCAAGCCGCCTCGCACATCTTCGCGTCGCGGTTATATGCTGAATAAAGTTGTTGTTGTTGTTGTTGTTGTTGTTGTGTGATGGATATCGCTTATCTGTGTGCATTCCGTCTGTCACTCACCAGCCACCTATGCGCCAACCTACTAATCCTATAATTGCACAGCCTTTTTCAAGTTCTATCCATCCTATGAATTATTCTATATATGATATTAATTGTTTTGTCACTTGACATTTACTTACGATTATATTCACAAACATTCTAGTTTTAATTGCATTTCAGACTACTATTGTGGTGAGAGCTGTCTACTAGCCAAATTGGTAGACAGCAATTGACGTTAATCTAATCTTCACGTTGTCAACATTGGTCGTGAGAAAATATGAACAAGATTGATTCAAAAACCGACCACAGCAGACTTTCCGTAGGCGGATACAGTTGACATATAGATGATCTGACATTCAAGAAACCCACGAAGAAGGGAAGAATATAATGTAGTAGATTTGTCGATGAGATAGATTGAGGAAGACACTCCCTAAAGCATTCGTAAATCTAACAGGTAGTCACAATTGAGTCAAGAGTCAATTTTCTTCTTCTTCTTCTTCATCATTTGCAGCAATAGTGAGGTTATCCTGTGAAAATTTGAAAATGTGACTAGTTAACTAGCCGAAGATTAATTTTTAATAGAATACTAAAACACAGATAAGTGACGAAAAGCCAACAAACATCTGTTCCACTAGTTATCTACAGTGCAATGAAACCAGTTGGAGTGGAGACGATTCTGGCCTATCCACCCCTTCAAATGTAAAGAAATATACCCAAGAGGAAATATCTGCCCACTAACTTACTTCTGTTGCATAAAGAATTCCCAAGATGTCTTTAAACAACTCGACAGTTGCATTGTTTTGACAAATTATTTCAATCCTGTGCAACTTGTCGAAGTATGTGTGAGTGTGTCTGTGCTTGTGTGTGTGTGTGCATGTGCGTGTGCGTGTGCGTGTGAGCGTGACTGATGAGCTGTGTTCAACCAAACCTAATCCATCAGTGCTTCTGCTTGATCAATGAATGAATGAATGAATGAATGAATGGATGGATGATGACTTTTCAGTGAATGAGTGCATTGACGCTCATATCATGCATATCAGTAGTATAATGATTGTGTGTGTGTGTGTGTCTTTATTTCGAAATATGTCAGATTATCAAATATTGTGTCGACAAAAGTGTGACGAAATACAGCATTTTGAGTGACTGTGGTGATGAGAATGTCAATTTGGACATTGGAATTGAAATTTGTGATAATTTTGCAAAGTGCTTATTTGTGGTATGGTAGACGATTTTATTACAGTTCATAAGGTGTTCCGACCTTCATTCCAGTACTGCAAAGCAATCGTCAAATTTGTGCAAGCCGCCTCGCACATCTTCGCGTCGCGGTTATATGCTGAATAAAGTTGTTGTTGTTGTTGTTGTTGTTGTTGTGTGATGGATATCGCTTATCTGTGTGCATTCCGTCTGTCACTCACCAGCCACCTATGCGCCAACCTACTAATCCTATAATTGCACAGCCTTTTTCAAGTTCTATCCATCCTATGAATTATTCTATATATGATATTAATTGTTTTGTCACTTGACATTTACTTACGATTATATTCACAAACATTCTAGTTTTAATTGCATTTCAGACTACTATTGTGGTGAGAGCTGTCTACTAGCCAAATTGGTAGACAGCAATTGACGTTAATCTAATCTTCACGTTGTCAACATTGGTCGTGAGAAAATATGAACAAGATTGATTCAAAAACCGACCACAGCAGACTTTCCGTAGGCGGATACAGTTGACATATAGATGATCTGACATTCAAGAAACCCACGAAGAAGGGAAGAATATAATGTAGTAGATTTGTCGATGAGATAGATTGAGGAAGACACTCCCTAAAGCATTCGTAAATCTAACAGGTAGTCACAATTGAGTCAAGAGTCAATTTTCTTCTTCTTCTTCTTCATCATTTGCAGCAATAGTGAGGTTATCCTGTGAAAATTTGAAAATGTGACTAGTTAACTAGCCGAAGATTAATTTTTAATAGAATACTAAAACACAGATAAGTGACGAAAAGCCAACAAACATCTGTTCCACTAGTTATCTACAGTGCAATGAAACCAGTTGGAGTGGAGACGATTCTGGCCTATCCACCCCTTCAAATGTAAAGAAATATACCCAAGAGGAAATATCTGCCCACTAACTTACTTCTGTTGCATAAAGAATTCCCAAGATGTCTTTAAACAACTCGACAGTTGCATTGTTTTGACAAATTATTTCAATCCTGTGCAACTTGTCGAAGTATGTGTGAGTGTGTCTGTGCTTGTGTGTGTGTGTGTGTGTGCGTGTGCGTGTGCGTGTGAGCGTGACTGATGAGCTGTGTTCAACCAAACCTAATCCATCAGTGCTTCTGCTTGATCAATGAATGAATGAATGAATGAATGAATGGATGGATGATGACTTTTCAGTGAATGAGTGCATTGACGCTCATATCATGCATATCAGTAGTATAATGATTGTGTGTGTGTGTGTGTCTTTATTTCGAAATATGTCAGATTATCAAATATTGTGTCGACAAAAGTGTGACGAAATACAGCATTTTGAGTGACTGTGGTGATGAGAATGTCAATTTGGACATTGGAATTGAAATTTGTGATAATTTTGCAAAGTGCTTATTTGTGGTATGGTAGACGATTTTATTACAGTTCATAAGGTGTTCCGACCTTCATTCCAGTACTGCAAAGCAATCGTCAAATTTGTGCAAGCCGCCTCGCACATCTTCGCGTCGTGGTTATATGCTGAATAAAGTTGTTGTTGTTGTTGTTGTTGTTGTTGTGTGATGGATATCGCTTATCTGTGTGCATTCCGTCTGTCACTCACCAGCCACCTATGCGCCAACCTACTAATCCTATAATTGCACAGCCTTTTTCAAGTTCTATCCATCCTATGAATTATTCTATATATGATATTAATTGTTTTGTCACTTGACATTTACTTACGATTATATTCACAAACATTCTAGTTTTAATTGCATTTCAGACTACTATTGTGGTGAGAGCTGTCTACTAGCCAAATTGGTAGACAGCAATTGACGTTAATCTAATCTTCACGTTGTCAACATTGGTCGTGAGAAAATATGAACAAGATTGATTCAAAAACCGACCACAGCAGACTTTCCGTAGGCGGATACAGTTGACATATAGATGATCTGACATTCAAGAAACCCACGAAGAAGGGAAGAATATAATGTAGTAGATTTGTCGATGAGATAGATTGAGGAAGACACTCCCTAAAGCATTCGTAAATCTAACAGGTAGTCACAATTGAGTCAAGAGTCAATTTTCTTCTTCTTCTTCTTCATCATTTGCAGCAATAGTGAGGTTATCCTGTGAAAATTTGAAAATGTGACTAGTTAACTAGCCGAAGATTAATTTTTAATAGAATACTAAAACACAGATAAGTGACGAAAAGCCAACAAACATCTGTTCCACTAGTTATCTACAGTGCAATGAAACCAGTTGGAGTGGAGACGATTCTGGCCTATCCACCCCTTCAAATGTAAAGAAATATACCCAAGAGGAAATATCTGCCCACTAACTTACTTCTGTTGCATAAAGAATTCCCAAGATGTCTTTAAACAACTCGACAGTTGCATTGTTTTGACAAATTATTTCAATCCTGTGCAACTTGTCGAAGTATGTGTGAGTGTGTCTGTGCTTGTGTGTGTGTGTGCATGTGCGTGTGCGTGTGCGTGTGAGCGTGACTGATGAGCTGTGTTCAACCAAACCTAATCCATCAGTGCTTCTGCTTGATCAATGAATGAATGAATGAATGAATGGATGATGACTTTTCAGTGAATGAGTGCATTGACGCTCATATCATGCATATCAGTAGTATAATGATTGTGTGTGTGTGTGTGTCTTTATTTCGAAATATGTCAGATTATCAAATATTGTGTCGACAAAAGTGTGACGAAATACAGCATTTTGAGTGACTGTGGTGATGAGAATGTCAATTTGGACATTGGAATTGAAATTTGTGATAATTTTGCAAAGTGCTTATTTGTGGTATGGTAGACGATTTTATTACAGTTCATAAGGTGTTCCGACCTTCATTCCAGTACTGCAAAGCAATCGTCAAATTTGTGCAAGCCGCCTCGCACATCTTCGCGTCGCGGTTATATGCTGAATAAAGTTGTTGTTGTTGTTGTTGTTGTTGTTGTTGTGTGATGGATATCGCTTATCTGTGTGCATTCCGTCTGTCACTCACCAGCCACCTATGCGCCAACCTACTAATCCTATAATTGCACAGCCTTTTTCAAGTTCTATCCATCCTATGAATTATTCTATATATGATATTAATTGTTTTGTCACTTGACATTTACTTACGATTATATTCACAAACATTTTAGTTTTAATTGCATTTCAGACTACTATTGTGGTGAGAGCTGTCTACTAGCCAAATTGGTAGACAGCAATTGACGTTAATCTAATCTTCACGTTGTCAACATTGGTCGTGAGAAAATATGAACAAGATTGATTCAAAAACCGACCACAGCAGACTTTCCGTAGGCGGATACAGTTGACATATAGATGATCTGACATTCAAGAAACCCACGAAGAAGGGAAGAATATAATGTAGTAGATTTGTCGATGAGATAGATTGAGGAAGACACTCCCTAAAGCATTCGTAAATCTAACAGGTAGTCACAATTGAGTCAAGAGTCAATTTTCTTCTTCTTCTTCTTCATCATTTGCAGCAATAGTGAGGTTATCCTGTGAAAATTTGAAAATGTGACTAGTTAACTAGCCGAAGATTAATTTTTAATAGAATACTAAAACACAGATAAGTGACGAAAAGCCAACAAACATCTGTTCCACTAGTTATCTACAGTGCAATGAAACCAGTTGGAGTGGAGACGATTCTGGCCTATCCACCCCTTCAAATGTAAAGAAATATACCCAAGAGGAAATATCTGCCCACTAACTTACTTCTGTTGCATAAAGAATTCCCAAGATGTCTTTAAACAACTCGACAGTTGCATTGTTTTGACAAATTATTTCAATCCTGTGCAACTTGTCGAAGTATGTGTGAGTGTGTCTGTGCTTGTGTGTGTGTGTGTGTGTGCGTGTGCGTGTGCGTGTGAGCGTGACTGATGAGCTGTGTTCAACCAAACCTAATCCATCAGTGCTTCTGCTTGATCAATGAATGAATGAATGAATGAATGAATGGATGGATGATGACTTTTCAGTGAATGAGTGCATTGACGCTCATATCATGCATATCAGTAGTATAATGATTGTGTGTGTGTGTGTGTGTCTTTATTTCGAAATATGTCAGATTATCAAATATTGTGTCGACAAAAGTGTGACGAAATACAGCATTTTGAGTGACTGTGGTGATGAGAATGTCAATTTGGACATTGGAATTGAAATTTGTGATAATTTTGCAAAGTGCTTATTTGTGGTATGGTAGACGATTTTATTACAGTTCATAAGGTGTTCCGACCTTCATTCCAGTACTGCAAAGCAATCGTCAAATTTGTGCAAGCCGCCTCGCACATCTTCGCGTCGCGGTTATATGCTGAATAAAGTTGTTGTTGTTGTTGTTTTGTTGTTGTTGTTGTTGTGTGATGGATATCGCTTATCTGTGTGCATTCCGTCTGTCACTCACCAGCCACCTATGCGCCAACCTACTAATCCTATAATTGCACAGCCTTTTTCAAGTTCTATCCATCCTATGAATTATTCTATATATGATATTAATTGTTTTGTCACTTGACATTTACTTACGATTATATTCACAAACATTCTAGTTTTAATTGCATTTCAGACTACTATTGTGGTGAGAGCTGTCTACTAGCCAAATTGGTAGACAGCAATTGACGTTAATCTAATCTTCACGTTGTCAACATTGGTCGTGAGAAAATATGAACAAGATTGATTCAAAAACCGACCACAGCAGACTTTCCGTAGGCGGATACAGTTGACATATAGATGATCTGACATTCAAGAAACCCACGAAGAAGGGAAGAATATAATGTAGTAGATTTGTCGATGAGATAGATTGAGGAAGACACTCCCTAAAGCATTCGTAAATCTAACAGGTAGTCACAATTGAGTCAACAGTCAATTTTCTTCTTCTTCTTCTTCATCATTTGCAGCAATAGTGAGGTTATCCTGTGAAAATTTGAAAATGTGACTAGTTAACTAGCCGAAGATTAATTTTTAATAGAATACTAAAACACAGATAAGTGACGAAAAGCCAACAAACATCTGTTCCACTAGTTATCTACAGTGCAATGAAACCAGTTGGAGTGGAGACGATTCTGGCCTATCCACCCCTTCAAATGTAAAGAAATATACCCAAGAGGAAATATCTGCCCACTAACTTACTTCTGTTGCATAAAGAATTCCCAAGATGTCTTTAAACAACTCGACAGTTGCATTGTTTTGACAAATTATTTCAATCCTGTGCAACTTGTCGAAGTATGTGTGAGTGTGTCTGTGCTTGTGTGTGTGTGTGTGCGTGTGCGTGTGCGTGTGAGCGTGACTGATGAGCTGTGTTCAACCAAACCTAATCCATCAGTGCTTCTGCTTGATCAATGAATGAATGAATGAATGAATGGATGGATGATGACTTTTCAGTGAATGAGTGCATTGACGCTCATATCATGCATATCAGTAGTATAATGATTGTGTGTGTGTGTGTGTGTCTTTATTTCGAAATATGTCAGATTATCAAATATTGTGTCGACAAAAGTGTGACGAAATACAGCATTTTGAGTGACTGTGGTGATGAGAATGTCAATTTGGACATTGGAATTGAAATTTGTGATAATTTTGCAAAGTGCTTATTTGTGGTATGGTAGACGATTTTATTACAGTTCATAAGGTGTTCCGACCTTCATTCCAGTACTGCAAAGCAATCGTCAAATTTGTGCAAGCCGCCTCGCACATCTTCGCGTCGCGGTTATATGCTGAATAAAGTTGTTGTTGTTGTTGTTGTTGTTGTTGTGTGATGGATATCGCTTATCTGTGTGCATTCCGTCTGTCACTCACCAGCCACCTATGCGCCAACCTACTAATCCTATAATTGCACAGCCTTTTTCAAGTTCTATCCATCCTATGAATTATTCTATATATGATATTAATTGTTTTGTCACTTGACATTTACTTACGATTATAATCACAAACATTTTAGTTTTAATTGCATTTCAGACTACTATTGTGGTGAGAGCTGTCTACTAGCCAAATTGGTAGACAGCAATTGACGTTAATCTAATCTTCACGTTGTCAACATTGGTCGTGAGAAAATATGAACAAGATTGATTCAAAAACCGACCACAGCAGACTTTCCGTAGGCGGATACAGTTGACATATAGATGATCTGACATTCAAGAAACCCACGAAGAAGGGAAGAATATAATGTAGTAGATTTGTCGATGAGATAGATTGAGGAAGACACTCCCTAAAGCATTCGTAAATCTAACAGGTAGTCACAATTGAGTCAAGAGTCAATTTTCTTCTTCTTCTTCTTCATCATTTGCAGCAATAGTGAGGTTATCCTGTGAAAATTTGAAAATGTGACTAGTTAACTAGCCGAAGATTAATTTTTAATAGAATACTAAAACACAGATAAGTGACGAAAAGCCAACAAACATCTGTTCCACTAGTTATCTACAGTGCAATGAAACCAGTTGGAGTGGAGACGATTCTGGCCTATCCACCCCTTCAAATGTAAAGAAATATACCCAAGAGGAAATATCTGCCCACTAACTTACTTCTGTTGCATAAAGAATTCCCAAGATGTCTTTAAACAACTCGACAGTTGCATTGTTTTGACAAATTATTTCAATCCTGTGCAACTCGTCGAAGTATGTGTGAGTGTGTCTGTGCTTGTGTGTGTGTGTGTGCGTGTGCGTGTGCGTGTGCGTGTGAGCGTGACTGATGAGCTGTGTTCAACCAAACCTAATCAATCAGTGCTTCTGCTTGATCAATGAATGAATGAATGAATGAATGGATGATGACTTTTCAGTGAATGAGTGCATTGTCGCTCATATCATGCATATCAGTAGTATAATGATTGTGTGTGTGTGTGTGTCTTTATTTCGAAATATGTCAGATTATCAAATATTGTGTCGACAAAAGTGTGACGAAATACAGCATTTTGAGTGACTGTGGTGATGAGAATGTCAATTTGGACATTGGAATTGAAATTTGTGATAATTTTGCAAAGTGCTTATTTGTGGTATGGTAGACGATTTTATTACAGTTCATAAGGTGTTCCGACCTTCATTCCAGTACTGCAAAGCAATCGTCAAATTTGTGCAAGCCGCCTCGCACATCTTCGCGTCGCGGTTATATGCTGAATAAAGTTGTTGTTGTTGTTGTTGTTGTTGTTGTGTGATGGATATCGCTTATCTGTGTGCATTCCGTCTGTCACTCACCAGCCACCTATGCGCCAACCTACTAATCCTATAATTGCACAGCCTTTTTCAAGTTCTATCCATCCTATGAATTATTCTATATATGATATTAATTGTTTTGTCACTTGACATTTACTTACGATTATAATCACAAACATTCTAGTTTTAATTGCATTTCAGACTACTATTGTGGTGAGAGCTGTCTACTAGCCAAATTGGTAGACAGCAATTGACGTTAATCTAATCTTCACGTTGTCAACATTGGTCGTGAGAAAATATGAACAAGATTGATTCAAAAACCGACCACAGCAGACTTTCCGTAGGCGGATACAGTTGACATATAGATGATCTGACATTCAAGAAACCCACGAAGAAGGGAAGAATATAATGTAGTAGATTTGTCGATGAGATAGATTGAGGAAGACACTCCCTAAAGCATTCGTAAATCTAACAGGTAGTCACAATTGAGTCAAGAGTCAATTTTCTTCTTCTTCTTCTTCATCATTTGCAGCAATAGTGAGGTTATCCTGTGAAAATTTGAAAATGTGACTAGTTAACTAGCCGAAGATTAATTTTTAATAGAATACTAAAACACAGATAAGTGACGAAAAGCCAACAAACATCTGTTCCACTAGTTATCTACAGTGCAATGAAACCAGTTGGAGTGGAGACGATTCTGGCCTATCCACCCCTTCAAATGTAAAGAAATATACCCAAGAGGAAATATCTGCCCACTAACTTACTTCTGTTGCATAAAGAATTCCCAAGATGTCTTTAAACAACTCGACAGTTGCATTGTTTTGACAAATTATTTCAATCCTGTGCAACTCGTCGAAGTATGTGTGAGTGTGTCTGTGCTTGTGTGTGTGTGTGCGTGTGCGTGTGCGTGTGCGTGTGAGCGTGACTGATGAGCTGTGTTCAACCAAACCTAATCAATCAGTGCTTCTGCTTGATCAATGAATGAATGAATGAATGAATGAATGGATGGATGATGACTTTTCAGTGAATGAGTGCATTGTCGCTCATATCATGCATATCAGTAGTATGATGATTGTGTGTGTGTGTGTGTGTCTTTATTTCGAAATATGTCAGATTATCAAATATTGTGTCGACAAAAGTGTGACGAAATACAGCATTTTGAGTGACTGTGGTGATGAGAATGTCAATTTGGACATTGGAATTGAAATTTGTGATAATTTTGCAAAGTGCTTATTTGTGGTATGGTAGACGATTTTATTACAGTTCATAAGGTGTTCCGACCTTCATTCCAGTACTGCAAAGCAATCGTCAAATTTGTGCAAGCCGCCTCGCACATCTTCGCGTCGTGGTTATATGCTGAATAAAGTTGTTGTTGTTGTTGTTGTTGTTGTTGTGTGATGGATATCGCTTATCTGTGTGCATTCCGTCTGTCACTCACCAGCCACCTATGCGCCAACCTACTAATCCTATAATTGCACAGCCTTTTTCAAGTTCTATCCATCCTATGAATTATTCTATATATGATATTAATTGTTTTGTCACTTGACATTTACTTACGATTATAATCACAAACATTTTAGTTTTAATTGCATTTCAGACTACTATTGTGGTGAGAGCTGTCTACTAGCCAAATTGGTAGACAGCAATTGACGTTAATCTAATCTTCACGTTGTCAACATTGGTCGTGAGAAAATATGAACAAGATTGATTCAAAAACCGACCACAGCAGACTTTCCGTAGGCGGATACAGTTGACATATAGATGATCTGACATTCAAGAAACCCACGAAGAAGGGAAGAATATAATGTAGTAGATTTGTCGATGAGATAGATTGAGGAAGACACTCCCTAAAGCATTCGTAAATCTAACAGGTAGTCACAATTGAGTCAAGAGTCAATTTTCTTCTTCTTCTTCTTCATCATTTGCAGCAATAGTGAGGTTATCCTGTGAAAATTTGAAAATGTGACTAGTTAACTAGCCGAAGATTAATTTTTAATAGAATACTAAAACACAGATAAGTGACGAAAAGCCAACAAACATCTGTTCCACTAGTTATCTACAGTGCAATGAAACCAGTTGGAGTGGAGACGATTCTGGCCTATCCACCCCTTCAAATGTAAAGAAATATACCCAAGAGGAAATATCTGCCCACTAACTTACTTCTGTTGCATAAAGAATTACCAAGATGTCTTTAAACAACTCGACAGTTGCATTGTTTTGACAAATTATTTCAATCCTGTGCAACTCGTCGAAGTATGTGTGAGTGTGTCTGTGCTTGTGTGTGTGTGTGTGCGTGTGCGTGTGCGTGTGCGTGTGAGCGTGACTGATGAGCTGTGTTCAACCAAACCTAATCAATCAGTGCTTCTGCTTGATCAATGAATGAATGAATGAATGAATGAATGGATGATGACTTTTCAGTGAATGAGTGCATTGACGCTCATATCATGCATATCAGTAGTATAATGATTGTGTGTGTGTGTGTGTCTTTATTTCGAAATATGTCAGATTATCAAATATTGTGTCGACAAAAGTGTGACGAAATACAGCATTTTGAGTGACTGTGGTGATGAGAATGTCAATTTGGACATTGGAATTGAAATTTGTGATAATTTTGCAAAGTGCTTATTTGTGGTATGGTAGACGATTTTATTACAGTTCATAAGGTGTTCCGACCTTCATTCCAGTACTGCAAAGCAATCGTCAAATTTGTGCAAGCCGCCTCGCACATCCTCGCGTCGCGGTTATATGCTGAATAAAGTTGTTGTTGTTGTTGTTGTTGTTGTGTGATGGATATCGCTTATCTGTGTGCATTCCGTCTGTCACTCACCAGCCACCTATGCGCCAACCTACTAATCCTATAATTGCACAGCCTTTTTCAAGTTCTATCCATCCTATGAATTATTCTATATATGATATTAATTGTTTTGTCACTTGACATTTACTTACGATTATATTCACAAACATTCTAGTTTTAATTGCATTTCAGACTACTATTGTGGTGAGAGCTGTCTACTAGCCAAATTGGTAGACAGCAATTGACGTTAATCTAATCTTCACGTTGTCAACATTGGTCGTGAGAAAATATGAACAAGATTGATTCAAAAACCGACCACAGCAGACTTTCCGTAGGCGGATACAGTTGACATATAGATGATCTGACATTCAAGAAACCCACGAAGAAGGGAAGAATATAATGTAGTAGATTTGTCGATGAGATAGATTGAGGAAGACACTCCCTAAAGCATTCGTAAATCTAACAGGTAGTCACAATTGAGTCAAGAGTCAATTTTCTTCTTCTTCTTCTTCATCATTTGCAGCAATAGTGAGGTTATCCTGTGAAAATTTGAAAATGTGACTAGTTAACTAGCCGAAGATTAATTTTTAATAGAATACTAAAACACAGATAAGTGACGAAAAGCCAACAAACATCTGTTCCACTAGTTATCTACAGTGCAATGAAACCAGTTGGAGTGGAGACGATTCTGGCCTATCCACCCCTTCAAATGTAAAGAAATATACCCAAGAGGAAATATCTGCCCACTAACTTACTTCTGCTGCATAAAGAATTCCCAAGATGTCTTTAAACAACTCGACAGTTGCATTGTTTTGACAAATTATTTCAATCCTGTGCAACTTGTCGAAGTATGTGTGAGTGTGTCTGTGCTTGTGTGTGTGTGTGCGTGTGCGTGTGCGTGTGAGCGTGACTGATGAGCTGTGTTCAACCAAACCTAATCCATCAGTGCTTCTGCTTGATCAATGAATGAATGAATGAATGAATGGATGATGACTTTTCAGTGAATGAGTGCATTGTCGCTCATATCATGCATATCAGTAGTATAATGATTGTGTGTGTGTGTTGGTCTTTATTTCGAAATATGTCAGATTATCAAATATTGTGTTGACAAAAGTGTGACGAAATACAGCATTTTGAGTGACTGTGGTGATGAGAATGTCAATTTGGACATTGGAATTGAAATTTGTGATAATTTTGCAAAGTGCTTATTTGTGGTATGGTAGACGATTTTATTACAGTTCATAAGGTGTTCCGACCTTCATTCCAGTACTGCAAAGCAATCGTCAAATATGTGCAAGCCGCCTCGCACATCTTCGCGTCGCGGTTATATGCTGAATAAAGTTGTTGTTGTTGTTGTTGTTGTTGTTGTGTGATGGATATCGCTTATCTGTGTGCATTCCGTCTGTCACTCACCAGCCACCTATGCGCCAACCTACTAATCCTATAATTGCACAGCCTTTTTCAAGTTCTATCCATCCTATGAATTATTCTATATATGATATTAATTGTTTTGTCACTTGACATTTACTTACGATTATAATCACAAACATTTTAGTTTTAATTGCATTTCAGACTACTATTGTGGTGAGAGCTGTCTACTAGCCAAATTGGTAGACAGCAATTGACGTTAATCTAATCTTCACGTTGTCAACATTGGTCGTGAGAAAATATGAACAAGATTGATTCAAAAACCGACCACAGCAGACTTTCCGTAGGCGGATACAGTTGACATATAGATGATCTGACATTCAAGAAACCCACGAAGAAGGGAAGAATATAATGTAGTAGATTTGTCGATGAGATAGATTGAGGAAGACACTCCCTAAAGCATTCGTAAATCTAACAGGTAGTCACAATTGAGTCAACAGTCAATTTTCTTCTTCTTCTTCTTCATCATTTGCAGCAATAGTGAGGTTATCCTGTGAAAATTTGAAAATGTGACTAGTTAACTAGCCGAAGATTAATTTTTAATAGAATACTAAAACACAGATAAGTGACGAAAAGCCAACAAACATCTGTTCCACTAGTTATCTACAGTGCAATGAAACCAGTTGGAGTGGAGACGATTCTGGCCTATCCACCCCTTCAAATGTAAAGAAATATACCCAAGAGGAAATATCTGCCCACTAACTTACTTCTGTTGCATAAAGAATTCCCAAGATGTCTTTAAACAACTCGACAGTTGCATTGTTTTGACAAATTATTTCAATCCTGTGCAACTCGTCGAAGTATGTGTGAGTGTGTCTGTGCTTGTGTGTGTGTGTGCGTGTGCGTGTGCGTGTGCGTGTGAGCGTGACTGATGAGCTGTGTTCAACCAAACCTAATCAATCAGTGCTTCTGCTTGATCAATGAATGAATGAATGAATGAATGAATGGATGATGACTTTTCAGTGAATGAGTGCATTGACGCTCATATCATGCATATCAGTAGTATAATGATTGTGTGTGTGTGTGTGTCTTTATTTCGAAATATGTCAGATTATCAAATATTGTGTTGACAAAAGTGTGACGAAATACAGCATTTTGAGTGACTGTGGTGATGAGAATGTCAATTTGGACATTGGAATTGAAATTTGTGATAATTTTGCAAAGTGCTTATTTGTGGTATGGTAGACGATTTTATTACAGTTCATAAGGTGTTCCGACCTTCATTCCAGTACTGCAAAGCAATCGTCAAATTTGTGCAAGCCGCCTCGCACATCCTCGCGTCGCGGTTATATGCTGAATAAAGTTGTTGTTGTTGTTGTTGTTGTTGTTGTGTGATGGATATCGCTTATCTGTGTGCATTCCGTCTGTCACTCACCAGCCACCTATGCGCCAACCTACTAATCCTATAATTGCACACCCTTTTTCAAGTTCTATCCATCCTATGAATTATTCTATATATGATATTAATTGTTTTGTCACTTGACATTTACTTACGATTATATTCACAAACATTCTAGTTTTAATTGCATTTCAGACTACTATTGTGGTGAGAGCTGTCTACTAGCCAAATTGGTAGACAGCAATTGACGTTAATCTAATCTTCACGTTGTCAACATTGGTCGTGAGAAAATATGAACAAGATTGATTCAAAAACCGACCACAGCAGACTTTCCGTAGGCGGATACAGTTGACATATAGATGATCTGACATTCAAGAAACCCACGAAGAAGGGAAGAATATAATGTAGTAGATTTGTCGATGAGATAGATTGAGGAAGACACTCCCTAAAGCATTCGTAAATCTAACAGGTAGTCACAATTGAGTCAAGAGTCAATTTTCTTCTTCTTCTTCTTCTTCATCATTTGCAGCAATAGTGAGGTTATCCTGTGAAAATTTGAAAATGTGACTAGTTAACTAGCCGAAGATTAATTTTTAATAGAATACTAAAACACAGATAAGTGACGAAAAGCCAACAAACATCTGTTCCACTAGTTATCTACAGTGCAATGAAACCAGTTGGAGTGGAGACGATTCTGGCCTATCCACCCCTTCAAATGTAAAGAAATATACCCAAGAGGAAATATCTGCCCACTAACTTACTTCTGTTGCATAAAGAATTCCCAAGATGTCTTTAAACAACTCGACAGTTGCATTGTTTTGACAAATTATTTCAATCCTGTGCAACTTGTCGAAGTATGTGTGAGTGTGTCTGTGCTTGTGTGTGTGTGTGTGCGTGTGCGTGTGCGTGTGCGTATGAGCGTGACTGATGAGCTGTGTTCAACCAAACCTAATCAATCAGTGCTTCTGCTTGATCAATGAATGAATGAATGAATGAATGAATGGATGATGACTTTTCAGTGAATGAGTGCATTGACGCTCATATCATGCATATCAGTAGTATAATGATTGTGTGTGTGTGTGTGTGTCTTTATTTCGAAATATGTCAGATTATCAAATATTGTGTTGACAAAAGTGTGACGAAATACAGCATTTTGAGTGACTGTGGTGATGAGAATGTCAATTTGGACATTGGAATTGAAATTTGTGATAATTTTGCAAAGTGCTTATTTGTGGTATGGTAGACGATTTTATTACAGTTCATAAGGTGTTCCGACCTTCATTCCAGTACTGCAAAGCAATCGTCAAATTTGTGCAAGCCGCCTCGCACATCTTCGCGTCGTGGTTATATGCTGAATAAAGTTGTTGTTGTTGTTGTTGTTGTTGTTGTTGTTGTGTGATGGATATCGCTTATCTGTGTGCATTCCGTCTGTCACTCACCAGCCACCTATGCGCCAACCTACTAATCCTATAATTGCACAGCCTTTTTCAAGTTCTATCCATCCTATGAATTATTCTATATATGATATTAATTGTTTTGTCACTTGACATTTACTTACGATTATATTCACAAACATTCTAGTTTTAATTGCATTTCAGACTACTATTGTGGTGAGAGCTGTCTACTAGCCAAATTGGTAGACAGCAATTGACGTTAATCTAATCTTCACGTTGT
The DNA here is from genome assembly GCA_944472155.2 of Trichobilharzia szidati. Taxonomy (NCBI): domain Eukaryota; kingdom Metazoa; phylum Platyhelminthes; class Trematoda; order Strigeidida; family Schistosomatidae; genus Trichobilharzia; species Trichobilharzia szidati. The sequence goes on from OX235279.1 coordinate 122,954,290, forward strand.
CAACATTGGTCGTGAGAAAATATGAACAAGATTGATTCAAAAACCGACCACAGCAGACTTTCCGTAGGCGGATACAGTTGACATATAGATGATCTGACATTCAAGAAACCCACGAAGAAGGGAAGAATATAATGTAGTAGATTTGTCGATGAGATAGATTGAGGAAGACACTCCCTAAAGCATTCGTAAATCTAACAGGTAGTCACAATTGAGTCAAGAGTCAATTTTCTTCTTCTTCTTCTTCATCATTTGCAGCAATAGTGAGGTTATCCTGTGAAAATTTGAAAATGTGACTAGTTAACTAGCCGAAGATTAATTTTTAATAGAATACTAAAACACAGATAAGTGACGAAAAGCCAACAAACATCTGTTCCACTAGTTATCTACAGTGCAATGAAACCAGTTGGAGTGGAGACGATTCTGGCCTATCCACCCCTTCAAATGTAAAGAAATATACCCAAGAGGAAATATCTGCCGACTAACTTACTTCTGTTGCATAAAGAATTCCCAAGATGTCTTTAAACAACTCGACAGTTGCATTGTTTTGACAAATTATTTCAATCCTGTGCAACTTGTCGAAGTATGTGTGAGTGTGTCTGTGCTTGTGTGTGTGTGTGTGTGCGTGTGCGTGTGCGTGTGAGCGTGACTGATGAGCTGTGTTCAACCAAACCTAATCAATCAGTGCTTCTGCTTGATCAATGAATGAATGAATGAATGAATGAATGGATGATGACTTTTCAGTGAATGAGTGCATTGACGCTCATATCATGCATATCAGTAGTATAATGATTGTGTGTGTGTGTGTGTCTTTATTTCGAAATATGTCAGATTATCAAATATTGTGTCGACAAAAGTGTGACGAAATACAGCATTTTGAGTGACTGTGGTGATGAGAATGTCAATTTGGACATTGGAATTGAAATTTGTGATAATTTTGCAAAGTGCTTATTTGTGGTATGGTAGACGATTTTATTACAGTTCATAAGGTGTTCCGACCTTCATTCCAGTACTGCAAAGCAATCGTCAAATTTGTGCAAGCCGCCTCGCACATCTTCGCGTCGTGGTTATATGCTGAATAAAGTTGTTGTTGTTGTGGTTGTTGTTGTTGTGTTGTTGTTGTTGTGTGATGGATATCGCTTATCTGTGTGCATTCCGTCTGTCACTCACCAGCCACCTATGCGCCAACCTACTAATCCTATAATTGCACAGCCTTTTTCAAGTTCTATCCATCCTATGAATTATTCTATATATGATATTAATTGTTTTGTCACTTGACATTTACTTACGATTATAATCACAAACATTTTAGTTTTAATTGCATTTCAGACTACTATTGTGGTGAGAGCTGTCTACTAGCCAAATTGGTAGACAGCAATTGACGTTAATCTAATCTTCACGTTGTCAACATTGGTCGTGAGAAAATATGAACAAGATTGATTCAAAAACCGACCACAGCAGACTTTCCGTAGGCGGATACAGTTGACATATAGATGATCTGACATTCAAGAAACCCACGAAGAAGGGAAGAATATAATGTAGTAGATTTGTCGATGAGATAGATTGAGGAAGACACTCCCTAAAGCATTCGTAAATCTAACAGGTAGTCACAATTGAGTCAAGAGTCAATTTTCTTCTTCTTCTTCTTCATCATTTGCAGCAATAGTGAGGTTATCCTGTGAAAATTTGAAAATGTGACTAGTTAACTAGCCGAAGATTAATTTTTAATAGAATACTAAAACACAGATAAGTGACGAAAAGCCAACAAACATCTGTTCCACTAGTTATCTACAGTGCAATGAAACCAGTTGGAGTGGAGACGATTCTGGCCTATCCACCCCTTCAAATGTAAAGAAATATACCCAAGAGGAAATATCTGCCCACTAACTTACTTCTGCTGCATAAAGAATTCCCAAGATGTCTTTAAACAACTCGACAGTTGCATTGTTTTGACAAATTATTTCAATCCTGTGCAACTTGTCGAAGTATGTGTGAGTGTGTCTGTGCTTGTGTGTGTGTGTGTGTGCGTGTGCGTGTGCGTGTGAGCGTGACTGATGAGCTGTGTTCAACCAAACCTAATCAATCAGTGCTTCTGCTTGATCAATGAATGAATGAATGAATGAATGAATGGATGATGACTTTTCAGTGAATGAGTGCATTGACGCTCATATCATGCATATCAGTAGTATAATGATTGTGTGTGTGTGTGTCTTTATTTCGAAATATGTCAGATTATCAAATATTGTGTCGACAAAAGTGTGACGAAATACAGCATTTTGAGTGACTGTGGTGATGAGAATGTCAATTTGGACATTGGAATTGAAATTTGTGATAATTTTGCAAAGTGCTTATTTGTGGTATGGTAGACGATTTTATTACAGTTCATAAGGTGTTCCGACCTTCATTCCAGTACTGCAAAGCAATCGTCAAATTGGTGCAAGCCGCCTCGCACATCTTCGCGTCGTGGTTATATGCTGAATAAAGTTGTTGTTGTTGTGTGTTGTTGTTGTTGTTGTTGTTGTGTGATGGATATCGCTTATCTGTGTGCATTCCGTCTGTCACTCACCAGCCACCTATGCGCCAACCTACTAATCCTATAATTGCACAGCCTTTTTCAAGTTCTATCCATCCTATGAATTATTCTATATATGATATTAATTGTTTTGTCACTTGACATTTACTTACGATTATAATCACAAACATTTTAGTTTTAATTGCATTTCAGACTACTATTGTGGTGAGAGCTGTCTACTAGCCAAATTGGTAGACAGCAATTGACGTTAATCTAATCTTCACGTTGTCAACATTGGTCGTGAGAAAATATGAACAAGATTGATTCAAAAACCGACCACAGCAGACTTTCCGTAGGCGGATACAGTTGACATATAGATGATCTGACATTCAAGAAACCCACGAAGAAGGGAAGAATATAATGTAGTAGATTTGTCGATGAGATAGATTGAGGAAGACACTCCCTAAAGCATTCGTAAATCTAACAGGTAGTCACAATTGAGTCAACAGTCAATTTTCTTCTTCTTCTTCTTCATCATTTGCAGCAATAGTGAGGTTATCCTGTGAAAATTTGAAAATGTGACTAGTTAACTAGCCGAAGATTAATTTTTAATAGAATACTAAAACACAGATAAGTGACGAAAAGCCAACAAACATCTGTTCCACTAGTTATCTACAGTGCAATGAAACCAGTTGGAGTGGAGACGATTCTGGCCTATCCACCCCTTCAAATGTAAAGAAATATACCCAAGAGGAAATATCTGCCCACTAACTTACTTCTGTTGCATAAAGAATTCCCAAGATGTCTTTAAACAACTCGACAGTTGCATTGTTTTGACAAATTATTTCAATCCTGTGCAACTTGTCGAAGTATGTGTGAGTGTGTCTGTGCTTGTGTGTGTGTGTGTGTGCGTGTGCGTGTGCGTGTGAGCGTGACTGATGAGCTGTGTTCAACCAAACCTAATCAATCAGTGCTTCTGCTTGATCAATGAATGAATGAATGAATGAATGAATGGATGATGACTTTTCAGTGAATGAGTGCATTGACGCTCATATCATGCATATCAGTAGTATAATGATTGTGTGTGTGTGTGTGTGTCTTTATTTCGAAATATGTCAGATTATCAAATATTGTGTCGACAAAAGTGTGACGAAATACAGCATTTTGAGTGACTGTGGTGATGAGAATGTCAATTTGGACATTGGAATTGAAATTTGTGATAATTTTGCAAAGTGCTTATTTGTGGTATGGTAGACGATTTTATTACAGTTCATAAGGTGTTCCGACCTTCATTCCAGTACTGCAAAGCAATCGTCAAATTTGTGCAAGCCGCCTCGCACATCTTCGCGTCGTGGTTATATGCTGAATAAAGTTGTTGTTGTTGTTGTTGTTGTTGTTGTTGTGTGATGGATATCGCTTATCTGTGTGCATTCCGTCTGTCACTCACCAGCCACCTATGCGCCAACCTACTAATCCTATAATTGCACAGCCTTTTTCAAGTTCTATCCATCCTATGAATTATTCTATATATGATATTAATTGTTTTGTCACTTGACATTTACTTACGATTATAATCACAAACATTTTAGTTTTAATTGCATTTCAGACTACTATTGTGGTGAGAGCTGTCTACTAGCCAAATTGGTAGACAGCAATTGACGTTAATCTAATCTTCACGTTGTCAACATTGGTCGTGAGAAAATATGAACAAGATTGATTCAAAAACCGACCACAGCAGACTTTCCGTAGGCGGATACAGTTGACATATAGATGATCTGACATTCAAGAAACCCACGAAGAAGGGAAGAATATAATGTAGTAGATTTGTCGATGAGATAGATTGAGGAAGACACTCCCTAAAGCATTCGTAAATCTAACAGGTAGTCACAATTGAGTCAAGAGTCAATTTTCTTCTTCTTCTTCTTCATCATTTGCAGCAATAGTGAGGTTATCCTGTGAAAATTTGAAAATGTGACTAGTTAACTAGCCGAAGATTAATTTTTAATAGAATACTAAAACACAGATAAGTGACGAAAAGCCAACAAACATCTGTTCCACTAGTTATCTACAGTGCAATGAAACCAGTTGGAGTGGAGACGATTCTGGCCTATCCACCCCTTCAAATGTAAAGAAATATACCCAAGAGGAAATATCTGCCCACTAACTTACTTCTGTTGCATAAAGAATTCCCAAGATGTCTTTAAACAACTCGACAGTTGCATTGTTTTGACAAATTATTTCAATCCTGTGCAACTTGTCGAAGTATGTGTGAGTGTGTCTGTGCTTGTGTGTGTGTGTGTGCGTGTGCGTGTGCGTGTGCGTATGAGCGTGACTGATGAGCTGTGTTCAACCAAACCTAATCAATCAGTGCTTCTGCTTGATCAATGAATGAATGAATGAATGAATGAATGGATGATGACTTTTCAGTGAATGAGTGCATTGACGCTCATATCATGCATATCAGTAGTATAATGATTGTGTGTGTGTGTGTGTGTCTTTATTTCGAAATATGTCAGATTATCAAATATTGTGTCGACAAAAGTGTGACGAAATACAGCATTTTGAGTGACTGTGGTGATGAGAATGTCAATTTGGACATTGGAATTGAAATTTGTGATAATTTTGCAAAGTGCTTATTTGTGGTATGGTAGACGATTTTATTACAGTTCATAAGGTGTTCCGACCTTCATTCCAGTACTGCAAAGCAATCGTCAAATTGGTGCAAGCCGCCTCGCACATCTTCGCGTCGTGGTTATATGCTGAATAAAGTTGTTGTTGTTGTGGTTGTTGTTGTTGTGTTGTTGTTGTTGTTGTTGTGTGATGGATATCGCTTATCTGTGTGCATTCCGTCTGTCACTCACCAGCCACCTATGCGCCAACCTACTAATCCTATAATTGCACAGCCTTTTTCAAGTTCTATCCATCCTATGAATTATTCTATATATGATATTAATTGTTTTGTCACTTGACATTTACTTACGATTATAATCACAAACATTTTAGTTTTAATTGCATTTCAGACTACTATTGTGGTGAGAGCTGTCTACTAGCCAAATTGGTAGACAGCAATTGACGTTAATCTAATCTTCACGTTGTCAACATTGGTCGTGAGAAAATATGAACAAGATTGATTCAAAAACCGACCACAGCAGACTTTCCGTAGGCGGATACAGTTGACATATAGATGATCTGACATTCAAGAAACCCACGAAGAAGGGAAGAATATAATGTAGTAGATTTGTCGATGAGATAGATTGAGGAAGACACTCCCTAAAGCATTCGTAAATCTAACAGGTAGTCACAATTGAGTCAACAGTCAATTTTCTTCTTCTTCTTCTTCTTCATCATTTGCAGCAATAGTGAGGTTATCCTGTGAAAATTTGAAAATGTGACTAGTTAACTAGCCGAAGATTAATTTTTAATAGAATACTAAAACACAGATAAGTGACGAAAAGCCAACAAACATCTGTTCCACTAGTTATCTACAGTGCAATGAAACCAGTTGGAGTGGAGACGATTCTGGCCTATCCACCCCTTCAAATGTAAAGAAATATACCCAAGAGGAAATATCTGCCCACTAACTTACTTCTGTTGCATAAAGAATTCCCAAGATGTCTTTAAACAACTCGACAGTTGCATTGTTTTGACAAATTATTTCAATCCTGTGCAACTTGTCGAAGTATGTGTGAGTGTGTCTGTGCTTGTGTGTGTGTGTGCGTGTGCGTGTGAGCGTGACTGATGAGCTGTGTTCAACCAAACCTAATCCATCAGTGCTTCTGCTTGATCAATGAATGAATGAATGAATGAATGAATGGATGATGACTTTTCAGTGAATGAGTGCATTGACGCTCATATCATGCATATCAGTAGTATAATGATTGTGTGTGTGTGTGTGTGTCTTTATTTCGAAATATGTCAGATTATCAAATATTGTGTTGACAAAAGTGTGACGAAATACAGCATTTTGAGTGACTGTGGTGATGAGAATGTCAATTTGGACATTGGAATTGAAATTTGTGATAATTTTGCAAAGTGCTTATTTGTGGTATGGTAGACGATTTTATTACAGTTCATAAGGTGTTCCGACCTTCATTCCAGTACTGCAAAGCAATCGTCAAATTGGTGCAAGCCGCCTCGCACATCTTCGCGTCGTGGTTATATGCTGAATAAAGTTGTTGTTGTTGTGGTGTTGTTGTTGTTGTTGTGTGATGGATATCGCTTATCTGTGTGCATTCCGTCTGTCACTCACCAGCCACCTATGCGCCAACCTACTAATCCTATAATTGCACAGCCTTTTTCAAGTTCTATCCATCCTATGAATTATTCTATATATGATATTAATTGTTTTGTCACTTGACATTTACTTACGATTATAATCACAAACATTTTAGTTTTAATTGCATTTCAGACTACTATTGTGGTGAGAGCTGTCTACTAGCCAAATTGGTAGACAGCAATTGACGTTAATCTAATCTTCACGTTGTCAACATTGGTCGTGAGAAAATATGAACAAGATTGATTCAAAAACCGACCACAGCAGACTTTCCGTAGGCGGATACAGTTGACATATAGATGATCTGACATTCAAGAAACCCACGAAGAAGGGAAGAATATAATGTAGTAGATTTGTCGATGAGATAGATTGAGGAAGACACTCCCTAAAGCATTCGTAAATCTAACAGGTAGTCACAATTGAGTCAAGAGTCAATTTTCTTCTTCTTCTTCTTCATCATTTGCAGCAATAGTGAGGTTATCCTGTGAAAATTTGAAAATGTGACTAGTTAACTAGCCGAAGATTAATTTTTAATAGAATACTAAAACACAGATAAGTGACGAAAAGCCAACAAACATCTGTTCCACTAGTTATCTACAGTGCAATGAAACCAGTTGGAGTGGAGACGATTCTGGCCTATCCACCCCTTCAAATGTAAAGAAATATACCCAAGAGGAAATATCTGCCCACTAACTTACTTCTGTTGCATAAAGAATTCCCAAGATGTCTTTAAACAACTCGACAGTTGCATTGTTTTGACAAATTATTTCAATCCTGTGCAACTTGTCGAAGTATGTGTGAGTGTGTCTGTGCTTGTGTGTGTGTGAAAAAATGCGTGTGCGTGTGAGCGTGACTGATGAGCTGTGTTCAACCAAACCTAATCCATCAGTGCTTCTGCTTGATCAATGAATGAATGAATGAATGAATGAATGGATGATGACTTTTCAGTGAATGAGTGCATTGACGCTCATATCATGCATATCAGTAGTATAATGATTGTGTGTGTGTGTGTGTCTTTATTTCGAAATATGTCAGATTATCAAATATTGTGTTGACAAAAGTGTGACGAAATACAGCATTTTGAGTGACTGTGGTGATGAGAATGTCAATTTGGACATTGGAATTGAAATTTGTGATAATTTTGCAAAGTGCTTATTTGTGGTATGGTAGACGATTTTATTACAGTTCATAAGGTGTTCCGACCTTCATTCCAGTACTGCAAAGCAATCGTCAAATTTGTGCAAGCCGCCTCGCACATCTTCGCGTCGCGGTTATATGCTGAATAAAGTTGTTGTTGTTGTTGTTGTTGTTGTTGTGTGATGGATATCGCTTATCTGTGTGCATTCCGTCTGTCACTCACCAGCCACCTATGCGCCAACCTACTAATCCTATAATTGCACAGCCTTTTTCAAGTTCTATCCATCCTATGAATTATTCTATATATGATATTAATTGTTTTGTCACTTGACATTTACTTACGATTATAATCACAAACATTTTAGTTTTAATTGCATTTCAGACTACTATTGTGGTGAGAGCTGTCTACTAGCCAAATTGGTAGACAGCAATTGACGTTAATCTAATCTTCACGTTGTCAACATTGGTCGTGAGAAAATATGAACAAGATTGATTCAAAAACCGACCACAGCAGACTTTCCGTAGGCGGATACAGTTGACATATAGATGATCTGACATTCAAGAAACCCACGAAGAAGGGAAGAATATAATGTAGTAGATTTGTCGATGAGATAGATTGAGGAAGACACTCCCTAAAGCATTCGTAAATCTAACAGGTAGTCACAATTGAGTCAAGAGTCAATTTTCTTCTTCTTCTTCTTCATCATTTGCAGCAATAGTGAGGTTATCCTGTGAAAATTTGAAAATGTGACTAGTTAACTAGCCGAAGATTAATTTTTAATAGAATACTAAAACACAGATAAGTGACGAAAAGCCAACAAACATCTGTTCCACTAGTTATCTACAGTGCAATGAAACCAGTTGGAGTGGAGACGATTCTGGCCTATCCACCCCTTCAAATGTAAAGAAATATACCCAAGAGGAAATATCTGCCCACTAACTTACTTCTGTTGCATAAAGAATTCCCAAGATGTCTTTAAACAACTCGACAGTTGCATTGTTTTGACAAATTATTTCAATCCTGTGCAACTTGTCGAAGTATGTGTGAGTGTGTCTGTGCTTGTGTGTGTGTGAAAAAAAACGTGTGCGTGTGAGCGTGACTGATGAGCTGTGTTCAACCAAACCTAATCCATCAGTGCTTCTGCTTGATCAATGAATGAATGAATGAATGAATGAATGGATGATGACTTTTCAGTGAATGAGTGCATTGACGCTCATATCATGCATATCAGTAGTATAATGATTGTGTGTGTGTGTGTGTCTTTATTTCGAAATATGTCAGATTATCAAATATTGTGTTGACAAAAGTGTGACGAAATACAGCATTTTGAGTGACTGTGGTGATGAGAATGTCAATTTGGACATTGGAATTGAAATTTGTGATAATTTTGCAAAGTGCTTATTTGTGGTATGGTAGACGATTTTATTACAGTTCATAAGGTGTTCCGACCTTCATTCCAGTACTGCAAAGCAATCGTCAAATTTGTGCAAGCCGCCTCGCACATCTTCGCGTCGCGGTTATATGCTGAATAAAGTTGTTGTTGTTGTTGTTGTTGTTGTTGTTGTTGTGTGATGGATATCGCTTATCTGTGTGCATTCCGTCTGTCACTCACCAGCCACCTATGCGCCAACCTACTAATCCTATAATTGCACAGCCTTTTTCAAGTTCTATCCATCCTATGAATTATTCTATATATGATATTAATTGTTTTGTCACTTGACATTTACTTACGATTATATTCACAAACATTTTAGTTTTAATTGCATTTCAGACTACTATTGTGGTGAGAGCTGTCTACTAGCCAAATTGGTAGACAGCAATTGACGTTAATCTAATCTTCACGTTGTCAACATTGGTCGTGAGAAAATATGAACAAGATTGATTCAAAAACCGACCACAGCAGACTTTCCGTAGGCGGATACAGTTGACATATAGATGATCTGACATTCAAGAAACCCACGAAGAAGGGAAGAATATAATGTAGTAGATTTGTCGATGAGATAGATTGAGGAAGACACTCCCTAAAGCATTCGTAAATCTAACAGGTAGTCACAATTGAGTCAACAGTCAATTTTCTTCTTCTTCTTCTTCATCATTTGCAGCAATAGTGAGGTTATCCTGTGAAAATTTGAAAATGTGACTAGTTAACTAGCCGAAGATTAATTTTTAATAGAATACTAAAACACAGATAAGTGACGAAAAGCCAACAAACATCTGTTCCACTAGTTATCTACAGTGCAATGAAACCAGTTGGAGTGGAGACGATTCTGGCCTATCCACCCCTTCAAATGTAAAGAAATATACCCAAGAGGAAATATCTGCCCACTAACTTACTTCTGTTGCATAAAGAATTCCCAAGATGTCTTTAAACAACTCGACAGTTGCATTGTTTTGACAAATTATTTCAATCCTGTGCAACTTGTCGAAGTATGTGTGAGTGTGTCTGTGCTTGTGTGTGTGTGTGCGTGTGCGTGTGCGTGTGAGCGTGACTGATGAGCTGTGTTCAACCAAACCTAATCCATCAGTGCTTCTGCTTGATCAATGAATGAATGAATGAATGAATGGATGATGACTTTTCAGTGAATGAGTGCATTGACGCTCATATCATGCATATCAGTAGTATAATGATTGTGTGTGTGTGTGTGTCTTTATTTCGAAATATGTCAGATTATCAAATATTGTGTTGACAAAAGTGTGACGAAATACAGCATTTTGAGTGACTGTGGTGATGAGAATGTCAATTTGGACATTGGAATTGAAATTTGTGATAATTTTGCAAAGTGCTTATTTGTGGTATGGTAGACGATTTTATTACAGTTCATAAGGTGTTCCGACCTTCATTCCAGTACTGCAAAGCAATCGTCAAATTTGTGCAAGCCGCCTCGCACATCTTCGCGTCGTGGTTATATGCTGAATAAAGTTGTTGTTGTTGTTGTTGTTGTTGTTGTGTGATGGATATCGCTTATCTGTGTGCATTCCGTCTGTCACTCACCAGCCACCTATGCGCCAACCTACTAATCCTATAATTGCACAGCCTTTTTCAAGTTCTATCCATCCTATGAATTATTCTATATATGATATTAATTGTTTTGTCACTTGACATTTACTTACGATTATAATCACAAACATTTTAGTTTTAATTGCATTTCAGACTACTATTGTGGTGAGAGCTGTCTACTAGCCAAATTGGTAGACAGCAATTGACGTTAATCTAATCTTCACGTTGTCAACATTGGTCGTGAGAAAATATGAACAAGATTGATTCAAAAACCGACCACAGCAGACTTTCCGTAGGCGGATACAGTTGACATATAGATGATCTGACATTCAAGAAACCCACGAAGAAGGGAAGAATATAATGTAGTAGATTTGTCGATGAGATAGATTGAGGAAGACACTCCCTAAAGCATTCGTAAATCTAACAGGTAGTCACAATTGAGTCAAGAGTCAATTTTCTTCTTCTTCTTCTTCATCATTTGCAGCAATAGTGAGGTTATCCTGTGAAAATTTGAAAATGTGACTAGTTAACTAGCCGAAGATTAATTTTTAATAGAATACTAAAACACAGATAAGTGACGAAAAGCCAACAAACATCTGTTCCACTAGTTATCTACAGTGCAATGAAACCAGTTGGAGTGGAGACGATTCTGGCCTATCCACCCCTTCAAATGTAAAGAAATATACCCAAGAGGAAATATCTGCCCACTAACTTACTTCTGTTGCATAAAGAATTCCCAAGATGTCTTTAAACAACTCGACAGTTGCATTGTTTTGACAAATTATTTCAATCCTGTGCAACTTGTCGAAGTATGTGTGAGTGTGTCTGTGCTTGTGTGTGTGTGTGCGTGTGCGTGTGCGTGTGCGTATGAGCGTGACTGATGAGCTGTGTTCAACCAAACCTAATCCATCAGTGCTTCTGCTTGATCAATGAATGAATGAATGAATGAATGAATGGATGATGACTTTTCAGTGAATGAGTGCATTGACGCTCATATCATGCATATCAGTAGTATAATGATTGTGTGTGTGTGTGTGTGTCTTTATTTCGAAATATGTCAGATTATCAAATATTGTGTTGACAAAAGTGTGACGAAATACAGCATTTTGAGTGACTGTGGTGATGAGAATGTCAATTTGGACATTGGAATTGAAATTCGTGATAATTTTGCAAAGTGCTTATTTGTGGTATGGTAGACGATTTTATTACAGTTCATAAGGTGTTCCGACCTTCATTCCAGTACTGCAAAGCAATCGTCAAATTTGTGCAAGCCGCCTCGCACATCTTCGCGTCGCGGTTATATGCTGAATAAAGTTGTGGTTGTTGTTGTTGTTGTTGTTAAATGATGGATATCGCTTATCTGTGTGCATTCCGTCTGTCACTCACCAGCCACCTATGCGCCAACCTACTAATCCTATAATTGCACAGCCTTTTTCAAGTTCTATCCATCCTATGAATTATTCTATATATGATATTAATTGTTTTGTCACTTGACATTTACTTACGATTATATTCACAAACATTCTAGTTTTAATTGCATTTCAGACTACTATTGTGGTGAGAGCTGTCTACTAGCCAAATTGGTAGACAGCAATTGACGTTAATCTAATCTTCACGTTGTCAACATTGGTCGTGAGAAAATATGAACAAGATTGATTCAAAAACCGACCACAGCAGACTTTCCGTAGGCGGATACAGTTGACATATAGATGATCTGACATTCAAGAAACCCACGAAGAAGGGAAGAATATAATGTAGTAGATTTGTCGATGAGATAGATTGAGGAAGACACTCCCTAAAGCATTCGTAAATCTAACAGGTAGTCACAATTGAGTCAAGAGTCAATTTTCTTCTTCTTCTTCTTCATCATTTGCAGCAATAGTGAGGTTATCCTGTGAAAATTTGAAAATGTGACTAGTTAACTAGCCGAAGATTAATTTTTAATAGAATACTAAAACACAGATAAGTGACGAAAAGCCAACAAACATCTGTTCCACTAGTTATCTACAGTGCAATGAAACCAGTTGGAGTGGAGACGATTCTGGCCTATCCACCCCTTCAAATGTAAAGAAATATACCCAAGAGGAAATATCTGCCCACTAACTTACTTCTGTTGCATAAAGAATTCCCAAGATGTCTTTAAACAACTCGACAGTTGCATTGTTTTGACAAATTATTTCAATCCTGTGCAACTTGTCGAAGTATGTGTGAGTGTGTCTGTGCTTGTGTGTGTGTGTGTGTGTGCGTGTGCGTGTGCGTGTGAGCGTGACTGATGAGCTGTGTTCAACCAAACCTAATCCATCAGTGCTTCTGCTTGATCAATGAATGAATGAATGAATGGATGATGACTTTTCAGTGAATGAGTGCATTGTCGCTCATATCATGCATATCAGTAGTATAATGATTGTGTGTGTGTGTGTGTCTTTATTTCGAAATATGTCAGATTATCAAATATTGTGTCGACAAAAGTGTGACGAAATACAGCATTTTGAGTGACTGTGGTGATGAGAATGTCAATTTGGACATTGGAATTGAAATTTGTGATAATTTTGCAAAGTGCTTATTTGTGGTATGGTAGACGATTTTATTACAGTTCATAAGGTGTTCCGACCTTCATTCCAGTACTGCAAAGCAATCGTCAAATTTGTGCAAGCCGCCTCGCACATCTTCGCGTCGTGGTTATATGCTGAATAAAGTTGTTGTTGTTGTTGTTGTTGTTGTTGTTGTTGTGTGATGGATATCGCTTATCTGTGTGCATTCCGTCTGTCACTCACCAGCCACCTATGCGCCAACCTACTAATCCTATAATTGCACAGCCTTTTTCAAGTTCTATCCATCCTATGAATTATTCTATATATGATATTAATTGTTTTGTCACTTGACATTTACTTACGATTATATTCACAAACATTCTAGTTTTAATTGCATTTCAGACTACTATTGTGGTGAGAGCTGTCTACTAGCCAAATTGGTAGACAGCAATTGACGTTAATCTAATCTTCACGTTGTCAACATTGGTCGTGAGAAAATATGAACAAGATTGATTCAAAAACCGACCACAGCAGACTTTCCGTAGGCGGATACAGTTGACATATAGATGATCTGACATTCAAGAAACCCACGAAGAAGGGAAGAATATAATGTAGTAGATTTGTCGATGAGATAGATTGAGGAAGACACTCCCTAAAGCATTCGTAAATCTAACAGGTAGTCACAATTGAGTCAAGAGTCAATTTTCTTCTTCTTCTTCTTCATCATTTGCAGCAATAGTGAGGTTATCCTGTGAAAATTTGAAAATGTGACTAGTTAACTAGCCGAAGATTAATTTTTAATAGAATACTAAAACACAGATAAGTGACGAAAAGCCAACAAACATCTGTTCCACTAGTTATCTACAGTGCAATGAAACCAGTTGGAGTGGAGACGATTCTGGCCTATCCACCCCTTCAAATGTAAAGAAATATACCCAAGAGGAAATATCTGCCCACTAACTTACTTCTGTTGCATAAAGAATTCCCAAGATGTCTTTAAACAACTCGACAGTTGCATTGTTTTGACAAATTATTTCAATCCTGTGCAACTTGTCGAAGTATGTGTGAGTGTGTCTGTGCTTGTGTGTGTGTGTGTGTGTGCGTGTGCGTGTGAGCGTGACTGATGAGCTGTGTTCAACCAAACCTAATCCATCAGTGCTTCTGCTTGATCAATGAATGAATGAATGAATGAATGGATGATGACTTTTCAGTGAATGAGTGCATTGACGCTCATATCATGCATATCAGTAGTATAATGATTGTGTGTGTGTGTGTGTCTTTATTTCGAAATATGTCAGATTATCAAATATTGTGTTGACAAAAGTGTGACGAAATACAGCATTTTGAGTGACTGTGGTGATGAGAATGTCAATTTGGACATTGGAATTGAAATTTGTGATAATTTTGCAAAGTGCTTATTTGTGGTATGGTAGACGATTTTATTACAGTTCATAAGGTGTTCCGACCTTCATTCCAGTACTGCAAAGCAATCGTCAAATTTGTGCAAGCCGCCTCGCACATCTTCGCGTCGTGGTTATATGCTGAATAAAGTTGTTGTTGTTGTTGTTGTTGTTGTTGTTGTGTGATGGATATCGCTTATCTGTGTGCATTCCGTCTGTCACTCACCAGCCACCTATGCGCCAACCTACTAATCCTATAATTGCACAGCCTTTTTCAAGTTCTATCCATCCTATGAATTATTCTATATATGATATTAATTGTTTTGTCACTTGACATTTACTTACGATTATAATCACAAACATTTTAGTTTTAATTGCATTTCAGACTACTATTGTGGTGAGAGCTGTCTACTAGCCAAATTGGTAGACAGCAATTGACGTTAATCTAATCTTCACGTTGTCAACATTGGTCGTGAGAAAATATGAACAAGATTGATTCAAAAACCGACCACAGCAGACTTTCCGTAGGCGGATACAGTTGACATATAGATGATCTGACATTCAAGAAACCCACGAAGAAGGGAAGAATATAATGTAGTAGATTTGTCGATGAGATAGATTGAGGAAGACACTCCCTAAAGCATTCGTAAATCTAACAGGTAGTCACAATTGAGTCAAGAGTCAATTTTCTTCTTCTTCTTCTTCATCATTTGCAGCAATAGTGAGGTTATCCTGTGAAAATTTGAAAATGTGACTAGTTAACTAGCCGAAGATTAATTTTTAATAGAATACTAAAACACAGATAAGTGACGAAAAGCCAACAAACATCTGTTCCACTAGTTATCTACAGTGCAATGAAACCAGTTGGAGTGGAGACGATTCTGGCCTATCCACCCCTTCAAATGTAAAGAAATATACCCAAGAGGAAATATCTGCCCACTAACTTACTTCTGTTGCATAAAGAATTCCCAAGATGTCTTTAAACAACTCGACAGTTGCATTGTTTTGACAAATTATTTCAATCCTGTGCAACTTGTCGAAGTATGTGTGAGTGTGTCTGTGCTTGTGTGTGTGTGTGTGTGTGCGTGTGCGTGTGCGTATGAGCGTGACTGATGAGCTGTGTTCAACCAAACCTAATCAATCAGTGCTTCTGCTTGATCAATGAATGAATGAATGAATGAATGGATGATGACTTTTCAGTGAATGAGTGCATTGTCGCTCATATCATGCATATCAGTAGTATAATGATTGTGTGTGTGTGTGTGTCTTTATTTCGAAATATGTCAGATTATCAAATATTGTGTCGACAAAAGTGTGACGAAATACAGCATTTTGAGTGACTGTGGTGATGAGAATGTCAATTTGGACATTGGAATTGAAATTTGTGATAATTTTGCAAAGTGCTTATTTGTGGTATGGTAGACGATTTTATTACAGTTCATAAGGTGTTCCGACCTTCATTCCAGTACTGCAAAGCAATCGTCAAATTGGTGCAAGCCGCCTCGCACATCTTCGCGTCGTGGTTATATGCTGAATAAAGTTGTTGTTGTTGTTGTTGTTGTTGTTGTTGTGTGATGGATATCGCTTATCTGTGTGCATTCCGTCTGTCACTCACCAGCCACCTATGCGCCAACCTACTAATCCTATAATTGCACAGCCTTTTTCAAGTTCTATCCATCCTATGAATTATTCTATATATGATATTAATTGTTTTGTCACTTGACATTTACTTACGATTATAATCACAAACATTTTAGTTTTAATTGCATTTCAGACTACTATTGTGGTGAGAGCTGTCTACTAGCCAAATTGGTAGACAGCAATTGACGTTAATCTAATCTTCACGTTGTCAACATTGGTCGTGAGAAAATATGAACAAGATTGATTCAAAAACCGACCACAGCAGACTTTCCGTAGGCGGATACAGTTGACATATAGATGATCTGACATTCAAGAAACCCACGAAGAAGGGAAGAATATAATGTAGTAGATTTGTCGATGAGATAGATTGAGGAAGACACTCCCTAAAGCATTCGTAAATCTAACAGGTAGTCACAATTGAGTCAAGAGTCAATTTTCTTCTTCTTCTTCTTCTTCATCATTTGCAGCAATAGTGAGGTTATCCTGTGAAAATTTGAAAATGTGACTAGTTAACTAGCCGAAGATTAATTTTTAATAGAATACTAAAACACAGATAAGTGACGAAAAGCCAACAAACATCTGTTCCACTAGTTATCTACAGTGCAATGAAACCAGTTGGAGTGGAGACGATTCTGGCCTATCCACCCCTTCAAATGTAAAGAAATATACCCAAGAGGAAATATCTGCCCACTAACTTACTTCTGTTGCATAAAGAATTCCCAAGATGTCTTTAAACAACTCGACAGTTGCATTGTTTTGACAAATTATTTCAATCCTGTGCAACTTGTCGAAGTATGTGTGAGTGTGTCTGTGCTTGTGTGTGTGTGTGCGTGTGCGTGTGCGTGTGCGTATGAGCGTGACTGATGAGCTGTGTTCAACCAAACCTAATCCATCAGTGCTTCTGCTTGATCAATGAATGAATGAATGAATGAATGGATGATGACTTTTCAGTGAATGAGTGCATTGTCGCTCATATCATGCATATCAGTAGTATAATGATTGTGTGTGTGTGTGTGTCTTTATTTCGAAATATGTCAGATTATCAAATATTGTGTCGACAAAAGTGTGACGAAATACAGCATTTTGAGTGACTGTGGTGATGAGAATGTCAATTTGGACATTGGAATTGAAATTTGTGATAATTTTGCAAAGTGCTTATTTGTGGTATGGTAGACGATTTTATTACAGTTCATAAGGTGTTCCGACCTTCATTCCAGTACTGCAAAGCAATCGTCAAATTTGTGCAAGCCGCCTCGCACATCTTCGCGTCGCGGTTATATGCTGAATAAAGTTGTTGTTGTTGTTGTTGTTGTTGTTGTTGTGTGATGGATATCGCTTATCTGTGTGCATTCCGTCTGTCACTCACCAGCCACCTATGCGCCAACCTACTAATCCTATAATTGCACAGCCTTTTTCAAGTTCTATCCATCCTATGAATTATTCTATATATGATATTAATTGTTTTGTCACTTGACATTTACTTACGATTATAATCACAAACATTTTAGTTTTAATTGCATTTCAGACTACTATTGTGGTGAGAGCTGTCTACTAGCCAAATTGGTAGACAGCAATTGACGTTAATCTAATCTTCACGTTGTCAACATTGGTCGTGAGAAAATATGAACAAGATTGATTCAAAAACCGACCACAGCAGACTTTCCGTAGGCGGATACAGTTGACATATAGATGATCTGACATTCAAGAAACCCACGAAGAAGGGAAGAATATAATGTAGTAGATTTGTCGATGAGATAGATTGAGGAAGACACTCCCTAAAGCATTCGTAAATCTAACAGGTAGTCACAATTGAGTCAAGAGTCAATTTTCTTCTTCTTCTTCTTCATCATTTGCAGCAATAGTGAGGTTATCCTGTGAAAATTTGAAAATGTGACTAGTTAACTAGCCGAAGATTAATTTTTAATAGAATACTAAAACACAGATAAGTGACGAAAAGCCAACAAACATCTGTTCCACTAGTTATCTACAGTGCAATGAAACCAGTTGGAGTGGAGACGATTCTGGCCTATCCACCCCTTCAAATGTAAAGAAATATACCCAAGAGGAAATATCTGCCCACTAACTTACTTCTGTTGCATAAAGAATTCCCAAGATGTCTTTAAACAACTCGACAGTTGCATTGTTTTGACAAATTATTTCAATCCTGTGCAACTTGTCGAAGTATGTGTGAGTGTGTCTGTGCTTGTGTGTGTGTGTGTGTGTGCGTGTGCGTGTGCGTGTGAGCGTGACTGATGAGCTGTGTTCAACCAAACCTAATCAATCAGTGCTTCTGCTTGATCAATGAATGAATGAATGAATGAAAAGATGATGACTTTTCAGTGAATGAGTGCATTGTCGCTCATATCATGCATATCAGTAGTATAATGATTGTGTGTGTGTGTGTGTGTCTTTATTTCGAAATATGTCAGATTATCAAATATTGTGTCGACAAAAGTGTGACGAAATACAGCATTTTGAGTGACTGTGGTGATGAGAATGTCAATTTGGACATTGGAATTGAAATTTGTGATAATTTTGCAAAGTGCTTATTTGTGGTATGGTAGACGATTTTATTACAGTTCATAAGGTGTTCCGACCTTCATTCCAGTACTGCAAAGCAATCGTCAAATTTGTGCAAGCCGCCTCGCACATCTTCGCGTCGCGGTTATATGCTGAATAAAGTTGTTGTTGTTGTTGTTGTTGTTGTGTGATGGATATCGCTTATCTGTGTGCATTCCGTCTGTCACTCACCAGCCACCTATGCGCCAACCTACTAATCCTATAATTGCACAGCCTTTTTCAAGTTCTATCCATCCTATGAATTATTCTATATATGATATTAATTGTTTTGTCACTTGACATTTACTTACGATTATATTCACAAACATTTTAGTTTTAATTGCATTTCAGACTACTATTGTGGTGAGAGCTGTCTACTAGCCAAATTGGTAGACAGCAATTGACGTTAATCTAATCTTCACGTTGTCAACATTGGTCGTGAGAAAATATGAACAAGATTGATTCAAAAACCGACCACAGCAGACTTTCCGTAGGCGGATACAGTTGACATATAGATGATCTGACATTCAAGAAACCCACGAAGAAGGGAAGAATATAATGTAGTAGATTTGTCGATGAGATAGATTGAGGAAGACACTCCCTAAAGCATTCGTAAATCTAACAGGTAGTCACAATTGAGTCAAGAGTCAATTTTCTTCTTCTTCTTCTTCATCATTTGCAGCAATAGTGAGGTTATCCTGTGAAAATTTGAAAATGTGACTAGTTAACTAGCCGAAGATTAATTTTTAATAGAATACTAAAACACAGATAAGTGACGAAAAGCCAACAAACATCTGTTCCACTAGTTATCTACAGTGCAATGAAACCAGTTGGAGTGGAGACGATTCTGGCCTATCCACCCCTTCAAATGTAAAGAAATATACCCAAGAGGAAATATCTGCCCACTAACTTACTTCTGTTGCATAAAGAATTCCCAAGATGTCTTTAAACAACTCGACAGTTGCATTGTTTTGACAAATTATTTCAATCCTGTGCAACTTGTCGAAGTATGTGTGAGTGTGTCTGTGCTTGTGTGTGTGTGTGTGTGTGCGTGTGCGTGTGCGTGTGAGCGTGACTGATGAGCTGTGTTCAACCAAACCTAATCAATCAGTGCTTCTGCTTGATCAATGAATGAATGAATGAATGAATGGATGATGACTTTTCAGTGAATGAGTGCATTGTCGCTCATATCATGCATATCAGTAGTATAATGATTGTGTGTGTGTGTGTGTCTTTATTTCGAAATATGTCAGATTATCAAATATTGTGTCGACAAAAGTGTGACGAAATACAGCATTTTGAGTGACTGTGGTGATGAGAATGTCAATTTGGACATTGGAATTGAAATTTGTGATAATTTTGCAAAGTGCTTATTTGTGGTATGGTAGACGATTTTATTACAGTTCATAAGGTGTTCCTACCTTCATTCCAGTACTGCAAAGCAATCGTCAAATTTGTGCAAGCCGCCTCGCACATCTTCGCGTCGCGGTTATATGCTGAATAAAGTTGTTGTTGTTGTTGTTGTTGTTGTTGTGTGATGGATATCGCTTATCTGTGTGCATTCCGTCTGTCACTCACCAGCCACCTATGCGCCAACCTACTAATCCTATAATTGCACAGCCTTTTTCAAGTTCTATCCATCCTATGAATTATTCTATATATGATATTAATTGTTTTGTCACTTGACATTTACTTACGATTATATTCACAAACATTCTAGTTTTAATTGCATTTCAGACTACTATTGTGGTGAGAGCTGTCTACTAGCCAAATTGGTAGACAGCAATTGACGTTAATCTAATCTTCACGTTGTCAACATTGGTCGTGAGAAAATATGAACAAGATTGATTCAAAAACCGACCACAGCAGACTTTCCGTAGGCGGATACAGTTGACATATAGATGATCTGACATTCAAGAAACCCACGAAGAAGGGAAGAATATAATGTAGTAGATTTGTCGATGAGATAGGTTGAGGAAGACACTCCCTAAAGCATTCGTAAATCTAACAGGTAGTCACAATTGAGTCAAGAGTCAATTTTCTTCTTCTTCTTCTTCATCATTTGCAGCAATAGTGAGGTTATCCTGTGAAAATTTGAAAATGTGACTAGTTAACTAGCCGAAGATTAATTTTTAATAGAATACTAAAACACAGATAAGTGACGAAAAGCCAACAAACATCTGTTCCACTAGTTATCTACAGTGCAATGAAACCAGTTGGAGTGGAGACGATTCTGGCCTATCCACCCCTTCAAATGTAAAGAAATATACCCAAGAGGAAATATCTGCCCACTAACTTACTTCTGTTGCATAAAGAATTCCCAAGATGTCTTTAAACAACTCGACAGTTGCATTGTTTTGACAAATTATTTCAATCCTGTGCAACTTGTCGAAGTATGTGTGAGTGTGTCTGTGCTTGTGTGTGTGTGTGTGTGTGCGTGTGCGTGTGCGTGTGCGTATGAGCGTGACTGATGAGCTGTGTTCAACCAAACCTAATCCATCAGTGCTTCTGCTTGATCAATGAATGAATGAATGAATGAAAAGATGATGACTTTTCAGTGAA
Source organism: Trichobilharzia szidati (assembly GCA_944472155.2). NCBI lineage: Eukaryota > Metazoa > Platyhelminthes > Trematoda > Strigeidida > Schistosomatidae > Trichobilharzia > Trichobilharzia szidati. The sequence continues at coordinate 122,975,901 of OX235279.1, forward strand.
TGAGTGCATTGTCGCTCATATCATGCATATCAGTAGTATAATGATTGTGTGTGTGTGTGTGTCTTTATTTCGAAATATGTCAGATTATCAAATATTGTGTTGACAAAAGTGTGACGAAATACAGCATTTTGAGTGACTGTGGTGATGAGAATGTCAATTTGGACATTGGAATTGAAATTTGTGATAATTTTGCAAAGTGCTTATTTGTGGTATGGTAGACGATTTTATTACAGTTCATAAGGTGTTCCGACCTTCATTCCAGTACTGCAAAGCAATCGTCAAATTTGTGCAAGCCGCCTCGCACATCTTCGCGTCGTGGTTATATGCTGAATAAAGTTGTTGTTGTTGTTGTTGTTGTTGTTGTTGTGTGATGGATATCGCTTATCTGTGTGCATTCCGTCTGTCACTCACCAGCCACCTATGCGCCAACCTACTAATCCTATAATTGCACAGCCTTTTTCAAGTTCTATCCATCCTATGAATTATTCTATATATGATATTAATTGTTTTGTCACTTGACATTTACTTACGATTATAATCACAAACATTTTAGTTTTAATTGCATTTCAGACTACTATTGTGGTGAGAGCTGTCTACTAGCCAAATTGGTAGACAGCAATTGACGTTAATCTAATCTTCACGTTGTCAACATTGGTCGTGAGAAAATATGAACAAGATTGATTCAAAAACCGACCACAGCAGACTTTCCGTAGGCGGATACAGTTGACATATAGATGATCTGACATTCAAGAAACCCACGAAGAAGGGAAGAATATAATGTAGTAGATTTGTCGATGAGATAGATTGAGGAAGACACTCCCTAAAGCATTCGTAAATCTAACAGGTAGTCACAATTGAGTCAAGAGTCAATTTTCTTCTTCTTCTTCTTCATCATTTGCAGCAATAGTGAGGTTATCCTGTGAAAATTTGAAAATGTGACTAGTTAACTAGCCGAAGATTAATTTTTAATAGAATACTAAAACACAGATAAGTGACGAAAAGCCAACAAACATCTGTTCCACTAGTTATCTACAGTGCAATGAAACCAGTTGGAGTGGAGACGATTCTGGCCTATCCACCCCTTCAAATGTAAAGAAATATACCCAAGAGGAAATATCTGCCCACTAACTTACTTCTGTTGCATAAAGAATTCCCAAGATGTCTTTAAACAACTCGACAGTTGCATTGTTTTGACAAATTATTTCAATCCTGTGCAACTTGTCGAAGTATGTGTGAGTGTGTCTGTGCTTGTGTGTGTGTGTGCGTGTGCGTGTGCGTGTGCGTGTGAGCGTGACTGATGAGCTGTGTTCAACCAAACCTAATCAATCAGTGCTTCTGCTTGATCAATGAATGAATGAATGAATGGATGATGACTTTTCAGTGAATGAGTGCATTGACGCTCATATCATGCATATCAGTAGTATAATGATTGTGTGTGTGTGTGTGTGTCTTTATTTCGAAATATGTCAGATTATCAAATATTGTGTCGACAAAAGTGTGACGAAATACAGCATTTTGAGTGACTGTGGTGATGAGAATGTCAATTTGGACATTGGAATTGAAATTTGTGATAATTTTGCAAAGTGCTTATTTGTGGTATGGTAGACGATTTTATTACAGTTCATAAGGTGTTCCGACCTTCATTCCAGTACTGCAAAGCAATCGTCAAATTTGTGCAAGCCGCCTCGCACATCTTCGCGTCGCGGTTATATGCTGAATAAAGTTGTTGTTGTTGTTGTTGTTGTTGTGTGATGGATATCGCTTATCTGTGTGCATTCCGTCTGTCACTCACCAGCCACCTATGCGCCAACCTACTAATCCTATAATTGCACAGCCTTTTTCAAGTTCTATCCATCCTATGAATTATTCTATATATGATATTAATTGTTTTGTCACTTGACATTTACTTACGATTATATTCACAAACATTCTAGTTTTAATTGCATTTCAGACTACTATTGTGGTGAGAGCTGTCTACTAGCCAAATTGGTAGACAGCAATTGACGTTAATCTAATCTTCACGTTGTCAACATTGGTCGTGAGAAAATATGAACAAGATTGATTCAAAAACCGACCACAGCAGACTTTCCGTAGGCGGATACAGTTGACATATAGATGATCTGACATTCAAGAAACCCACGAAGAAGGGAAGAATATAATGTAGTAGATTTGTCGATGAGATAGATTGAGGAAGACACTCCCTAAAGCATTCGTAAATCTAACAGGTAGTCACAATTGAGTCAAGAGTCAATTTTCTTCTTCTTCTTCTTCATCATTTGCAGCAATAGTGAGGTTATCCTGTGAAAATTTGAAAATGTGACTAGTTAACTAGCCGAAGATTAATTTTTAATAGAATACTAAAACACAGATAAGTGACGAAAAGCCAACAAACATCTGTTCCACTAGTTATCTACAGTGCAATGAAACCAGTTGGAGTGGAGACGATTCTGGCCTATCCACCCCTTCAAATGTAAAGAAATATACCCAAGAGGAAATATCTGCCCACTAACTTACTTCTGTTGCATAAAGAATTCCCAAGATGTCTTTAAACAACTCGACAGTTGCATTGTTTTGACAAATTATTTCAATCCTGTGCAACTTGTCGAAGTATGTGTGAGTGTGTCTGTGCTTGTGTGTGTGTGTGTGTGTGCGTGTGCGTGTGCGTGTGCGTATGAGCGTGACTGATGAGCTGTGTTCAACCAAACCTAATCCATCAGTGCTTCTGCTTGATCAATGAATGAATGAATGAATGAATGGATGATGACTTTTCAGTGAATGAGTGCATTGTCGCTCATATCATGCATATCAGTAGTATAATGATTGTGTGTGTGTGTGTGTCTTTATTTCGAAATATGTCAGATTATCAAATATTGTGTTGACAAAAGTGTGACGAAATACAGCATTTTGAGTGACTGTGGTGATGAGAATGTCAATTTGGACATTGGAATTGAAATTTGTGATAATTTTGCAAAGTGCTTATTTGTGGTATGGTAGACGATTTTATTACAGTTCATAAGGTGTTCCGACCTTCATTCCAGTACTGCAAAGCAATCGTCAAATTTGTGCAAGCCGCCTCGCACATCTTCGCGTCGCGGTTATATGCTGAATAAAGTTGTTGTTGTTGTTGTTGTTGTTGTTGTTGTTGTTGTTGTGTGATGGATATCGCTTATCTGTGTGCATTCCGTCTGTCACTCACCAGCCACCTATGCGCCAACCTACTAATCCTATAATTGCACAGCCTTTTTCAAGTTCTATCCATCCTATGAATTATTCTATATATGATATTAATTGTTTTGTCACTTGACATTTACTTACGATTATAATCACAAACATTCTAGTTTTAATTGCATTTCAGACTACTATTGTGGTGAGAGCTGTCTACTAGCCAAATTGGTAGACAGCAATTGACGTTAATCTAATCTTCACGTTGTCAACATTGGTCGTGAGAAAATATGAACAAGATTGATTCAAAAACCGACCACAGCAGACTTTCCGTAGGCGGATACAGTTGACATATAGATGATCTGACATTCAAGAAACCCACGAAGAAGGGAAGAATATAATGTAGTAGATTTGTCGATGAGATAGATTGAGGAAGACACTCCCTAAAGCATTCGTAAATCTAACAGGTAGTCACAATTGAGTCAAGAGTCAATTTTCTTCTTCTTCTTCTTCATCATTTGCAGCAATAGTGAGGTTATCCTGTGAAAATTTGAAAATGTGACTAGTTAACTAGCCGAAGATTAATTTTTAATAGAATACTAAAACACAGATAAGTGACGAAAAGCCAACAAACATCTGTTCCACTAGTTATCTACAGTGCAATGAAACCAGTTGGAGTGGAGACGATTCTGGCCTATCCACCCCTTCAAATGTAAAGAAATATACCCAAGAGGAAATATCTGCCCACTAACTTACTTCTGTTGCATAAAGAATTCCCAAGATGTCTTTAAACAACTCGACAGTTGCATTGTTTTGACAAATTATTTCAATCCTGTGCAACTTGTCGAAGTATGTGTGAGTGTGTCTGTGCTTGTGTGTGTGTGTGTGTGTGCGTGTGCGTGTGCGTGTGAGCGTGACTGATGAGCTGTGTTCAACCAAACCTAATCAATCAGTGCTTCTGCTTGATCAATGAATGAATGAATGAATGAATGGATGGATGATGACTTTTCAGTGAATGAGTGCATTGTCGCTCATATCATGCATATCAGTAGTATGATGATTGTGTGTGTGTGTGTGTGTGTCTTTATTTCGAAATATGTCAGATTATCAAATATTGTGTCGACAAAAGTGTGACGAAATACAGCATTTTGAGTGACTGTGGTGATGAGAATGTCAATTTGGACATTGGAATTGAAATTTGTGATAATTTTGCAAAGTGCTTATTTGTGGTATGGTAGACGATTTTATTACAGTTCATAAGGTGTTCCGACCTTCATTCCAGTACTGCAAAGCAATCGTCAAATTTGTGCAAGCCGCCTCGCACATCTTCGCGTCGCGGTTATATGCTGAATAAAGTTGTTGTTGTTGTTGTTGTTGTTGTTGTGTGATGGATATCGCTTATCTGTGTGCATTCCGTCTGTCACTCACCAGCCACCTATGCGCCAACCTACTAATCCTATAATTGCACAGCCTTTTTCAAGTTCTATCCATCCTATGAATTATTCTATATATGATATTAATTGTTTTGTCACTTGACATTTACTTACGATTATATTCACAAACATTCTAGTTTTAATTGCATTTCAGACTACTATTGTGGTGAGAGCTGTCTACTAGCCAAATTGGTAGACAGCAATTGACGTTAATCTAATCTTCACGTTGTCAACATTGGTCGTGAGAAAATATGAACAAGATTGATTCAAAAACCGACCACAGCAGACTTTCCGTAGGCGGATACAGTTGACATATAGATGATCTGACATTCAAGAAACCCACGAAGAAGGGAAGAATATAATGTAGTAGATTTGTCGATGAGATAGATTGAGGAAGACACTCCCTAAAGCATTCGTAAATCTAACAGGTAGTCACAATTGAGTCAAGAGTCAATTTTCTTCTTCTTCTTCTTCATCATTTGCAGCAATAGTGAGGTTATCCTGTGAAAATTTGAAAATGTGACTAGTTAACTAGCCGAAGATTAATTTTTAATAGAATACTAAAACACAGATAAGTGACGAAAAGCCAACAAACATCTGTTCCACTAGTTATCTACAGTGCAATGAAACCAGTTGGAGTGGAGACGATTCTGGCCTATCCACCCCTTCAAATGTAAAGAAATATACCCAAGAGGAAATATCTGCCCACTAACTTACTTCTGTTGCATAAAGAATTCCCAAGATGTCTTTAAACAACTCGACAGTTGCATTGTTTTGACAAATTATTTCAATCCTGTGCAACTTGTCGAAGTATGTGTGAGTGTGTCTGTGCTTGTGTGTGTGTGTGTGTGTGCGTGTGCGTGTGCGTGTGCGTATGAGCGTGACTGATGAGCTGTGTTCAACCAAACCTAATCAATCAGTGCTTCTGCTTGATCAATGAATGAATGAATGAATGAATGGATGGATGATGACTTTTCAGTGAATGAGTGCATTGTCGCTCATATCATGCATATCAGTAGTATGATGATTGTGTGTGTGTGTGTGTGTGTCTTTATTTCGAAATATGTCAGATTATCAAATATTGTGTCGACAAAAGTGTGACGAAATACAGCATTTTGAGTGACTGTGGTGATGAGAATGTCAATTTGGACATTGGAATTGAAATTTGTGATAATTTTGCAAAGTGCTTATTTGTGGTATGGTAGACGATTTTATTACAGTTCATAAGGTGTTCCGACCTTCATTCCAGTACTGCAAAGCAATCGTCAAATTTGTGCAAGCCGCCTCGCACATCTTCGCGTCGCGGTTATATGCTGAATAAAGTTGTTGTTGTTGTTGTTGTTGTTGTTGTGTGATGGATATCGCTTATCTGTGTGCATTCCGTCTGTCACTCACCAGCCACCTATGCGCCAACCTACTAATCCTATAATTGCACAGCCTTTTTCAAGTTCTATCCATCCTATGAATTATTCTATATATGATATTAATTGTTTTGTCACTTGACATTTACTTACGATTATATTCACAAACATTCTAGTTTTAATTGCATTTCAGACTACTATTGTGGTGAGAGCTGTCTACTAGCCAAATTGGTAGACAGCAATTGACGTTAATCTAATCTTCACGTTGTCAACATTGGTCGTGAGAAAATATGAACAAGATTGATTCAAAAACCGACCACAGCAGACTTTCCGTAGGCGGATACAGTTGACATATAGATGATCTGACATTCAAGAAACCCACGAAGAAGGGAAGAATATAATGTAGTAGATTTGTCGATGAGATAGATTGAGGAAGACACTCCCTAAAGCATTCGTAAATCTAACAGGTAGTCACAATTGAGTCAAGAGTCAATTTTCTTCTTCTTCTTCTTCATCATTTGCAGCAATAGTGAGGTTATCCTGTGAAAATTTGAAAATGTGACTAGTTAACTAGCCGAAGATTAATTTTTAATAGAATACTAAAACACAGATAAGTGACGAAAAGCCAACAAACATCTGTTCCACTAGTTATCTACAGTGCAATGAAACCAGTTGGAGTGGAGACGATTCTGGCCTATCCACCCCTTCAAATGTAAAGAAATATACCCAAGAGGAAATATCTGCCCACTAACTTACTTCTGTTGCATAAAGAATTCCCAAGATGTCTTTAAACAACTCGACAGTTGCATTGTTTTGACAAATTATTTCAATCCTGTGCAACTTGTCGAAGTATGTGTGAGTGTGTCTGTGCTTGTGTGTGTGTGTGTGTGTGCGTGTGCGTGTGCGTGTGCGTATGAGCGTGACTGATGAGCTGTGTTCAACCAAACCTAATCAATCAGTGCTTCTGCTTGATCAATGAATGAATGAATGAATGAATGGATGGATGATGACTTTTCAGTGAATGAGTGCATTGTCGCTCATATCATGCATATCAGTAGTATGATGATTGTGTGTGTGTGTGTGTGTGTCTTTATTTCGAAATATGTCAGATTATCAAATATTGTGTCGACAAAAGTGTGACGAAATACAGCATTTTGAGTGACTGTGGTGATGAGAATGTCAATTTGGACATTGGAATTGAAATTTGTGATAATTTTGCAAAGTGCTTATTTGTGGTATGGTAGACGATTTTATTACAGTTCATAAGGTGTTCCGACCTTCATTCCAGTACTGCAAAGCAATCGTCAAATTTGTGCAAGCCGCCTCGCACATCTTCGCGTCGCGGTTATATGCTGAATAAAGTTGTTGTTGTTGTTGTTGTGTGATGGATATCGCTTATCTGTGTGCATTCCGTCTGTCACTCACCAGCCACCTATGCGCCAACCTACTAATCCTATAATTGCACACCCTTTTTCAAGTTCTATCCATCCTATGAATTATTCTATATATGATATTAATTGTTTTGTCACTTGACATTTACTTACGATTATATTCACAAACATTCTAGTTTTAATTGCATTTCAGACTACTATTGTGGTGAGAGCTGTCTACTAGCCAAATTGGTAGACAGCAATTGACGTTAATCTAATCTTCACGTTGTCAACATTGGTCGTGAGAAAATATGAACAAGATTGATTCAAAAACCGACCACAGCAGACTTTCCGTAGGCGGATACAGTTGACATATAGATGATCTGACATTCAAGAAACCCACGAAGAAGGGAAGAATATAATGTAGTAGATTTGTCGATGAGATAGATTGAGGAAGACACTCCCTAAAGCATTCGTAAATCTAACAGGTAGTCACAATTGAGTCAAGAGTCAATTTTCTTCTTCTTCTTCTTCATCATTTGCAGCAATAGTGAGGTTATCCTGTGAAAATTTGAAAATGTGACTAGTTAACTAGCCGAAGATTAATTTTTAATAGAATACTAAAACACAGATAAGTGACGAAAAGCCAACAAACATCTGTTCCACTAGTTATCTACAGTGCAATGAAACCAGTTGGAGTGGAGACGATTCTGGCCTATCCACCCCTTCAAATGTAAAGAAATATACCCAAGAGGAAATATCTGCCCACTAACTTACTTCTGTTGCATAAAGAATTCCCAAGATGTCTTTAAACAACTCGACAGTTGCATTGTTTTGACAAATTATTTCAATCCTGTGCAACTTGTCGAAGTATGTGTGAGTGTGTCTGTGCTTGTGTGTGTGTGCGTGTGCGTGTGCGTGTGAGCGTGACTGATGAGCTGTGTTCAACCAAACCTAATCAATCAGTGCTTCTGCTTGATCAATGAATGAATGAATGAATGGATGATGACTTTTCAGTGAATGAGTGCATTGTCGCTCATATCATGCATATCAGTAGTATAATGATTGTGTGTGTGTGTGTGTCTTTATTTCGAAATATGTCAGATTATCAAATATTGTGTCGACAAAAGTGTGACGAAATACAGCATTTTGAGTGACTGTGGTGATGAGAATGTCAATTTGGACATTGGAATTGAAATTTGTGATAATTTTGCAAAGTGCTTATTTGTGGTATGGTAGACGATTTTATTACAGTTCATAAGGTGTTCCGACCTTCATTCCAGCACAGCAAGCAGTCGTCAAATTTGTGCAAGCCGCCTCGCACATCTTCGCGTCGCGGTTATATGCTGAATAAAGTTGTTGTTGTTGTTGTTGTGTGATGGATATCGCTTATCTGTGTGCATTCCGTCTGTCACTCACCAGCCACCTATGCGCCAACCTACTAATCCTATAATTGCACAGCCTTTTTCAAGTTCTATCCATCCTATGAATTATTCTATATATGATATTAATTGTTTTGTCACTTGACATTTACTTACGATTATATTCACAAACATTCTAGTTTTAATTGCATTTCAGACTACTATTGTGGTGAGAGCTGTCTACTAGCCAAATTGGTAGACAGCAATTGACGTTAATCTAATCTTCACGTTGTCAACATTGGTCGTGAGAAAATATGAACAAGATTGATTCAAAAACCGACCACAGCAGACTTTCCGTAGGCGGATACAGTTGACATATAGATGATCTGACATTCAAGAAACCCACGAAGAAGGGAAGAATATAATGTAGTAGATTTGTCGATGAGATAGATTGAGGAAGACACTCCCTAAAGCATTCGTAAATCTAACAGGTAGTCACAATTGAGTCAAGAGTCAATTTTCTTCTTCTTCTTCTTCATCATTTGCAGCAATAGTGAGGTTATCCTGTGAAAATTTGAAAATGTGACTAGTTAACTAGCCGAAGATTAATTTTTAATAGAATACTAAAACACAGATAAGTGACGAAAAGCCAACAAACATCTGTTCCACTAGTTATCTACAGTGCAATGAAACCAGTTGGAGTGGAGACGATTCTGGCCTATCCACCCCTTCAAATGTAAAGAAATATACCCAAGAGGAAATATCTGCCCACTAACTTACTTCTGTTGCATAAAGAATTCCCAAGATGTCTTTAAACAACTCGACAGTTGCATTGTTTTGACAAATTATTTCAATCCTGTGCAACTTGTCGAAGTATGTGTGAGTGTGTCTGTGCTTGTGTGTGTGTGTGTGTGTGTGCGTGTGCGTGTGCGTGTGAGCGTGACTGATGAGCTGTGTTCAACCAAACCTAATCAATCAGTGCTTCTGCTTGATCAATGAATGAATGAATGAATGGATGATGACTTTTCAGTGAATGAGTGCATTGTCGCTCATATCATGCATATCAGTAGTATAATGATTGTGTGTGTGTGTGTGTGTCTTTATTTCGAAATATGTCAGATTATCAAATATTGTGTCGACAAAAGTGTGACGAAATACAGCATTTTGAGTGACTGTGGTGATGAGAATGTCAATTTGGACATTGGAATTGAAATTTGTGATAATTTTGCAAAGTGCTTATTTGTGGTATGGTAGACGATTTTATTACAGTTCATAAGGTGTTCCGACCTTCATTCCAGTACTGCAAAGCAATCGTCAAATATGTGCAAGCCGCCTCGCACATCTTCGCGTCGCGGTTATATGCTGAATAAAGTTGTTGTTGTTGTTGTTGTTGTGTGATGGATATCGCTTATCTGTGTGCATTCCGTCTGTCACTCACCAGCCACCTATGCGCCAACCTACTAATCCTATAATTGCACAGCCTTTTTCAAGTTCTATCCATCCTATGAATTATTCTATATATGATATTAATTGTTTTGTCACTTGACATTTACTTACGATTATATTCACAAACATTCTAGTTTTAATTGCATTTCAGACTACTATTGTGGTGAGAGCTGTCTACTAGCCAAATTGGTAGACAGCAATTGACGTTAATCTAATCTTCACGTTGTCAACATTGGTCGTGAGAAAATATGAACAAGATTGATTCAAAAACCGACCACAGCAGACTTTCCGTAGGCGGATACAGTTGACATATAGATGATCTGACATTCAAGAAACCCACGAAGAAGGGAAGAATATAATGTAGTAGATTTGTCGATGAGATAGATTGAGGAAGACACTCCCTAAAGCATTCGTAAATCTAACAGGTAGTCACAATTGAGTCAACAGTCAATTTTCTTCTTCTTCTTCTTCTTCATCATTTGCAGCAATAGTGAGGTTATCCTGTGAAAATTTGAAAATGTGACTAGTTAACTAGCCGAAGATTAATTTTTAATAGAATACTAAAACACAGATAAGTGACGAAAAGCCAACAAACATCTGTTCCACTAGTTATCTACAGTGCAATGAAACCAGTTGGAGTGGAGACGATTCTGGCCTATCCACCCCTTCAAATGTAAAGAAATATACCCAAGAGGAAATATCTGCCGACTAACTTACTTCTGTTGCATAAAGAATTCCCAAGATGTCTTTAAACAACTCGACAGTTGCATTGTTTTGACAAATTATTTCAATCCTGTGCAACTTGTCGAAGTATGTGTGAGTGTGTCTGTGCTTGTGTGTGTGTGTGTGTGTGTGTGCGTGTGCGTGTGCGTGTGAGCGTGACTGATGAGCTGTGTTCAACCAAACCTAATCAATCAGTGCTTCTGCTTGATCAATGAATGAATGAATGAATGGATGATGACTTTTCAGTGAATGAGTGCATTGTCGCTCATATCATGCATATCAGTAGTATAATGATTGTGTGTGTGTGTGTGTGTGTCTTTATTTCGAAATATGTCAGATTATCAAATATTGTGTCGACAAAAGTGTGACGAAATACAGCATTTTGAGTGACTGTGGTGATGAGAATGTCAATTTGGACATTGGAATTGAAATTTGTGATAATTTTGCAAAGTGCTTATTTGTGGTATGGTAGACGATTTTATTACAGTTCATAAGGTGTTCCGACCTTCATTCCAGTACTGCAAAGCAATCGTCAAATATGTGCAAGCCGCCTCGCACATCTTCGCGTCGCGGTTATATGCTGAATAAAGTTGTTGTTGTTGTTGTTGTGTGATGGATATCGCTTATCTGTGTGCATTCCGTCTGTCACTCACCAGCCACCTATGCGCCAACCTACTAATCCTATAATTGCACAGCCTTTTTCAAGTTCTATCCATCCTATGAATTATTCTATATATGATATTAATTGTTTTGTCACTTGACATTTACTTACGATTATATTCACAAACATTCTAGTTTTAATTGCATTTCAGACTACTATTGTGGTGAGAGCTGTCTACTAGCCAAATTGGTAGACAGCAATTGACGTTAATCTAATCTTCACGTTGTCAACATTGGTCGTGAGAAAATATGAACAAGATTGATTCAAAAACCGACCACAGCAGACTTTCCGTAGGCGGATACAGTTGACATATAGATGATCTGACATTCAAGAAACCCACGAAGAAGGGAAGAATATAATGTAGTAGATTTGTCGATGAGATAGATTGAGGAAGACACTCCCTAAAGCATTCGTAAATCTAACAGGTAGTCACAATTGAGTCAAGAGTCAATTTTCTTCTTCTTCTTCTTCATCATTTGCAGCAATAGTGAGGTTATCCTGTGAAAATTTGAAAATGTGACTAGTTAACTAGCCGAAGATTAATTTTTAATAGAATACTAAAACACAGATAAGTGACGAAAAGCCAACAAACATCTGTTCCACTAGTTATCTACAGTGCAATGAAACCAGTTGGAGTGGAGACGATTCTGGCCTATCCACCCCTTCAAATGTAAAGAAATATACCCAAGAGGAAATATCTGCCCACTAACTTACTTCTGTTGCATAAAGAATTCCCAAGATGTCTTTAAACAACTCGACAGTTGCATTGTTTTGACAAATTATTTCAATCCTGTGCAACTTGTCGAAGTATGTGTGTGTGTGTGCGTGTGCGTGTGAGCGTGACTGATGAGCTGTGTTCAACCAAACCTAATCAATCAGTGCTTCTGCTTGATCAATGAATGAATGAATGAATGAATGAATGGATGATGACTTTTCAGTGAATGAGTGCATTGACGCTCATATCATGCATATCAGTAGTATAATGATTGTGTGTGTGTGTGTGTGTCTTTATTTCGAAATATGTCAGATTATCAAATATTGTGTCGACAAAAGTGTGACGAAATACAGCATTTTGAGTGACTGTGGTGATGAGAATGTCAATTTGGACATTGGAATTGAAATTTGTGATAATTTTGCAAAGTGCTTATTTGTGGTATGGTAGACGATTTTATTACAGTTCATAAGGTGTTCCGACCTTCATTCCAGTACTGCAAAGCAATCGTCAAATATGTGCAAGCCGCCTCGCACATCTTCGCGTCGCGGTTATATGCTGAATAAAGTTGTTGTTGTTGTTGTTGTGTGATGGATATCGCTTATCTGTGTGCATTCCGTCTGTCACTCACCAGCCACCTATGCGCCAACCTACTAATCCTATAATTGCACAGCCTTTTTCAAGTTCTATCCATCCTATGAATTATTCTATATATGATATTAATTGTTTTGTCACTTGACATTTACTTACGATTATATTCACAAACATTCTAGTTTTAATTGCATTTCAGACTACTATTGTGGTGAGAGCTGTCTACTAGCCAAATTGGTAGACAGCAATTGACGTTAATCTAATCTTCACGTTGTCAACATTGGTCGTGAGAAAATATGAACGAGATTGATTAAAAAACCGACCACAGCAGACTTTCCGTAGGCGGATACAGTTGACATATAGATGATCTGACATTCAAGAAACGGTCACAAAGAGATGAGAGATCAACTTTAAGTGAGAAACAATCAATCAGAAGACTGTGTTTGTTTGCTTAACTAATCTATAATAATGTACATGAAAATATACAAATATGCTTTGATTTCCTTAATAAACGATCTGTTGCCTGGCTCTTGTCTTCTGTTGTTACAATACTACTGTCATTATTATTATTATTACTATTATTATTATTAATATTATTATTACATTATGCATTCACACCAATGATTCAATTCCGTCACCGGACATAACCATATGTTTACGATTGTACAGCTTGATGATAAATTTGTTGAAAAGATTCTCTTCACTGATTGTCTGTCGAGTTCACCGTCAGTATTATGTAACTACATATACAGATACTACTAGCTTCCTTATGCTTATCAACATCTGCATGAACTGTATTATCATGATTTTGTTATCCTTATAATCTTTATTTATGTCGTTCGAAACGTCAACATTAATATTGTTATGATTATGATCATTATCAGGGAATATGGACATTCGATCACAGGGAATAAAATGGCGGTTGCAGTGGAAAAATTTTCTTTTCGACGAAATCGTCAACTAGGCTGTACATTCGTGCATTTATGATAAATGTGTAGGAATGTTCCAGAATAATTTATGATCAAGGATCAGATTAATAGAATTACAATTAGGAATTGAAATGCCATAATATACAGGGGGACGGATAAAGCTCAGACAAAGTAGCATCATAATTACTCAGAAGATTGACATATTGTGCAATTTGGGGTTAGAAATGTAGAAATAACAACAATAGACGGGATGTTTGGATAAAAAATCTAGTGGGATCATAACTAATGTGACGAATAATTGTTTATGCAGTTAGGGATTAAATCTGCAGAAATAATAAAATCACAAAATAGACAGGAAGTTCGGATATTAAAATATATTGTAAATAGGGATTACGAAAAACTTAAAGTAACATGAATAAACAGGAAGTTTGGATCAGAAAGTCAATGGAATAGTCACTATTAGAAGTATTACCTGTTTATGGTGGCCATTATCATTATTAATTAATTACAAATAAATTGTAAATGTAAATTAGAGTGAAGCCTGAAGATGTAATTGAAAACAATATACCCTGTTCTATTATCAATAATTGAAATTTGAATTTCAGTAACATCGAAAAGACTCTAGAATGTCCACGTTCTTTACGAAGAAATATGATTCATGAAGAAAGCAGCTAAATGTTTTGTAGTTCGTGCAATGAAATGGTACCCACGAAGAAGGGAAGAATATAATGTAGTAGATTTGTCGATGAGATAGATTGAGGAAGACACTCCCTAAAGCATTCGTAAATCTAACAGGTAGTCACAATTGAGTCAAGAGTCAATTTTCTTCTTCTTCTTCTTCATCATTTGCAGCAATAGTGAGGTTATCCTGTGAAAATTTGAAAATGTGACTAGTTAACTAGCCGAAGATTAATTTTTAATAGAATACTAAAACACAGATAAGTGACGAAAAGCCAACAAACATCTGTTCCACTAGTTATCTACAGTGCAATGAAACCAGTTGGAGTGGAGACGATTCTGGCCTATCCACCCCTTCAAATGTAAAGAAATATACCCAAGAGGAAATATCTGCCCACTAACTTACTTCTGTTGCATAAAGAATTCCCAAGATGTCTTTAAACAACTCGACAGTTCCATTTTTTTGACAAATTATTTCAATCCTGTGCAACTTGTCCAAGTAGAAATCTCGCTCACGAACAAGTCCTGCAATAGCAGCCTCGTGTTGTTCAGACTGAAAGGAAGAAGAAAATTAAAACGCACCGGAAAGTTATGCAAATTCGACGAGTTCACAAATGTTACACCTATATACACAAACTGGGATACAGTCAAACCGACCACCAACTGCCACAGAGACAACCAAAAGTTACCATAATTATAGATATGCATAGACATGTCCGCAGGAAATTTGCATCGTAAGGTTTTCACAAGTCCAAGTCTGACTTTGGTTCAGCACTTGCGTGATCCAGTAACATTCACTCTTCGTGATTAGCAATGCAGGTTTGCAAGTTTTCCGTTACCCACTCCCAACCACTCATTTAGTCTCTTCGACATCACTCTAACGCAATGAAACGGGACTGGACATTAGAATTGACTGCAGTCCAACTCTCAAATAAAAGTCACTTAATAATAATATAATAATAATACCAAACCTAATGACACCGTATGGTTTCACAAGCTATGGAGACTGAGATGTCCTAGGATTTCTGACCCTAAGAATCATAAGGACAACGGATGAAGCGTCTGCAGTCGCCACTCAGGTATTTCATGATCAGAATCCACAATAAGCCTATCCAGTGGAGGTGGAAAGTAATAAGATATATACATTTGAACTTAGTATAGTATTTCTATCAAGAAATTCGCTATACGGAAAATACAATTTTCCTTAAATCTCATTTATGAGGGAACTTAGGATGACCAGATGAATTAAAGACTCAATAGTTCATAAAAATTGTGAAAACTAACTTCGACAGTCAGCAAGTCAAACTGTTCTTTTAGGCCAGTAACATTGTAGTGACCCGTTTTATTACTCATCATCGCAGTATACTTTCACTATGTAATTGTACTTTGATTTGTTTATTACTCCAAATCTTGCATGTTAACAATTGATACTTTTGTACTCGCTCGATTTTTGAATTTTGATTGCTGCAATAATACACTGTCGTATTCTTTCGCAAGTGCCTTTTGAATTACGTTGTGGATGTCGAGTAATCACAACGTTAGGGCACAATTGTAAACGCGAAGAAATACTAGAAGATACGTGTACTCTAGTTCAGTCAAAATATAGCAACACAAGAATATCTGCAGTATCCCCTCCAGCATCGTTGGAAAGTCCTGATACAGCGGATTGTCTACTTCGTACAGTTGTAGATACTAATAGTATAAAAACAAATTCACAGTAGTAGATATTTATTCCGAAAATGGGATGAAAAGCAAGCACAATTTACTTAAATGACCACTAATGTAAGAACATTTACTTACAAGAAAACAACATATGACTCAAACGCAAAGAATTACAATAACAAATTATGGCAGACTGGATTTCTCGGAGTGGCCATCAGCAGTTGAATAGCTGGAGCATACAGTGTACGAGCCACTTCTGCCAACACGCCCTCAACTACATCAAGTTGTGCTAGAGGACAGACTTGCCAACCAGCTTGTATTGAACTTTGATAACAAATGAGTAGATGATAACAAAACACTACACAACCTCAATAGCCAATGAGGTTTCCGAAAGGTTTGCACTGAAAACTTAGCATTGGGACAAGGGGCAAAATATTTATCAGAACTAATGAGAGTGCTTTTGCTATGTACACTGCGTTCTAGCCATCATCCTTGACTTACCCTGTTTTTGACCTGAAGGTCTGCTACTCGCTGTTGGATTTGGACGCGGTGGGACAATGCTAGACTGATTTGGTTTGCCTCTACCGGTGATTTTCTCTCCTCCTCTAGCTGCAGAAGCATCATACGGATGGCCATGATAGTTGGCGTCGAAGAAACGCTTGAACCACTGGACGAACTCAAAGTTGTCCTAAAACTTTCCCTTGACTAACTTTTCGATTGGAACTTCCTATGGAAAGTAGGCATTTTCTTATTGCTTACTTTGTCCACACCGTGTTTCTTGAACAGAGACTGTAAAACTTTGAAGTTATTGATGCTTTCGTGTTCAAGTTTGGTGTTGAATTTCACCTTCTTGAAGACCAGTGTCCCTGCAACAACACTTAGAAGGCTTGGAAACCTTACCTGGGTGAGAAAAAGAAATCAGAAGTACAGCGGAAACTAGCCGAGGGAAAGTGTTAATTCTTAGTAGGAAAGTAGTAGTTTTAATAGTGTGACAGGACAAACAATCTTCTCAGTGTTTGACAAAACTAGTGAGTAGTTAAGCTGGTATAATTTCGTGACATCTAAGTGTGCGAAAGATCCTTGGGATGAAACGTGATTAGGAGCACTTCGACGTATCTAGAATCAATGAAAATGCATTACTATTTAGACAGCAGATGTATTTTAGTGTTCCCGGCAGCACTTTAATTCTTAACTCATATTCGAATGGAGAAACGAAATTTTAACAGCTGGCTTGGGCACTGGTGCAAAGAACCACTAGTTGAGTGACAATTGGGACACGAGTGTAGCCAAGGGAAGTGAACTCCAAAGTCAGTATCCCATGATATCACTTGGTGCACTTATACAAAGCGAATACTTGGTGATACTGGGGGCTAAACGCTGGTGCGTTAGGAGTGAGATACCCATCAATGGTTATTCTTGGCAGTTGTAAGGTGAGTTACGTGCGTGTGCCTCTAGTGCACAATAGTAGCTATGTGATAATAAATTGGTCCGGATAACTTCTGAGTTAGCCTCAGAGGTCGCTAATGAAAACGCTGTAAAACTGACTCTGCTCTTTCTCTTATAAGTCAGTGGTTAGCTTGTTTCACCATGCCGTGGAATTTTTCAACTTCAACAATGCATGCTATTGGTCTTTCCGGACTCTATTTAACACGATTAGCAGACCACCAGCTGCTCTATGAAACGTATACCTAGATAAACCTGGAAGTGAGTTTCGTTCTTTGTCTAGAATGCTGAAGATAATTGTCGAAATCCTCTGTATTTTTTCTTGTCAGTATAAGTCTGTATGAAGACATAGATTTGTGGAGTCCTCAAAAATAAACTTATCCAAATTTTACTATTATGTAAAAAATGAACATATTGTACACTACTTTGTTTTAACCAAAAACTCTGTACTTTTGAACTTCCCTCGAGTTTTAAAAAATATATATAATTCTGCCTTCGACTCTCCGTCTTCTCCACCATCTCAACCGCCGTCGATCAATTATAACAACCTGCTTTCTATCTCGAATTTTTGCAGGAGCACCATAGCCTCTTCCTACGCACTTTGGTCGACCTCCGGCAACGTCAACACTGGAGAATTAGAACTGGAGCAGTCTTCCCGCAGCACTTCTGGAATCCAGTACGTTTATTGTGGAATTTGGATCTTTGTAAACTCAATTGATTTGGTATTTTGTTTTCTATTTGAATTTTGGGTAAATAAGCTAACAGAGCAAAAGGTCCACCACAAAAATTGGTGAGCCCGCTTCGAACATTTTTTTTCTTCGATGGTTAACCGTTTTTTTTAACACTTTTGCGATAGTTAACTCGTTTTGAACATTTTTGTTTCTATTTTGACCTTATAATCTCGCATTGCTTAATTTTTGTTACCATACGTTTTGCTATTTTGTATATCTCTATACTTAAATATTTTTTGACAATGGCTCCACCTAAACGTTCCACTGTTGCTGAAGAAGGTAATAAAGGCGAAGAGACACAGAACTCTTCTAATAACGCCTTACCGGACTTAAGACTACCTCAATTTGATCTGGCTGAACCACGTGTCTGGTTCACAATCATTGAACAGTTGTTTGCAGCTCGAGGTATTACGTCGCAGATTGCCATGTATGGTTGCGTGTTAGCAGCAATACCCACGGAAGTACTACGAGAGGTTATCGATGTCATAGACAGCAAGCCTACACACTCTCAATATGACAAACTAAAAGCTGCACTTATCCAGCGAACCACCCTCTCCGATGAAAAACGCATACAACAACTACTTACTTCGTGTGATCTAGGTACGAAAAAGCCATCCCAACTACTTAGACATATGCGCCAGTTGATTGGGTCACACAAAGTAGATGACTTAATTCTACGTCAGATGTTCTTACAACGTTTACCACAAAACGTCCAACAAATCCTAACAATATCTTCTAGGACGACAGACCTTGAAGAACTAGCCAAGATGGCAGACGATATCATGGACGTGTTATCAAATAATGGCATAAATAGCGTGTCTACAGAGGTAGCACCACCAAGCCCTTCCACATCTATGAAGGACACACCAACGTTTTGGTTACTTTCCCAGTTAACATCTCAAATGCAAGACTTACGACTGGAAGTATCTGAGCTCCGAGCACAGCGGAACCAGTCACAGACAGTATCCAAGCAACGGCGACCAAGATCTAGACGACGTTCTAGAACACCGTCTCAAAGCCGTAACATTTGCTGATATCATAGGAGGTATGGGCATAATGCCCTGAAGTGTGTCCGACCGTGCATGTACAATAGTGGTGACGCAACTCAGGGAAACTCCCTAGCCAGGCAGTAATGGCGACGGTTGTTACTGGCAATCATCCCAGTCGCCTTTTCTACGTGAGGGACTTGACTACCGGCACATTATTCCTGGTAGATACAGGCGCCGAGGTCAGTGTTATTCCCCTCTCACTATCCAGGCGATCAGCCAAAATACCTGGTAAACTTTCACTCCGCGCTGCCAATCAAACCAACATACAGACGTATGGTGAACAGTCAATGATTCTAAACCTAGGATTACGCCGACGTTTCACATGGATCTTCATAGTAGCTGACGTACGTCACGCTATGCTTGGTGCAGACTTCCTAAGTCACTTCAATCTGTTAATTGACATCAGCAAGAAAAAACTGATTGACAATTGCACCCAACTCAAGATCCATGGTATTACAGGTGACTACTCTGTTCAAAGCATCTGTATAGAAAAGCCGGAGGGTGAAATGTTCTCTACCTTATTGCAACGATTTCCGAAAATCCTTAAACCGTCATACAACGTCGAAGATATATCTCATACAGTTACGCATAAAATCATCACAACAGGACAACCTGTGAAGGCACGTCCACGACGGTTACCACCAGATAAACTAGCAGCAGCTAAGTCGGAATTCGAACATATGATGCAGCTGGGCATCATACGACCATCGAACAGTCCATGGTCTTCACCTTTGCATATGGTTCCCAAAACTAATCACGACTGGCGACCATGTGGAGATTATCGCGCTCTGAATAACGCTACGGTACCGAACCGTTATCCTATACCTCATCTCCACGACTTCTCCTTGACGTTACATGGAAAGACTATTTTTACCAAAGTTGACTTGGTTAGAGCACATCATCAAATACCAGTCGCTCCAGAAGACATTCCAAAAACAGCAATTATCGCACCTTTTGGATTATTCGAATTCTTGAGAATGCCTTTCGGTCTAAAGAATGCCGCGCAAACATTTCAGCGTTTTATGGACCAAGTTACCCAAGGTCTTGATTTTGTCTTTGTATATATCGACGATGTCTTAATTGCCAGCTCATCGATGGAAGAACATATGGAACACTTAAGCTTGTTATTTCAAAGATTTGAACAATTTGGAGTTGTGATCAATCCAAAGAAATGTATTTTTGGTTCCCCATCCATCGAATTTTTATGACATCGAATAACTGCCGAAGGCATCAGACCTACCGAAGATAAGATAGAAGCTATTAAGAACTTTCTTGAACCTGGTTCCTTAAAGAAACTTAGACGTTTCCTCGGGATGTTCAACTTTTACCGACGTTTTATTCCATCATGTGCCTCCATAGTTCAGCCACTGACCGACCTACTTAGACGCAATTCAAAGAAATTTCAGTGGTCTGAAGAAGCAAAAGCAGCATTTTATAACGCAAAATATGCCTTATCCAACGTCGTAATGTTGTCTCATATCAATCCAGAAGCTTCACTCATCTTATGTACAGATGCATCGCAGGTAGCAGTGGGAGCAGTTTTACAACAAAAGTTCAATAATGACACCACTCCACTTGCTTTCCTCTCCCAAAAGTTGGAACCTGCACAAACTCGTTACAGCACATTTAGCAGAGAACTGTTAGCCATCTACCTAGCAGTAAAACATTTCAGCTTCCTACTACAAGGTAGACATTTTACTATCTTAACGGACCATAAGCCTCTCTGCTACGCTTTCACCACTTCGTTGGATAGACACTTTCCGAGAGAAGCCAGACAATTGGATTACACCTCACGATTCTCAACAGACATCCAGTTCATCAAAGGAGATTCCAATATCGTAGCTGATTCTTTATCTCGATGTGACGTTAATCACCTATCTTCGATAGATATTAGCTTAGACAATATAGCCAAGCTGCAGAAAAATGACGCCGAACTTCATTCTTGCAGACGAAACTCCTCCCTACAGTTGCAGGACGTACCTATTCCCCTGTTTGATACAACCATCGTCTGCGATGTTTCAACTGGCGTTCATAGACCTTTTGTCCCACTAAGTTGTCGAAAACCTTTGTTTGAACATCTGCATTCCTTGTCTCATCCTGGTATACGTGCTACGGTCAAGTTGATCAGCGAACGTTTTGTTTGGCCCAAGATGAACTCCGATATTCGGAAATGGGCCCACCAGTGCTTGCAATGTCAAAGATCCAAGGTACATCATCATACCGTTACACCTCCAAAGCAGTTCAGTTTACCGGATAGACGATTCCAACACGTGCACATAGATATTATTGGACCATTACCGCCATCCAGAGGATTTACTCATATACTTACTGCCATTGATCGATTTACCCGATGGGCTATTGCTTGTCCACTCAACGACATATCTGCAGAAAATACCGCCTTGGTTTTCTTAGATCGTTGGGTGTCAAACTATGCAGTACCAACAACGATTACAACAGACCGAGGAGCTCAATTTCAATCAACTCTGTTTCGAGAGTTTACGAGACTCCTTGGAGTGAACCATATCCCCACTACAGCTTATCATCCCGCAGCGAATGGTCTGGTGGAACGTTTCCATCGACAACTGAAAAGCTCATTAATGGCACAAGTTGACTCATCTAAGTGGAGTGAACACCTACCATTAGTTCTTCTCAGTATCCGATCAACTGTCAAAGAAGATTTGGGATGTACACCAGCTCAACTTGTGTATGGTACTACCCTCACGTTGCCTGGTCAGTTAGTTCCGTCTAATGATTCAAATGAAGTAAATATCTCCGACTTCACCAACCGCCTTACCCAGCAAATGCTCCAGCTTCGACCAGTAGCCCCTCGCCAATCACTTCAGAAAGCTCAAGTTATTAAGAATCTACTCACTTGCAGATTTGTATTTGTTCGCGTCGACACCATTAGAAAAGGTTTGCAACATCCATATGAAGGTCCTTTTCTAGTACTTAAACGCACAGATAAATACTTCACGCTGAATAAACATGGTAAACCGGAGACTGTTTCTATCGATCGTCTTAAACCAGCGTACACCGACAGCGAATATGAAATACTAGCAACGCCGGCACCAGTAAACAATCAGAAAGTCAATGCAACTCCAACTCTCCCGCTCTTCACACTTCCCCCTGTACAGACACGCAGTGGACGGCAGATCTGTAAACCTGCCCGCTATGTCCATTTTGTTGACTGACATTAAAAAAAAGTACGTAACCTCATTTAGACATACTTATTATTATTGTTGTCGACATTCATTTCATTATAACCATAAATATTTACTAGTATTATTGTTTACTGTTCGTTAACTGTGCTGCAAGCACACGCATTCACCAAGTATTTTTATATATCTATTTATATATGAATTTTGCAAATGCTAACGAACATTTCATGGTTTATTATGTACATAAATTTTTTCTTTAAAATTATATCAAGTTTTGATATTTTTTTCTTCTAAATTCCTGCTTGCATGTGCTAAACTTTATACAACACGGATGCATTCCGTACACCCTGATCTAATTTTGTATCCTTATTCTTGTTGATGTTATTTTTTTTGTTACCCTTATTGTTGACATTACCCATTATCTATATTGCTTATATTCATGTAATCGTCCACGAGGACAGTACTGATGGTCCTCCTGACCTCTAAGAGGGGAAGCCCTGTGGAGTCCTCAAAAATAAACTTATCCAAATTTTACTATTATGTAAAAAATGAACATATTGTACACTACTTTGTTTTAACCAAAAACTCTGTACTTTTGAACTTCCCTCGAGTTTTAAAAAATATATATAATTCTGCCTTCGACTCTCCGTCTTCTCCACCATCTCAACCGCCGTCGATCAATTATAACAACCTGCTTTCTATCTCGAATTTTTGCAGGAGCACCATAGCCTCTTCCTACGCACTTTGGTCGACCTCCGGCAACGTCAACACTGGAGAATTAGAACTGGAGCAGTCTTCCCGCAGCACTTCTGGAATCCAGTACGTTTATTGTGGAATTTGGATCTTTGTAAACTCAATTGATTTGGTATTTTGTTTTCTATTTGAATTTTGGGTAAATAAGCTAACAGAGCAAAAGGTCCACCAGAGATTTGCCTGAGAGCGTTCATCAAAGAAGCTGCTAGTAACAGCAAGTCAAAGTCGTTGACGAGTTCCGGAAACGATTTATTGGACAGTGAATGTCGAACTCATTCTAAGATAGGCTTTTAGGCCATTTGTCGTATCAACAACAAAGTAATGGTTGTCGCACTGTAGTATATAGCAATGGAATCACTCATATTTCTACAGTAAGGTGAAGTATCGAATTTCCTCAAGCTTTTTCTGTAGGGGAGATTCCAAGATGCTGTCACTAACTGATTTAATTCCCTTTACACCCATACCAGAGCGTCCATCTTTCTCCAAAATCAACAAACGATTCTCTGTAGGCAATCTGCATAATGAGGTCATAAAATACCTTGAACATGACATTATTTGTTCAGTATATGTAAGTATAGAACTTGAGCGCTGTGGCAGAAAGTAATTCCATATTAGATAAGTTTATCTTAAATATCACACAGTGATACAGTATTAATAACTGGATTGCGTCTCGAGCATGAATTATTGTCATGATCATATCAATTTAGACACACGGTTTCGCAACTTGTCTCGTATATATTTTCTCTCTCTCCAAATCCCCGTTTGTTGTTCGTCGCCACTTTCCATATTTCCGATATAATTGTTGCGATCGTACGTATGCGGTGTTGAACCGATAAACAAAGCTTCACTGATTAACCTGTCTCTCCACCTGTCTGTATTAATTTTTGATACTCTCATCCTTCCCAACCAATTTCGTGATTGCATGCAAGTGAATGCAGTGCAATGGCTGAGCTTTATCTAGGTTATTCAACGTAGCAGCGTCAGTTATTCTGCGTCTTGCTAAATTTTACGTTCCAATAATCTAGTTTACGTAGGTCTACAGGTTTGACCTATGTAAGTGGCCTCAGAGTCATTACATGACATTTGGTAAAATATAATGTTTCTTAATCGGACCTGTTGGGTCCTTTAAACATTAAAGATGCTCTCCAGGAGAGTTGGTTGGTTTAAATACCAACCTAATTACAACGTCAATGAGAATACTACACAGGAAATTTTCAGAGAGTTGTCGGCTTCTCTTCACAGATGGTCATCGAGGAATAGGAACATTCCGTCAGCTTGAAGAGTAAAGTCGATGATTTGGTGGCCATTGTTGGGAGTTTGAAGTAAGTTTATAAGGTCCAGGTTCTCATCACAAATGATGAAAGTGTCACCGGTGTATCACTTGGAGGTCAGAGGTAGTCGATGACCAGAAGTTTTTTTCGAGGCTGTCCACAAAAGTGGCGGCTAAGAGGGGTCCGCTGGAGAGCCCATTGCCTCTCAATCTGTTTGCCTGTAGATTTCCTCGTTGAATCTGAAGTAGACGTTGAAGGTACAACGAATTAATTGGTACTTCATATAATTGATCTGTACTCCGAAACCTATGCTGCTGCATTGGATGAAGTCACACAGAAAATATATGGTCTCTATGAGTGGAACATTGGTGAAGAGAGACGACGTCTAGAGAGACCACATTTTATCTGCCAGGTTGACATTTTTAATTGGATTCGCGAAACCAAATGTGTCGCGGATGTTGTATCCCGACAGATTTTTTTACACCTGTCCAAGAATTACTACCAGCCACTTTGCAGTTAGGTGGCATGGTAAATCAATCATACCTAATATCGAACGGAGTGGGACGTCCTTTTCGTGCACTTTGGGTAGTCCATGACAACGAGTAAGTGATTGACGAAGAACTGCGTAATCTCCGAGGAACTCTGATGGAAAGCAGTTTTCCACTTAGGTTCATAGACAAGAATCTAAAACGAAAGAAGACTTCTGGACAAGTTCTATCCATCCCGAAGAAGACGCTTCTGCTTAAGCTAAAATTCAAAGGTGACACTAAGGCAGAAATTCTTTGCAAAAGCCTTTGTAAATCCCTGAGGAAAACACTCTTCATCACAAGCCTACGACTGATGTTTGCCCGCAAGAAACTGTTCAGCCAGAACGTGAAAGACAAGCTGTTTCATTGGGCCACTTCAACGCACGTACACCAGTTTACTCCCTCATGCGGAGCTGATAACATCGGCGGTACCGCGCGCCAAATTTAAAAACGCGCTCGTGAACGCTATCGAGTCTGGATGGTAATAGTGTGTGTACATAGTTGAGCGACGGAACATCTGGTCAACTCAGGATATTCAGCGCCTTTCATATACAAGATTCGATCAGACCTTTCAAATGGAGTAAGACTAAGACATCTGGACATAGTTGAGGCACTTGACGTCCGAAAACTGAAACTCACGCTATGCATCCAAAAATAATACGTCCAACCCTTGTCCCTGTCATGGCCATCATAAACAGGTGGTTCTTCTAATAGTGACTATCCCATTGCCTTTCATATCCGATCTTCCTGCCGATTTTGTCATTTTCTCATTTCTACATATTTAATCCCCATTTGCACAAACGGTTATTCGTCACATTAGTTGGAATCCCACTGGATTCTTTGTCCAACCATCATATATATTTTGTCATTTCTACATTTCTAACCCCCAATTGCACAATATGTCAATCTTCTCAGTGATTATGGTGATACTTGGTTTAAGCCTCATCCATCCCCAGTTTATATGGCATTTGAATTCCTAATTGTAATTTAATTAATTTGGCCTTAGACCTGAAATATTTATAGGATAATACTACGAGCGGCCAAGTTAAACTTTAGACACCAATATTTACCAATCAGCGAACGACCACGAATTATCCAATGAGATTCGCGAACGTAGTTCAATGTTGTATAGCGCTTGATTCATTTCAGTGCGTGCCCTTACAAGGTTACGTTCGCAATTCGAGGGGGATAGTATCATTCAGTATTACCTGGACTTAGGCTTGCTTCGAAAGGAGAGAAGTTGTTCGTGCGGTGATGTAATGACTCTAAAAACCTACACTAGGTCAACTGATGGTTCTGTACATCGTTGTGGAACATGCTGGAAGCGAGTTATTATAAGAGAGGGTAATATTTCGTAAGAAATTTTTTTGCTAGGTTGCATCTCTCCCTAACCCAGATTTTGTACATTTGCAATTACTGGGTAATGAAACCGCCCATGAGAGCCGCTGCTGCCGAGACGGAGAACAGCCTCGTCTCAACAGTTCAGTGGTATACTGCTGGTATACCAGCACTGCAGGGACATCGCCTCATGGCAAATGGACAGAATTACTTCGTTGTTAGGTGGGGACGACGTAGTAGTCCATGTGGATGAGACAGTGTTGGTGAAGAAGAAATATAACCACTGTCGTCAGAGAGTGAACAACATTTGGGTCATAGGTTTATACCACACGTCCCTCCGAAAAGAATTTGTTGAAGGAATAGCAGACAGGAAGGCGACTACTCTGGTGCCTATTATAAAGCGACTTATGAAACCGGGATCAATTGTACATACCGACGAGTGGAAAGGCTATGATTCATATTGTCATCCCTGGGATATATTCATCACAGAGTGAACCACTCCAGTGATTTCGTGGATCCAGTTACAGGCACTCATACAAATTCCATTGAAAGATTTTGGGGTCGATTGAAAAATAGAATAAGGGCTATAAATAGATCTCAAAAGGATCTCATTTATAGTCATTTAGATGAATACGTGTATAGAATGTGGTGCGACTTCTCATTGGCGGCCTGCTTGAACATAGGGCTACCAAAAATTCCACCTTACAACATTCTGCAAAATTGCTTTGGTTTGCTCTTTTAATTTTGTTTTAATTTATCAATTATGTATCCTAATCGTATTATATATAATCGCGCATTTGTTAAATCATTACAACCTACTGCGTTGTGTCATCCACAAAAATTGAGAAAAAAGCATCACTGTGGATGGCAGCGTGCACTGAAACGTACAAAAATCAATCAAATGACTGTTCCTGAACTCGTTAGCACTAATTGTAGATCCCTGTCCAACAAAATGGATTATCTTCAATCCCTAATGTATTCTAATGTTTATCGAAATGCTGGCGTTTCAGCAATACAAGAGACTTGGCTGCACCAGCATTATGATGATAATCTAGTTTCAATAAATGGATATAAAGTTTTTCACCAAGATAGATAAAGTTCTAAGGAAAATGTGGAGGAGGGGTCGCCATTTATATAAACACAAGTTGGTCTAAATCAAATCACGTTTGCTTCAATTATTCTAATGACAATATAGACTGCATAACCGTCAGGTGTCGCCCAAAACACTTAAGTAAATATTCTTATATATACATAACAAATATTTACATAACACCCAATTGTAGCCCTTCTAATATAGTTATGTTCGCATATAAATTTACTGAATTCGCTGCTCCTGCATTCGGAAACTCGTTGTCTATAGTCTGTGGTGATTTTAATTCATGTGATCACAGCTTTCTTACTTCACTTGGTCATGAGAATCTAGTCAAGTTTAATACACGTCTGGACAAATCACTAGAACTGGTTTTCATAAACGACCGTGATGTATATGAAACCCGAAGGAGAGCTCCTTTGCTAAACTCTGACCACTGCATTATTCGTATTTTACCGAAAGTGTACGGCAAGTTACAACGAAAATTGCTTAGTCATTTAACAAAGAAGATATATGAACGTTCCTATTCCCATGACAACATTCTAGCACTAAGAGGCATGTTGTATGATACCAACTGGGAACTATTTACTGACGATAAGTTGGATGCTACTGTCTCTAATATAACCGATCATCTGAAGTTTTGTTTGGATATTTGCTGTCCACATGAAACACTGTTTTCGAGATTTGACAGAATCTCTTCTTTGCAGCTGAAAAAACTTAGAAGACGAAAAGAGAAGTTGTATAAGAATTGTGATAATACTGGTGTCCGTAAAATAAACACCCTTATAAAAATTGAAATAGAAAGGTTGAACAGACTATATAATGAAAAATTTTTATCATGTAAAAATCCTTCAAACATTTGGAAACTTTTCAATAAACTTACAAGTAAAAAACAAATGTCTGTTGATGCTTATTCTGATGCTAATGCTTTAAACAAACCATTTATCATGAAACAAATTATTATGGTTGTACCTCATGTACCTAGTCAAGAAAATGGTCATTTTCAGGATTTTAAAGAAAAGGATGTACTACTATGTTCGAAATCTTTAAATCCAACACACAGCCTTGGTCCAGATGGTGTACCAGGCATTATTCTTCAGAAGTGTGCAGACATCTTGTGTCATCCTCTTACTCAAATCTTTAATGCGTCATTCAACAAGGAAACGGTACCTGCTGACTGAAAAGAAATCAAGGTTGTACCTGTAGAGAAATCATCTTCTGGAGCAGGTATAAGGTTTAGACCGGTCGCTTAAACATCTTTTTTGAAAACTATGGAGGAACTTCTTTTGAATACTCTTAAACCTTCTTTAAAAGCTTTTAGTGACCCTAAGCAGTTTGCTTATAAGTGTGGAAGAAGTACATTAGATGCAGCCATTGTACTACACCACAATATTGTTTCCTGCCTTGATAAGAGTGCTAAGTTCGTTCGAACAGCTTTTTTAGACTATACTGCAGCTTTCGACTCTGTTCCTAGGACACTTTTATTAGGAAAGATGATTTCAGCACAAACAGAGTCCTGGGCAACTAGATGGCTGTCTTCTTATTTTAAGGATAGGAAACAGCATACTGTTTTGGCTGGAAAGCGCTCCACTTCTCTGCTAACTGAAAGTGGTGTGCCTCAAGGAGCAGTACTTTCGCCATTTCTTTTCTCTTTCTTTTTGCATGACCTTCCAAACTCACCCAAAGTTAACTTCATTAAGTATGCTGACGATCTGACCGTTTCTGTCCCTGTAGTTTCCACATCGGATTGCTCCCATATGAATGGCTTCTTAGCTGAAGTTAAGGATTGGTCTGCCTCAAATGGTCTTAAACTAAATCCAACTAAATGTTATACTGTTGATTTCAGCTTGAGAAGTAAAAAAGATATGTATGGATTGGTCCAATTTCATGATTGTTGTAATATTGATGGTACCGTGATAGAGAGTAAGTCATGTGTTTCTTATCTTGGCATTAGTTTCTCTTCAAACCTTTGCTGGTCGCCTCATATTCTTATAGTTTCTAAGAAAGTTTTCCGTCTGACTTATTACATAAAGAAGTTGAGGCACTCAGGTATAACCCAATCTCTTCTCATACAATTTATTAATTCATGTCTTTTGCCCATCATTCTTTATTGTTCTCCATTATTCTTCCTTGGGCTACTCAAAAAAGACCATATAATACTACGAAGAGCATTGAGGGCTGCAAGTAGGATCAGTGCTATGCGAAGATAATATTTCTATATTTCTTGATGTGCTCCATTGAATGACTAGTTATCATATTGTTCCCATAGACAAATGAATGCAACCTTATAATTTTACCATGAACCAAATTTATGTAATTTAAATAATACTTATCCATGCCTGTACAATTTCTGTGTCCTGCACAGGTAGGAAAAAATGTATTTTATTAAATTACTTTTATTAAATATGCTTACTAATCGTATATGTAATTTATCATATTGATGATGCCTGTAAACTGGCGTCCCTCATGTCAAAAATGAGAATATACTATTATTATTATTATCCCTTTGACTCAACTAACTGACAATGTTGTCAATAGGCACATGAATTCTTGTAAACACTTAGCTAAAGTTATGTTGTCTGATAGTGAACATCCCCTTTATTCAAAATTGTTTCCTGGCATCTCTTCGGGTAAGACCAGAAGAAATTTCATAAGCATTTATGCTCGTACTACAAAATATAAAAATTCGACCGTACCATATTTGGCACGAGTATTGTGTGAAGAGACAAATATCAGAAAAGAACTTTTATAACTTTTCAATCATTAACTAAACTATAAAATGAAATGATGCATATTATTGCATGTGTTATTTCTTATATTATTTATTTATTATTAACTATGACCTAGCAATGGTGTGATCTTGTTGGGGTTTTTATTTTTCCTATTAACTTTCAATATTTTAACGTTTTATACATCTATATAATTATAAACAGACCTAAACCATTGCAATATGTAAAAAAACACTGAAAATTCCATGCTGTAAATTGTTATTGTTGTGGAATAAAGTGAATCATTATTATTATTGACAGTCCCATGCTGAATTGGGAAATGTTTCTCTCCCATATTCGAGAAAGATACCAACTGTAACCAATCATTTTTTATGCATTTTTCTGTAAATATACGTTTCCGCTTATCATAAACGCCTCTTTCATGTGATTGCTTCGCTCAAGGTCGTTTGCTGATTGGTTGTTACTAGTGTCGAAAGTTTGACTTTGCCCTACAACCAATCTATTTTATTGTATTCTTTATCCAGTCTCCGTCTTTATTAGACTTGTTAATTTTATTAATCTGACCTTTGACCTGAAACAGTTCCGGAACTTTCTCACCTATTTACTATAAATGTACGAATGTACAGCCGAGCAGATGACTTCATCGAAAAGGAAATTTTCTTCACTGCAACCATCTTTTAAATATTCCCTACGAATAAATGTGTATATCTGCGGTTCGTATTAAGCGGTGTGCTTAGGCTTTAGTTCCTACCTTAAGTAGAGTTGATCCTTTCACCCGTTAGCCATCCAGGGCGGTCGAAAAGAGATGACAACACTAATAATAACAGGTAAAGTTAGTTTAGGATGTAGACATTAAAAGGAAAGGAAAGAAAGAAGAAGTAAAAACAGGTAGCTAGATAAATCTGGAATACATGTATCGGAAGTAAGACAAGGGACAGTGTGAAGTTGTAGAACGATGGGCTTAGATGTCTACCCATTAATAGTGTATGAGATTTTAAGGGGACAGGCCGTTTGAACCCAGTCCTCGTGTCGCTGCATGACTGTCCAGCCTTGGCCTGAATGTGTTTACAGACTGTGCCGTAGCTGCATCTGCCGGTTAGGCGTTACAGGGATGGCCAACTCGCAGTGAAAAGAAGTAAGAGTGCACTCGAATCTTTGCTCTGTGGTGAGATATCCTTCTGGGATTTCCACGAGGAAACCCATGCCTACCCAATGGCAGAACACCCTTGTTTGGGATATTCTGGTCATTTGTTATCTTGTAGTCAGTAATCGAGTCCCTCCTAGGCCGACGGTAACTAAGAATGAAGAGACCTAATTTCTTTGACCATTCATCATGTGAGTTGTTTCGCAGACCCATCACCCCTTTCGTCGCTCGTCTTTGGACTCTTTCCAAAAGGCTAGTGTATCTTCTAGGCAGTGGCAGTGCAATAATATTGTGCACTTCTAGATGTGGTCTCACGTATGTTTTGTACAAACTCAGAAAGAGCTCAGGAGTGAGTGCACCTAACTGTCTATGTGTTAGTTGTGTGACCGCATATGCCCTCGCTACATCCTCAGTGTAATCCACACTTGTGTTCATATTTTCCGTTAGAACTAGACCTAAGTCACGCTCCAGCGTTGTGCAGGACAAGCTTTCGTTGCACAGGGTGTAACTTGCATGCTGCAGCCAACATGTACGTAATTTCACTTTTTCAGGTTGAAAGTCATACCACTGCTCATCACCCAGTCTTCCAGAATTTTTGCCCTGCCTGAAGCCTATCTGAGTCTTCCGAACACTTTGTTGCTCTACAAATCCGAACATCGTTGGCGTAAGGAAGAGTCGGGTAGCTTAGATAGCATGGTAAGTGATTCATCAATCAAAAACATCTGTGGCCTCTGGATTTAGCTCTGCGGCACTACTAATGACGAGCCACGCCAAGATGATTGGACTAAAATGACCTTAGTGCAGAATTTCCTTTCAGCCGGGTAGTCCTTGAACCATGAAAGAAGCGGCTCACCTATACCTGCCTGCCCTATTTTGCGTAAGAGAAGGTCACGGTGAATTGTATCAAATGACTTCTCAGATTCTAGGAAGATCACATGGATTGGAATACTCATATCCCAGCATGATGTCTAATCGTCCCAAGCTGATAGTAGGTTTGTTACACATGATCTCCATCTCCTGAAACCATGTTGTGTTTCATGGATTTGGCCAGTCCGTTTGAGGTGCTCCCTAAAGCGCTCATCATTTATACATTCCGGTGCTTTTGATGCCACTGGGAGTAGCGCTACTGGCCTATAACTGGTGGCATTTTGCCTGTCCCCACGCTTGAAAATCGTGAAAAGGATGTCTCTTTTCTGCACCCCCTCTTCAGACATGAGGTCCTATTCTGTGGCTGTGTTGTAGCTGGAGGGTCTGCATCTGAGATCTCTGTATACATAATCTGTTTTACCACTTTCCAGTATTCGTTCACGGATAACTCAGCTAATTCCATGGGACATTCTGCGTCGGACATTAATCATACAATACTCATATCATTTGACATGCTCATCAGCAATAAATTTAGCTCTAAACGTCATCCGGTTATTAATTCTGCGTCATTGTGTACTATATCAGATAAACTTATCTATTACGTAATTACAGTCCAATACAGTGTCCAAGTTCTACACCTACACAAAGGAGTATTCGCTTTAACCGTTAGTTTAGAAACCACTTCAGCACTTCGGAGTGCAGTTCCTCAGGCCTTCATCAACCTCATTCAACAGCAATGTGAAGTAAAGACAGAGATAAGGCCGATGATATTCATGTTGATTGTCGACTGGGTTGCGAAAACACTGAGATACGTTGGATTGAATAGACTGTATCACATCTGAACTTCTAGGAACGACACGCATCCGGTGTAACAAAAACTTGAAGATCTGCAGGCAAAAACTATCAAGTTGGCAGAAGAAGCAGAGAAGAGAGGGTTTCGAGATGACTCGGAGGAGACGGTGGTGGTGAAGATACCTGACAAACAACGGTAATCACCGACCACCATCATCGGAGAGGAATTTCGGAAGTAACTTCTTCCACTTTTCTAGGCATCATTCTTTCAAATACAGGCTTCACGGATGAAAGTATGAGAAACAGGATAGACTTTCAATAATCCGAAACCGGTATTGATGTCTGCAGCAGTCAGCATGAAGAAGATCATTCGCATTTCGGATCCAATGTCCAGTTGATTCTCCTGTACGGTTAAGAGACCTAGGGTATCATCAGAATCATTTCCAATAGGCTTCAGAGTTTCCCTAACAGCGTCTCAGCTGTGTGCCGGAGATTAGATGGCCCAAAAGTGTGAGAAACATGGAATTCTGATATTATACCTGTTGAGAACTACCTCCATAGATGATGTGGTAGCAGATTGGTGTGGATGGGAAAACCACTCGAAATATCTTTGAGTGACTTTGCGTGCACTCCCTTGAGTAAAACCTGGATGGAAAACGGCAATTTGAGCGCCCGAGATCGTATGGGAAGTTGACAACTTAAGAACAAACGTGGAGCC
This sequence comes from Trichobilharzia szidati, assembly GCA_944472155.2. Taxonomy (NCBI): domain Eukaryota; kingdom Metazoa; phylum Platyhelminthes; class Trematoda; order Strigeidida; family Schistosomatidae; genus Trichobilharzia; species Trichobilharzia szidati. Next base: position 123,009,600 of record OX235279.1, read on the forward strand.
AGCTGAAGAGGACTGCTGAAAACAAGATTTAATAGAAACATGCTTTTGAAATCCTATGTCTCACTTAGAACAAGAGAGTATTATTATTGTTTCCCTTGATTCCTACAGGGACATAGGTTTCAGCTTCACGCCTCCATTGAGTTCGGTTCTCCCCCAAATGTTTCCACCTGGCTCCACGTCTCCATACACAATAATAATACATCCTCATTTTTGTACAGTTTACAGGCATCATCAATATGACAAATTACATATACGATTAGTAAGCATAATTAGTAATGATAATATAATAAGGTACATATTTATCTCTACCTATGTAGGACACACCAGTTTGTATAGGCATGTATAAGTATTATTTAAATTACATATTTAAATTACGTGGTTGCTGTCTTTTTATCTTAAGCTTGTGGGAACGATCTGATAACTAGTGATTCAATGGACCACATCAAGAAATATAGAGATATTGTCTTCGCACTAACAAAAGAAACTCAAGTATGTGTTAGGTGGACTGCAGATACTTGGGAAAAAATAAGTCGTTTCCATCATATAACAAAGAAATGCATCCTATAATAATATATTCTCACTTTATGTACATGCGAGACGCCAGTTTACAGGCATCATCGAGCGACTTTATTGCTTATCCCCTCAATGGCGCTTGTTGCTATGTTGCTATTGGTTTCAAGTGCCCTTGGTTTTGGGGGAAGATTTAACTGATGTAATATTGTGATTTCATAGACATAACTCAGGCTCATACATGAAAGAAAGTTATTATCCTGTAATAAGGAAAAGTTGTTCAGAAGGTAAGGAGGACGTTATTTTTCAATATGACAATAATGTATGTATAGGGTAAGCATGTTTACAGCTTTTCACTGACTCGGGATACATATACAAGGGAAGGTAATGCAATAATGACAGTAAGCACACTTTGCATAAGTTAAAAGAACTGATGTGATATAATCCTAGGCATATTTATTGTTTCAGTTTGTCGAGAATGCGCGTAACAACTGAGTGTTGCGTTACATGTGGTCGATATGGTGGGCTATTCAGAAAAGTATAAAAATGGCTTGCAAAACTTTAGTTTACCGACAATGTTTTCAGTAGTATCATCTGCAAGAGGCTCACCACAGATATGACGAAATTAAACAATAGTGTCCTAGGAGTGCGAACTCCCCAGTGACCTTGAATGCATGCTAGTCGTTTACCAACGGCACCTGTCATTTTTGTAGCTGAAATATCAACGCCATTCACCAACTAAGCAGCAAACTTCACCCAGATCACTTTATTAAATACTGTTTGGACAATGTGTTAATAGCTTGTTAGGGTTAGGATTAGGGTTCGAATTGCAGTTCGGATAAGGGTTGTGTGTAGGGTTACAATTAAGCTTAGTGCTGGTGTTAGGGTCGGGATTAAGGTTAAGGTTACGATTAGCGACAGATTTGTAGCTGACACAATTAATTTTAATTTGTTTTATTATCCACATTTTCCTTGTAAGTAGTCGATCCTCTCACTGGAAACCATAGTAATTCAACCGGAAGCTTTGGGAGGATTGCACGACAGGACAGAAGAAGTAAACGATTCACAAACTCAGCTCGTCTTCAGTCACCTCGGTGAACACATGTACGGAAACTAGTCTAGCTTAGAAACTGATACTCTTCACTGTAACTGGGATGTATTTTCAAGCAATGTCAGTGAAAGATAATCTGTTTAGTGTGTTTTCATGCATTCTCTCTCGCAAATATACGTCATTTTTGCGAAAAATTCCTCACTTTTAAGATTGGTCAGCTGAAGGTCACCCATGCGTTCGCACCACTTGGGAAACTGTTCTTGAACTTTGCCACAGATGTGAGTATCCGTTTAAACATGCAAAGAAGTATAAATGAATCAGCATAATTAGCCACCAGTGAATTTTTGATTCATTTCTGTCAGGAACTCGAATGACTGTGAAATAATTATGAATTTAGAACAACAGGTCTCTAGGCAGGGACTCAGCCAATAAATGAATTAACTGTGATGTTTTGACATCCAGTAATTTAAGAGATTTCGGCCCCATTACAGTCCGTGTCCACTACGAGCCTACCTTATCCTGACTTCCGGCGAATATCACAGGTTTTTATTTCGCCAAACGATGTTGCATTTAACAGGGACTCTGAACTGGACACGGATGCAGTGATCGCGGCGTATGCATTTCCCAGATGGCTTCTTAGGTGGGTAAACAATGAGGTGAGATAGAAAGCATGTTTCAGTATATTTACAAAAGGAAACGATAATGTAGACACATACACGTGGCCGATGAAGCACGCGTGAGAGAAGATAATCCGTGTATCACAAGCTAATATTAAAAAGTTGCTTACTCCAAGTATGGCCTCTGACTGAACTAGTAGTCCACCTAGGTGCACATCGTAACAGACCAACTAGTACTAAGTTTGATTCTGCACTTCCTATACTCATCAGGCAACCAGGATTTGTTAATGGGATGAATGTCATTAATGGGCGCTCTAAATAATGCCACCAGTTTGTGAGGACGCACATTACGCTTCATGGCACTTGCTGTGGTATTCTTATGCGATCTGATTTAAAATCATAATTTGGCGAGTTTTTCTTCGGTCATAAAATTTACTGTTATGTATATACAGATGCCAAAGTATGTTTTAAGACTCAAGGAAAACTAGAATGACCGCTGTTTGATCCTATCAGGAAGTGTTTTCGCCTATGTTTTGCTGCAGGAAATATGGGGGTTTCTAAAATGCACCTCATCAAGTCAAAATACACTTGAAATCATAACGTTCTTGTACAGTTTCGCCATTTCAGAAGTGTGAAAATCATGTAGCCCAGTGAGGACCTCATTCCCGAAAAATTGTCTTCACAAGTACGCTAGAAATTACGAGTGCATTTTATCCATCACTAACTCCTTTCAAACCAAAGAACACCCATTCTGTTACATCCAACTGCCATCCTAGTCGAAATTAGACAAGGGAAATATTCTGTGACCAGCCTTTTAGTGATGCACTTGTACGTCCCGAAGCTTGAGAAAATTTTGGTTCATACTAACTACACCATACATTGCTGTCTTGTTTGCCTTCTTAATTCCAATAATTAAACGAACCTGGTTTGTGTGGCCTAATCCATTTTCTTTTTTAGGCAACATGATATTCAAGAAGACTTGACGCAATACATTAACTCCAAGAACAGAGGAGGCTTCTAGTGATAACTTTATGTAGTATAAAAAAGATTTGCCAGACTATTATTTACTCAATGAGGAATGCCATAATACTTTGAATTTCAGTGTTTAGAGCGCTTTAACTTCCATATCGACTAATAAGTACATTTGAAAATGTCCATGATTTGATCCACCGACCAAATCGTACAGCCGGTATTAGAAAACCAAAATGAAAGAGCGAGGATAGACCATGACAACGAATTGTATCACTTGAAATCATGAGAAGAAATTATGTTTCTCAACAACCAAGATAATGAATTCATTCGATGAATCCCTTGGAAATACAGCGAAATCTTTAAGAGAAACTTTTAAAGGGAATGTAATAAGAACAATTCATTGACTACTTGGGCTACAAAGATATAAGTCATATGTTGTGAAATAGATTTTTTAATTTTTAAGACATCATCCGAAATCTTCGTAACCTATTTTTCACAGAAGTGACTATGTTGCACTACTTCATCTGCTTCGCTGATCAGTCCCACGGGAAACGACCAAATTAGTGAAGAGCAGGAGAAATCTTGTTTCTTGAGGAAGAATAGGCAACATACAGAACTGACGGTCAACTACAATGTATATATTCAGCACTTATTTTGATACATTAAGCAGATATTCGTTCCCGTTATACATTTTTCGGTGAAAACAGGAATAAAAATACGACGTTTTAACGTCTGTTAACTGAATCAGGCTGTCAATGGTGTTTGTTATTAGATATATTGTTTCATTACGACTTAAATAATCAGTATTAAAGTAAAGGCTGAAGTGAATTCGCCTTATTTTCACTGCGAATGATGATGAGTTGTGAAAAGTGGGCCACATAAATAAGTCCAATTCCCTCCCCTAATAGTTTTTATGCGCATGCGAAACCGCGCCTTATGAAATTATATTTTGTTCTCGCTGTTTGTAAGTGAGATAAATGGGAAATTCTCATTCTCCGAAGAAGTGCATTTCCGAAGAAAGTACTATTGCTTTATTCACGAAAAATTTATTTTCAGTTGTTGAATACCTGGAGACAGCCAAGAGAAACTATCTTGAGAAATATCATAATCCAAGAATTGTAAGTTGACAAATAGTATTATTTTCAAAGAGACCTGCTGCCTTAGATGAATTCAAACAGCTTAGAACACTTGGAACGGGATCATTTGGTCGAGTAATGTTAGTTCAGCATAAAAAGTCATCCGACTTTTTTGCTTTAAAAATACTTGATAAAGCCAAAGTATGAACTATTATGCCTTGAACGATTCCCACTCTCACAGATAGTGAAGCTTAAGCAAGTTCAACACACCTTAAATGAGAAGAGGATTTTACAAGCTGTCGATTTCCCTTTCCTCATTCATTTGGAATACAGTTTTAAGGTTTATTGTATTCCATATCATATTGAAATTCAGAATGAAATATACTTATTTTTAGGACTCGAATATGTATCCGGTGGTGAAATGTTCTCATATCTGCGGCGCAAAGGAAGATTTAGGTTAGCCTCACTTAGTAGTTTAATGCTTTCTTGTAGTGAATCTGCTGCACGCTTTTATGCAAGTCAAGTAATACTGGCTCTAGAATACTTACACTATTTGGAATTAATATATCGAGACTTGAAACCGGAAAACATACTGTTGGATCCCGCTGGCTACATTAAGGTGAGAGACGTTTTTGATATGTGAATGTTTAAATATTTTTGCATACCAAATACTTTTAATTTATTAAACCAACTCATTCTCATAGATTTTAAACCTGATTATTTTCGATTATTAAGTCGCCTTTCATATACGCTCCACAAATACTGGCGAATCCTAAACATAATGATGTTAGGTTACCGGCTGTTTTGATTCAGCCACGAATAGTTTCTGCAGGCATCTTAAAATGCGTTCTCTCACTGTCTATGTTCTAATCAGGTTTTTATCGTCTACGGCCTACGTTGATGTGGGTGTCTTTTAAACTGATTTTTCCTCAGCTAACAGGTATTTTTGGTTGACTGTCTGGTGTTCTATTTTATATAGACATTTGTTTGTTAATAAGGAAGGAATATAGAATAGCTTTATCAATTTGAACAATTTACATTCTACATGGCAAGTAGATTCAACAGTTACACAAAACTTAAATGTGAGGCGAATGTTTTCGAACAATACATTTAAGCTGGCAATACTGTTTTCAATTAGATATCATCAGACTTGACTCTGATATACATAACTTCACAAATAGATATTTAGATATATAGTAATCATTGTGTTTTGTCAATAGGGTAGTAAGGTTGTGCATATAAATTGTGCAGTTACTCATAACAATAGTAATGATAATAATAGTGGTTTTTCAATAACAAGGATGAAAAAGTGGGGCGATCTGTGATAACAAAAATAACGTAAGCAGCATGATTAAACAAGTAAATATTCCAGTAGAAGACGTCGACAAACGCTAAGAAAAACAAATGGACCGACTAAGTAATGCTGAATTGTAGTGGAAGTGAATAAAATAAGTCTAACTGAAGATGTGATAGGATTAAGAGAAGATAAGAGAAGAGGTGGAATATATATGTAAGGCGTGATGCAGAAATCATCATTTGGCTGAATGTTAATAAGCCAAGGGAGGAATAGTGCCCATATGAACATCTTTTGAATGCAAAGTTTAGGCTTGATGTTTTGAATGCCCATCGCCCCAGGTGTGTGCAGTAGACGAATACGATGTCTATCGGAAAGATTCGGTGGAAATGCAATGAATTACCTTGAAAGCTTTCGTCTTTTCCACTACATGACTACTATCAACTAAATGTGACAAAATAGATGTACGGATTGTTTTTGTTTGTCCTTTGCTACGATGGGGGATATTCAGTAACGCGTTGGTTAAGCTGTCTAGTAGTACACCCAACATAACTGTCACCGGAGGTGTAGTTGAATTGGTAAATGCACATGGATGTGACAAAACTGTCTAGTTTACCCTTTATTTGCGTCGCAATCATTCGTCGGCTAGAGAATAATAAACATAGGTGTGCTGCGTAGAAAGTTCTTTGTATGCTCTCGGAAGGTCTCTGGAATAAAATCTCACTTGAAGTCACCATTAAATTGTAACTTAATAAATAGAGGCTTTTCATGTGCAGCCATAATCTCCAGTTTTCTCTCCAATGTTTCTTTATGAAACTAATCGGATAGCCAATCTGCGTCAAGGAATCATGAATATATTCAAATTCATTTTGTAAGTGGTCATCCGTACATATCTTTCTTGCTCCGCTCGTAAGACATTTAACAACATTTCTTTTATACTTAATGGGCACATAACTAAGGAAGTGTGTATTGCCATGTGAATGTGCTTTTCCTATACACGCTTCTCCCAAGTGTCCCATCTTGCCTACTTAGCAAAACGTCCAGAAAATGTAGTTTATCCTCCTGCTGCTCTTGACAAGCAAAAATAAGAGAAGGGTGGATGTTGGTGAATTTCATCAACAATTTGTCTATGTTTGCATTCCCATTAACTAAGACAAATGTATCATTGACATAACGATGATACAGTTCCAACTCCTTGACGATGTCTTTGAATTTCCCATTTCCAAGTTTTGCGAGGAAGAATCCTTTACACTATACCGTCAATTACCTTCATTTTTATCTGCTTAGTCTTGTTTTACGTATAAATTATAGGTGTTCGAGACAAGTGAACCTAAAAAAACTACTTGTAATTGCTGACATCAAATTTTCGTCAAGTTTGAAGTTACTAGATCATTCCAATCTGCATCACACGTTATGCGATTTTGGTTTTTGAAGTGGTGATTGAAGTCACGTCAACATAGTTGGTCTCTTCCTTCTACAGAAACAAAATTCTTTGAAGTGCTCTGTAGGATAGTACCTAAGAGATATAACAGCAGTAGAAGCATACCATGTAACTATTTATTCTTTCGCTAAGAATTAAAAAATAAGTACGTGAAAACATATAAGGGTATACATTACAACCACATTCACTCCATATACTTTGAACAGTCTCTTCATATATTCCGTATTCCGGCACGTTTGGCATTATAAGTGTTAATAGGATAAAAATACTGAGTTTCATAGGAAGTGCCATAGGATTATTTACCGACCAGTTTGTTTAATTTTCAGTCTTATAAATATTTAGTTACGTATTCAGTGTGAAATATTTTTGTAAATCGGGGCTGGTAACAGTGGCTACATTTATTTCTATGTCAAAATATTCTGAAAATTTTAGGAATTAAGACAATAGTCTACGAGATCATTTGTGTTCACTGTGGGTATAAACAGACATAAATTAAAATCAGTGACTGTCAAGTTGTATCCTTTGCAAAATACTTCGTATATAAGGAAATATATTTGCTGCAGACCTAAAATTTTGCCCCTTAAAACTCTTTTGATTACCTGTGTCACACCACCCTCAAATGAGATTAAAAGGAAACATTCATCGTCAAAAGTTGTTAACTTCTTCATGTCCTACACTTTCAGTAGTTATGTCTCACAGCCTTAATAAAGGATGGGGATAGCTACCGTGCAGTACACTCGTTGGCAAATACCACCCCATAATTAAACAGGATACAAGTATGCTAATGTCGACCATTAACATCTTTCGTTCATCGTCATGCGGCTCCATAGGCGCTATTATTATCAGTATTATTTTCTTGAGTTCCTAGTGTAACATAGGGTTTCAACAACACATCTCCACTTTGTCCTATATTCTGCCGTCCTGCTCAGCTTAAGCCACAGTTGCCTGCAATCTCTCATCTCCTCACACGGTCTTCTCTATGTCATCCTAACACCGACAACCCACTCGTCGCTTCCCATTCGGATTCCACTCGAGCGCTGGCCTGGCGCGCAATGTAATTTGACGGCCTCCACAACGTATGTCCGATCCTTTTCCATTTTCTCCTACATATTTGTTGAGCGATCTGCTCTTGGTTGGTTTGTTCCCACAGTTTCTTGTAACTTATTCTTTCTGGCCATTTGATCTTGAGTGTGGAGCGGAGGCAGCTGTTGATGAAAGTCTGCAACCTGTTGGAAATCCCTTTCGTGACATGCAGTGCAAGTTTCTGACCCGTATAGAAGAACTGACTCACTGACTTCACATTTGTGTTGAAAATCCGAATCTTGTTCTTTAAACTGAGGCGGAGTGCAGTGCAGTAGATTTCCAAACTGGTTTCAGGTTGATGAAACCGTGCGTATCTTACGTTACCGATTCTGGCTGGTTGACTTTCACATCCTCATACGTCCCAACTGCCTATAGTTGAGACGATGCTGGCCTTCTAGATAAGTGAGGGCAGGAAGTAACCTCTGTTAAATCTCTCCCCTTAATGCTGATTGATTCCGGTTGTTGTTGTTGTTAAGGTTCGTTAGATATCTTCATCACCTCTGTCTTCTTTATGTTCGCCTGCAGTCCTGTCTTCGCTGCCTGCTTCTTCAGCCAGTTTGTTGGTTTTCGCCTGCCTGTAAGTCTCCGAGTTTGTGTAACATTAGATAAATATCATCTGCGAAATCCAGATTTTCTAGAGTCTTCTCGTCGGCGGTCCATCGTATTCCTGTCTCTTCGCTCCCAACGCACAGTCTGACGCATAATCCAGTCCACCACATTTATGAATATCATCGTGGGTGATAATAGACAGGCAGCCCTGTCTTACTCCTGCATGCACTTCGAACGCCTCGCTGAGTTTCCCCTTATGGATCACCTGACTAACACGTAGCATTGCCATACAGCCAACTGTTGAATGAGGCTGTAAAGACTTGGGTACTGCACGCTGTAGTGATGAAGTAGTTTCCAAATAACTGTGATGCGCTGTCGAAGGCCTTTTCGAAGTTATTGAAGTTTAGGTAGACAGAGGTTTGACTAGCATTCTATGCTTTGTTCTGTGATGACGATACGTAGAGTTGCAATTTGATCAGTATATGACTTGCCTTTCCTGATTTCATCTTGACCAGTCGAAGATCTGTATCAAGTGCATCTTTTATTCTCTCCAAGATGATGCTACTCAGTATTATACTTGGCGTGGACAAGAGCATTATTCCACGCCAGATTTTACAGAGTGGGACCTAAGTCACCCTTCTTTGGCAGTTTGACGAGGTAGTCTTTCTTCCAGTTAGTAGCCACCTTCCCTTCCTTCCAAACCTTTTGCAATAGTGGCGCGAGAACATCTGCCGCAGTCTCTGGGTCCGTTTTCAGTGCTTCGGGAGGAATTCCGTCTGGTCCTGCTGCCTTCCTGGCAGGCGTTCAGTAGCTTGATCTCATTCAGGATTTCTGTTTTCGTTGGAGGATTGGTGTCCACTGACAGGATGTTCCATGCGCGTTGTTGTTGGTGGTGGTATTTCTGGGTGAGTTGCCGGTGGTGTTCGATTCAGCAGTCCTTTAAATTGACTAGCCCATTGTTTTATATGTTTCACCTCCTTGATAATCTTGTTTCTTTGAGCATCTCTTATTGATTTCATCATCTGTGTTTAACTCTTCCTGCATAGAGATTGGGTTATCTGATATAGTCTCTTGATGTCGCTTTTGTCTGCGGCCTGTTCTGCTTCAATTGTCGTCCAGAGTGTCGTAGAATTGCCGTTTGTCTTTTCTAGCACTCTTCTTCACTCCTCACCTTATTCAGTGCAGTGTACCTTGAACTCAGCTTCTCCTTCTCCTATTGTCCATCTTTGCATTGAGTCATCTTCTCTCTCACCATCCTCCTCTACTCTCTTCTATTAGTTTCCAGGTAGGTGTCCGTTGACAGCCATTCCTTGTCTTGTCTCTTCCTTCTTTCTAGAACAGTTGTACACGTTTGCTTGAAAATCACCTTCACAGAGTTTCAATGTTCTCCCACCCAGACTTCCTCAGTGATACCACGTAGTGTCTCTGACTTTGCTCTGATCTGATCTGAAGTGAAGGCATCCCTTGCAGTTTTGTTCTTCAGTTTCTGAATATTGAACTTGAATTACACTGGCCTGTCTCCAGTTGTTCTGAATGCTCTCATCTCGACTTTGAAGGTTCCTTGAACTAGATGATGGTCTGAGTCCACATCTGCTCCCCTTGTCGACTTTGTGTCCAGCAGGCTGGCTGCGTCTCCACCTCCTTGAACAGCATTGATGTGAAATCTATCTGGTTTGTGGTGTGTGCGTCAGGCGAAATCCATGTTGCTTTGTGTTTATCCTTGTGCTTATACACGCTGCCTCCTTCCACCAGATCATTGAAGGAGCAGAAGTTCTCGGTTCTCATTCATTTCTCCTAGCGAGAAACTCTCGACCCATGATGAGTCCTCTTCCTGTATTGTCAGCTCCCAGTTTGGCTTTCATTCATCTCGCCTATGAAGATTTTGATGTCACCATTTGGAATGTTGTCCATCACTGTTTGCAGTTGTCTGTAGAACTATTCCTTCTTGTCTTGTTCCGTGTTGTTTGTAGCGCTGTGCATAGCATTGCATGATAATTGTTACCTTCCTTCCTTGCTTTTGAGTTGAATCTTGCCGTCATGATCCTGGATAAAATTAGTTCCCACTGCATTAGGTCTTTGGCTACCGCTGGCATCATCATTATAGCCACCCCCTCAGTATGTTCGTGTTTATCGTCTGTGTGACCAGACCGAAGTAGAGTACTGACTCTCCAGTTGACAATCTGGGTAATCCACATCCATTTCGTCTGCTCTCGCAGATACCCAGCACTTCTGTGCTGTATTTTCGCATTTAGTTGGCTACTTGGGCAGCCTTCTCACCCGGTCTCGGACATTGTATGGACACTCCACGGCCTCATTCTTATTCTTGCTTCAATCGAGAGAAGATGCATCGGTTTGCTGACTGTCTTTCCAAAGGCTGGCTTCTACCAGTCCTCTTCATTTCGCCTCTCCGATTTCAGCGAAGAATAAGATCGTTCTTTGAATGTCTTGTGTATCTAATATATTTTTTTGTGTTGAACTTTCTCTAGCGGTTCGAGGGGTTTAGTGGTGTGGAGTTGCTAGCTCTACGTCCAACCCTCCCTGTTAACCCGGTTTTGGGACCGGCTAGAAAACTAGCAGGCTAGTGAACTAGGCGAGGTTCCATAAGCCCTACCTACATGCATTTCTGACTGTCACAGTTTCCCAGACTTGAGCACTGGTAGCAGCTTCTGAAATGACTGCATATGAGCGTCTTGATTTTATCAGACACCTTTTGACACAACACATTCTAAACTTCGTTCAAACTGCAATCGGCTGAGGTGTAGGCAGAGATTATGATAGTAACTGACTATTGACTGGAATAACTAAGACAATGGGCAATCTGTGGTAATCAGATATCGTCCCGTTGGACTGGCGTAGATCGTTTATTGTCCCAGGTTTTTAGAGGCAACTATTCATATTATAGTTAAGACGGGGATTGGTTTGACTAAAATAGTATTTAAAATTCCAGCTTCAGTTATCGTACAGAGACAGAGAGGCGTTCGTCAGAAAAAAAAACCGTGAAGACTATGAAGACTTCAGGCCCGGAGGATGGCGCATTGATTGTATCTTCACCCTTGAACTGAGCAAGAAGTATAGGCATGCATACGGGCATCCTACGCTTGCCACATTTCCTGGCCTGAAGGCGCCATTTGATTCTGTCAACAAAGAGCTACTGTGACAAAGCCTGGTGGTGAATGGATTCTACAGGAATTATATTTACTCAAGGAAACAATTACTTTGCTCGAAATTACTCAGCTTAGTGAGGGCTGAAGTGAATAGGTTCCCACTGTATCCATATTTGATTAACGTACTGATGTTGCGAGCATAATCGACTTCAGTGAAAGACCTGAAAACGCTAGCTGTCTTTGACTAAAGGTGTTTGTGTTCTGTCTCTTGTATTAAATAGTATAATTTGGTAAGAAACGTTGACTTTACGCGTTGAGTGTTAAACAAGGGGTGTGAGTTAATCCATGAAGTGGGAAAGTTGCATTGATTGGGATGGGAAGGACGTATGTTACTCATTTACAGCAATCACCTGCTTCGCTGATTGATATTAACTCATATAATATTGAGGTGATTGAGAGTTACGGATGGTCAGATACAAACCTGGCATCAATCTGTTAAGTCTTTGAGCCAGGTAGAGTAGTATAGACTACCTGGCTGGGATCTTCAAAAACCTAGAAACCAACGGCTTGAGAGTGCTGATTGCAGGACTCAAAATTCTTCTCATTGACGTATATACTTACACTCCTTATGGATGTCTTGGCCCATCAGATTCTCATTATTCTCTGTACGCCTTTCTTTCCGTCATAATTCCTCAGGATTTTATCATTTTTCTCAAAGTTTGTGTGCCATGTGAACTGCTGCACTTTTGTGCACAGCTCTACACTGAAACTCCATTCAATTCTCGTGCTGCAATTTTGTCAGCAGCTTTCCGAAGGAATGGGGTGGTGAACACACTGAACTATTCCACCCATATCCTTTAACTAATAGACTAGTGGAGATCATCGCCATTTACAATCACTTTGGATCACAACTTTTCGTAATCTGTTAACCGAAATGATTTTGTATTTACTGTTAACTGATTTCAATGGACTAAAGTACTTAGGCTGCATTACGAGCTGTCATCAGCCAAATAGGCCTCCATGAGAACTTACATGGTTATCTGAGTCGGAGAAGTGTGTGTTGACTAGTAAAATACACTTTCTCGACTCTCCTTTCAAGATCGTACCTTAATACAGCATTGTTTAGGCGATGGAGTCAAATGCCTCCTTTGAGCGGAAAAATATGGTCCCCCTCTGTCTTTCCGAAGGTATAGAACCTAGCATACATGGTTGGTTCATTTGTAGAGAGTTTAGAATCTCGCCCAGCACTGAACTAAGTGCTTAAAGTTGTTTTCTAGAAAAACAATGAAGGCTTCTTAATTAATTTATACAGCTGAAACAACAAACCACAACGAAAATATTCGCCTGAACCACAAATCTCTATTATTTCAGGATCTAGAGTTATAACCACTTTTTTGTTCCCTCTTATTCTCATGTGGTTATCACAGTAGGATCGATGATCCACACTAGTCCTGTGGAAGTAAGTGCCTCAGAACGGTATATGCTAGCTAATGCCAGGATTAGTATAGCCAATAATTCACTGTCACATCTGTAGAGTCATAAAATGGGATCCTGTTACTTTTCTTTGTCATAGACTGGAAACAGTTTTTTCAACCCTAGTCACACTGAGAGGTGGGATGTCTGTATCCTATTCAGGTTGAGTCTGGTTGACGAGAAATTATAGCTTATTTGTAGGCCAGTTAAACTGCTCCTCATATCACCGTGATATGATTACGAGCAATAAATTGTGCTCGCGACGTTATCATTAAATACTACTGTATAACGCTGCGAGACTTTATCAAAATAAATTTTATCCACAATGGAGTTATACTCTACCACGGTGTACAAGATTTATTCTTTTATCAGTGCTCCTTAAAATGTTCTGTCTAATATTCTAGCCATCTTATACTTTTTTCATTTCTTTCACTTTCATCGCCTACCATTGATCACATTTGAACAGCTTAAGCCTTAGTCATTTTCGAAGCCTGTAGATAGAAATGTTGGCGCACTTCAGTAAACGTTTGGTTATCCCCCACCTAAACACATAAATCACGTCCTCATTGAGAGGGTGGATACCGGTAAAGACTTGTTTTCCGCCTCCATTCAGTTATAGGGATGCATGTACGTGGACTGATGCATGATTGCACTATACTCCGGCATTCATGATGAAGCGGTGGTCTTCTGTTGATAACCTTCAGTTAGGTAACCTATTTATGCCAGTCATTGGCTCAAAGGTGGTGGTCGGTAGGTGAAACAATCTCTGCTTACGTTTAAAATTAGTGTTAGTAAGAAACAGATGTTTTTCATAAAGGTGTGGACATTCTGAAAAAAGTATCATCGAGTATCAACATCTTCCCTTATTCCTACAGAAAAATTCAATCAGAATGGCTGAAAGACGACTGTGTACTGCGATTTAACCGAATCAAGAATTTTCCGCTTTCTCACGAAATACTATCTCTAGGTCAGAATGTTCTTGGAGACTAGAGAGAAAGGAGAAAATACCAGTGCTGGGTGACCGGAGAGCCCAGGAAACAAATGTTTGAGACCAACCACTCATGGCCCGTTTGGAGGTGGGGTTCGTTCTTGGGGACCTCTACAGACCATCGTAGGGTTTTTCAAGGTATGGAGTATTTCAAGTTCAGTGTATTTTAGCTCGTCCGCGTCGGAACAAGAAAGTAGTATAGCTAACTCGCTAGTAATATGAAGGGGACACTATACTGATGTTATACTTCTATCTCTCACCAGTACGAATTCGACCTTAGATCCTCAGCATAATGCAAGCAGCGTAACGTATAATAATAACTGCCTTTTGTCTAGAGGTTAGCATGGTAGCCTTTTCGAAAATTGTATATAACTAAATTTACTGTCTCTCTTTTGAATAAAAAAAGAACGAACATATTTTTGAGACAATGAGTGTCCATTTTATTTTATAGAAACACGTTTTTATCCGTCTAGCTTTTACAGGGGAAGAAGCATCCACAAGAACAGAAAAAAGACTTATGGATGCATTGAAAGGAACATTTCTTGCTACCAGACTCATTCCATTTTACAATACGGTGTGCTCGTTAACTCTGTCAAAAATAGATAAGTATCCTATTTATGTCAACTGCAACTGCATTTAGCAATTCACCTGCACTTGCTGCCGGAAGTACATAGGAACGATTGAGAGGAAAGTGTCAACTAGATTTTCTGAACATATCCATAAAGTCTCTGTATGAAAGTCAACAAAGTGTTCGCAAATGCAATTGCCTGATAACTAACTGACACAGAACATAGTGGAAATTAGTCAGGCTTTCATAATAATCAATACACAAAGAAAGCCATGTTTACTTTGATTAGCAGAACCCACTGCTATCAAAAGATTTCGACCCAATCTCTGTATGTAGAAAGATATTGCGACTAATCTATCACTACCCTGACAATCGTAATTGTTTTGTTCGTGTGATTTTGTCTGTGCTGTTGCATAACTATCTAGTTAATTTTGATTTTCACTTAGTGATTTTCACTCATCATTAAGTTAATAAAATCCACTTACTTTTTTGTCTGTGATGTAATTTTACTTTGTTATTTACCCACTCCCGACCCCCACATCCTGAACTACCCCTCATAAAATGTATACACTCACTCTGTTGTTCCATTTTTTTATTCTGTCCTCAGTCAATCTTGTTTCAAAGCGAAATCTGGAATTTATCATCTTTG
This sequence comes from Trichobilharzia szidati, assembly GCA_944472155.2. NCBI lineage: Eukaryota > Metazoa > Platyhelminthes > Trematoda > Strigeidida > Schistosomatidae > Trichobilharzia > Trichobilharzia szidati. Next base: position 123,024,975 of record OX235279.1, read on the forward strand.
TCTAATTATTCTATAAGTAGTTACTCTTTTAACAATGAATAGTTCTAATTACATCATCTTTGAAATTATGTTGCTTACACTTTCTATCTCTAACTGGAAGTCATTGTACAAACTATGTTCCGAAAATGATTTCGTGTAGGATGCAAAAAGTTGAGGAGAATCCACGAAATATGACGTGCACTTATTATCCTCCAAATATGTTCTTCCTTTCTTCATTCAAACTAATAAAGGGGACTGGTTGTATGAAACATCTCTTTTATACTTGAATATCTTTTATCTTTGTTAACTTACTGTTCGTGAGTGAATTTAATTCCTTTTTTATTCGAAATGAAACATCAAGGTGTTAATTAGATAAGGATACACAGTCTGTTATGCTCTTCAGGTGCATACAGTAATAAAATATAATATTTGTTGTCGTTACAATAATGACTGGTTATGTGGCGGATGGATTTTCTAACATAGAATAACAGATTAATTATGGGGTGTCAAAATAAACAGTATTCGTGTGACAAACGTGCTAGGCTGAATTCCATTACAAAATATTTTGAAATGGAAGACAGTAGTGGTGATTATATATATTTTATAATTGTAAGATCATGAAGAGGAATTATTGAAAAGAATATTCCTCGATCAGATTGACTTTGAATTCATGATATGGAAATGTTTCACACTTATAAATCTCTTATGCAATTAATTTAGTTATTAAATGTTTCTCCATAGTCAAAACAAATGCTGACATTCTTGTACATTTCTTCTGAAACTGGAAGTTTATGTAACGAACTCCACTGACATCAGTGTAGATAACCTGCTAGCTAAACAGCATTCAGATTCCATGTAAAATGTAAGTTCACTATACTCAGTGCATAAACCACAGAATTCGTGGATAAGTTACTAGTATTGAAATAAAGCGTTCTAACGATTTTGCGTTCTAACCTAACCAACGTGGAAGTTAACTCTTTTCTTCTACGTTGATTTGCACTGGTGTCACCGAATCTTTGTGACACGACACTATACTTTTGTATGGATCGAATTATTAAACTTGATACGGCACATCCTACAGCAGCCTTCAGCTGTTACCTTCAGTGTTAGTCTTCGATTAGCTTAGAAGAATTAGTAGCTGTATCTTTTAAAATCTGAGGAGCATATTTTGTATAGTAAATATCATCAGTGACGCTTGATGGTCGTTCTCTTAATGATTGTTGACATTACAGTTGTGCCGCAACTTGGTGTGTTTACATTTTTTCTATAGCTTCATTTAGAAATAACGTTGTGCGACAGCAATTTTTCATTAGCACAGAATTGAATTCATTTATCATTACATGTGAAATGACTTTGTTTTTCCGAGCTAGCAGGAAGGTTAAGAATTCACTTTTTATTCCATCTAACACTTATCAGTTGGATGTTTTTGTGTATGAGTGAATGTTTTCATTAGATATTGAATTAACTGTTCTTCAAGAATGACATCGAAAGACTATCTACTAAATGGAATTGGGCACTTTTATACATTGAGCATGAATGTGAATCCACTTCTCAGATAAGCAACTTTACTGTTTTGTTCAGGACTAGAATGATTCAGAATAAGTGATTCAGTTGCTTCAGATCTCACTGATAATAATACATACTTGGTTGATAGACTGTGATCAACAGATGAAAGAAAACAACAGCACCATTTAAACCTATCCAGTTGCTCATTGAGTGCTAAGTTAGGATTTTTTCTGCCACTATATGTATTCCACTATCCATCAGTGAAGCGAGTGACAGAGATCATCAGACGGTTTATAACCTTAATGGTTCTTTTTATTATTTACCCAGTTTATTACTTTAGAAAAAATATGAATACAGCTGTTTAAAACCAATTATTAATACAACAAAATATTTACAAACTATTCAAATTTTCATGTTTTCGAGTAAATAAGGTTAATTAGGTTTGGAAATGATATTCATTCATTACAATTTTGGTCTTTCAGTTGCTTCTTTTTTCAACTGATTACCGCATTCATACACATAATGGATTATAAATGTTACTGTACAAAAGATGTTGATTGCGCAAAATATGACTTAAATACAGAACTACATAATGGTTAGTCTGAAACAATAAGTGGAGCAAATATCAGTTATTGCCGGGAGACATTCCTTAAAATTTCATTTAATAATAAAAAGGATTACTGTTAATAAGAGTTGATTGTATGGAGTGACCTCTCGTCAGAAAGGATTATTAGTGTTATGATAGAGACCAACTCTCTCAGTAGTTGTTTATCCACTCATATAGTTTGACTTTCTATAGTTTCTTGACACAGTACATAATTCGTTTTCATATTTAAGTAAGGGTGTTTAACAGTAAAAGTTTAAGGGTAGTCACTGAACTTATCCCAGTGATGCATTTACAACGTGTTTCTTTTAATACCAACGGTTTCGGTAATTTTGCCTTAACTCAGTAGCATATGACTTAATTACTTATTCAAATTATTATTAATTGCAAAACATTTGATTTGGTCTGCCTGAAGTTTTTCGAATGAATGAGAGTGAAATGAGATATACCCTTAACAAGGTAATTTTGGTCAAATACTAAATTGATTTCACATCTGATAAATACCTAAAAAGCTTTCAGTTATTACTATTCAACTATTAAATGAGTTGGAATTTAGGCTTTTTATTTCTTATTAATTTTATCCTCTTACTTACTGCTTAAATTTATCATGTTGACTAAATTGTAGAAACTCTTGGTTTACACGAGGAAAACCCTGAATTGTGTATACAAAAGGTTTTTTTCATTCATTTCTATTACTTTGGCCTTAAACCACTTTTGACTTTTACAATAATTTCATATGCAGTCCATCCTCATTCTTCTTTCCATCTTCTTTCTTCTTTCTTTGAAACTCCTAATTTTAAAATATACATAAATATTCGGAATCTCTTACTGTTGTGAACAATGTTCCTGTTTGCTAGCCCTTACGGTTTTAATGGTATTCATTTCTGAATGCTCTTCATCATCTAATATTCTTAGATTACACACAACTACTTAACCAAGTTAAGTAATTTACTTATTTTAATTAACATATAATTTCATACATTTTGTTACCAAGTGATGCTAATAATTGACTTTTATAGACATTTGTATGACCTTTTAGAACATTTAAATATATTGCTTTGGTAGGAAGTTAAGAAAGGAATATCGTTAACTGACCTGTGTCCTTTTAAATTATGTTTATTTAAAATCCCAATTAGTCTATTCTGTGTTGTCTAATTTTCCTCATTATTTGGTTGTCTCATGATTACAGTCTAATGAGGTCAAAGGGCTTGTTTAAGTTGTACTTTCACAGTGCATAACTCATGGCGTATGTGTACGTGTTTAGAGTGTGGTTGTTGGTATACTAATAGATAATAAATGGTGTTCACAACGTCATCCAATGAATAATACTGTTTCTCTGGGTGATATTTCCAATAAATAAATTATCATTTGATGTTATTTTACTGATAGCGGCACATAGTGAGCTGTTTGCTTCATTTATGTGATGAAAAATAAGCAGAAGAGCAGTAAAGAAATATTTTTCACGTTTTTAACACTCATGTTACTATCTCTAAGAGTGTTTGTTTAAATCTCATCAAGTAACACAAAATAACTTGTTATTTATTGATTTCATTTATATCAGGAGAATGCAATTCTGTCAATACCCGAACTCTCACAAATTTTCAAATGCTTAGATATCTTGATTATTATGCTGGTGTACAAAAACTACTTGTTTTTGAAAGATGTTTTCAACTTAGCTTGAAGTAAACTGGTGGAGAGTGATTAGCAGTGGAATCCAGGATGTGTAGTTCGTCCTATTTGGGACTTGTCATCTGGATGCACCTACATTTTCCAGTCAGTGGGTGATGGTGTTCCTTCAGAGGCTTGAACCCAGCACCTCAGGCAGAGCACTTCATTTCATACAATCGATAGGAAAGTGGAAACTGAATTAAATAATTAGATGCTTTTAACTGTTTACTATCTAGCGTCAGTCTAAATTTCTGCTATGCATCAAGTGCATTTCACATAAAAAGACTAAGAACTGAAATATCAGATTTGTTTACTTCTACTTAGTTACCTTCAAGTACTAAATAGTAATCATTAATAGAACTATAATGATATAAGATTTTGTTATATAATATTATAATGTAAGAGTAGAATCTTGGCGCTATGGCAAAATATAATTCCATTTTGATATTCAGATCTATGAAATGATCATGATGAATAAATTGCGCTCGAAACATCTAGTGTTATATCAAATACACTTGTCTTTCAACTCTTCCCTTGACCTTGGCAACCAAAAGCTTTCTAAAAGCATCCAGTCCATACAAGTTGGAATCTATTGTTTCGTCATGTGCTAAATTGATTTTCATTTTCATTGTGTCATGTGACTTGTCCTTTGTTGTTAAAATCAGTGAAGAAGTATGAAATAAGCTTAGCAAGAGAAGTTGGCATATTTTGACTCTATAACAATGGAAAATTAATTCCATAGTCATTCTAACTTTGGGCATTCAATTTATAAAAAAAACTGTGAAAGGTTATTATGCAAGACAGAGAACAGCCTGAGTTAACGTTTATTTCAGCATCGGGTTAAAATTAATATATACATATATATATGACCAAATACTGATCCGAGGTCAAATATAAAATATTTGGTTGCCTTATAACTTTAGTCACGCACTAGTTTTCCTACATGGATTTGAAAAAGCTAAGAAAAATTTCATGAACTGAATGAAATAAATTTGTTTCTCTTTGTTGATTACTATTCAGCTATCTGAATATGACTTGCGAAAAAGGCTAAATACACTTCAGTTTGTTTTAAACTACTGTAAACAGATGGTAGGTCTTAATTAAAAACAAACTGAACATACTATTAATGTCAGATGTGTTTCAATCACTTTCTTCGGAAAGTAGTAGTGAACATAAGTAGTTCAGAGTTTAATTTCTCCTACCAATGTGAAATGAGTATATCCTCATATCCATCTAATTAAACATTACCCAAATGAAAAAACAATATTTTAAATCAAATATCAACCAATACTCTGTTGATATAGTGCTTAAATTACCGATATAATAACTTGATATTAATGTTGTCATCGTCTTAGCTTAGCACTGTTCTATGTTCATGTTAGCAGTGAAATAGATGCCAGTCAAGCATTCTCTGTGTCACCGTATCAGATGACCACATATCAATATCGAATATTTTGTAAACACTTGACTTAAAGCTTGGATCACACACAGGCATACTACAGTGTTGCTCATTAGGAGATATATTGATAGTTCTATTCATCGAAACGCAGAGTGCGAAACTATTTTTCTATATAGTGCTATATACTTCCCTGAATCGTATCATCACTGAACTTTTAAGAAATGAACTGGGTTTTCTCTTAGGTTCTCTATAATTGTTGCTCGCGTTCGTCAGCAATGTAAATTCTTTAACTTCACTGTATTTAAATGATGTAGGAGGGGTATTTTGAAGTATACATGTTCCATGGAATGATATTACTATTAATCATAAGTCTGTCATGTAAAAATTCTTTAGATTCCACATTGTTTAATTTATAACAAGTATTTTACTTGACTCGATGGTAGATAAGATGAAATATATCTTTATGATTAACTCGTTTTAGAATTCGGTGTAAAATTGCAGTTATTCCACAGGAAATACTTACATCATAACGTAAAACTAGTTGCAGAGCAGAAGGACTTTTTAACTGTAGGTTAGTGATTCAAATATCACACCTGCTTTCAATGACATAACAAGCGGAAAACTTTCAGGAAACTAAGTAATTTGCCTATTTTCAGAGAATCCAAGACGAAACTGAGTATTCGGATAGGATCATTAAAATACTGAGTTTCCGCAAAAAATAAGATGGTTTTGCGTAACACATTTTCAATATTCTGATCACATATCTACTTGTCATTTCAAAATATGTGGAAATGGAATGATTAATGGGTAAATGAAATTAGCACCAACCTTGTGCGTCGGTGGCACAGTGGTTAGGACTCTCGCCGACCATGCACATGGTTCGGGGTTCGATCCCCTGCCGACCTGATATCGATGGTCGGCCTGCAAAATTTGGGCTATCGATATCACACGCTGAAAAATCCATGCTTGTACCAAAAAAATAGTGTGGAATCAAGCTGTAATCAAAACTAATTAAATTAAAAATAATCAATTAAATGCCAGGAAAGAAGATAGAAATCAAGTTGCATTTTCAAACAAACTTTGGAGAAGGAAAAAAGATGACTCAATATAGCTACTGGTTCGTAAAAAGCCAATCTGAACGTCAAATATTTAAATTTTCACAGTTTCTGTCCAATAAAATACAAGAGAGGCTTGGTTAAATGTTTATTTATCAAAATTTAGGGTAACATTGAATTATTGAATTCAGAAGTGCAGAATGATTACGATCATATAATTTGGAATATTGGCTTTCAGTTTATTGTTACATTTGTATATATGACCACACACATAAGTTCTTGTCTGTAACCTATAAGCAGCTTAGTTGCAGATAACTTTTGCAATTCCTATGTCAACGATGCAGTATTACTTCTTAAAAACATTGATGTTATCAGTATCAATAATTCTTTTATTCTTATGGATACGAAACTGTAGAACCTGATGAAGAAGTTATCGAAAAGAATATTCTTTGTTCAGTTATAAATCTTCCGGGATTTCTAATGGAAATCTTTAATCAGTTAGTATTCAGAGTGTTTTTACAGATGATGCGATAAATAATGACATTAAAATGTCAACTGATACGTTTGTCGAAAACATATATTCATGTATAATCCCCATCTAGGCATTAATGACAACAAAACACGTAGATTAGCGAAGAGTCTCTTTTCGGCGAATTCATTTTCTTAGCTGTACAATAGCAAATATATATGTTATTTTGTATGTATGTGTGCATTAAGTTTGTCAAACAAAAATACAACTCGTTATAGTTATTTCAACTAAACAGGTGAAGATTGGTAATTGGAGTTACGTAAGACAAAATCAGTCAAGAAAATTAGGTGTTAGTGAAATTGGGGTAGTAACAAAGGTGATGAGTCTTCACAAACAGTTGTTAAAAGAAGTTATGTAATAATATGAATAGTTTAATGAGTGAGTTTTACTCAGGATGTACATAGGAACAAAGTAGATAATACGAAATTACGTAAGAGTTCTAAATGAATACAAGAATTATAAGCAATTAAAGAACAGGCAAAGAAACAAAATTAAGTCATCAAAATCAAAAAATCAAATCAAAAAAGTTGTTACCAAGACAGTAGAAGTGGTTGAGTAATCCTCTTTTGTATGCACAGCTCCGGTTTTTCTATGTGAATTGCCACAGCTTCAGCGATACAAAGAAGGCGAAACCGTATTGCCTTTAATAGGTTGTTCTTGACTCTGTAGATTACTTTGAAGGAGGCGTTTGTTGAAATGGAATGATCAGTGTTAACCAGGTGTTCAATTACCGCACTCATCATAGCACCACTACTGCCTTTTCGCATCCATGCTGGATAGTGTTCTTGAATCCCCTTGAACAGGATGCGCGTCGAATGACCGATGTATCTGGCTCCACAGAAGCAGGTGAACTGATACATGCACATAGAAGTGGTGAGATGCGGGATGTTTTCCTTCAGGCTTCTGCAGATCAGTGGGCCACTAGAAAACACTATTCCTAGCGTTACTGCAAAGAATGTTCTTCTCAGAGATGATGTGATCCTTCTCTTTAGAATATCGCTTGCTAAATCTCCCTTGAAATCCAAGTTTATGTAGAGTTTCTTTTTTGGCGCAATTAAAGTTTCGTTCCTCCGAATTCTTGGTTTGATGTTTTTGTCAATGAATCTTACTGGATATCCATTTTGGATGAAAATTTCTCTTAGAATATCTAATTCTGTTTCCAGAACGTAGGGATTACAGATGCGTCAGATGCAGTTAGCAAGTGATTTAATTAAATTTCGCTTTTATTGAAAGGGTACCCGATTGTACAGCTAAGAAAATGAATTCGCCGAAAACAGATATCTTTTGCAGTTTTTGGATCGGTGTGGATGACGATTCCAAAACTAAAGTTTACTGTCCTAAGATAGATTTCCACATCGAATCGCCTTACGGAGAGGTGGTAAGTAGCATAATTTTAAAACAAAGTCGGAATTCTGTCATATGTGAAACTGACTATGCAGTTCAGGTTACGACTATCGAAAAGGCTCAAAATTGCACAAGTTATGGTGTTGCATCCCATACTGTATACCAGTTTACGTGTGTGTGTGTAGACACATCTATTGGCAGGACTTATAGCTCCCCACACGTCTTTTTGAGGAAACACCTTTAACTGGCTCAAAAACAACTGAACATTGAAATCTTGTCTATAGCAAGACACAATATTATAAAATTACTTGTTTAGAGGGATTCACTCTGACCTGTTGCTGAATTTATTTTAAGATATTTGCAACATTCATGGTCTGAATATTTATAAAACACATTATTTATGTCAATCATCGACATCATTTAAGCTCATCTATGCTAAAGGTCAGGAGCGCATACTGAAACACACTGAAGTGACAACTGTCTATAAAATTAAGACCTCTCTGTATGTGCAAAACAGTTTATCGTGACCCATTTTCGGTAATCTTCATTTGACTATATTATAAAGAGTAGTGTCAATCATTATCCTCCTTACTTTTCAGCCCCTTATTATATAATTTATTTTAATTCAAATAAGAACAAAAACTTCAGCAAAGAGACTTATTTTGGCGAATTGTTTTATTTAGTTGTAGAGTTACGGCAACATATAATTATTTTTGTATGTGTGTATACATTTAGTTAGTCAGACATCCTAAAACAGATGATATAAAGTAAGGTAAATCCGTTCGAACTATTTGGAAATAGTGAAGATTAATCAAGCTGTAACTGAAGGTGTGAAGATTAGTGAGTTCAGAATAAAGGTTGCGTAATACGAAAAAAAAACATCTGGAATAATCCCGTGTTGATGGAAAGAGTATGGAGATAAGTATCAAAATGAGTCATGTGTCACCTGAACAGAGTGAAAAAAAGGTTGGTTAGGCAAATAATGGCGGTAGGTGTGATGCCGAAAATACAAGATGAACAAGAAGTTTCTTCATCGAACTCTCTGTTCTCATTAATGCATCTAGATGGATATTTTTCTCTTCTCTTATTTGACCTTCCATTTTTTCATCTTCGCATAAATTGAACTGACAAGTTGTTGGATGGTTTAAGGCAATCAACATGAAGACTTGAATCTCGGTTTCGTACTTTCTGTCACTGTTCCACATGGTTTACGTACAGTCTTGAAGGAATTCCTGTCCCTTCTGAGATTCAAACTGAATTCATTCTATACTGCAGGCAGAGAGTTTACCACTGAGCTATTCGAGCACGCGATTGACTCCCTGTAAGACCTTAATGGACATTTTGATTGGATACCAGGTAGTAACTAGTATCATGCGTTTAGTCCTTCGATTGGTGACGACTGAATTCTATCAATTAATGTGGCCAACATGATAGGTTGTTTGTCAACACTGTACCATCTAATTTGTTGCTTGATGGTTGGAAGCAACTTCCAGGGTGTGGAGATGCAGATGTGTGGTCAGACTTTTGAGAATGTATTAAGCAAACATATTACAGTTTTCAGATAAACTCTACATTTTAATATCGCTATCCACATTTATTGAAGGGACTAATTGTGTTAAATCTTGAGCATGTGGAAAAGCAGTGATGATTATGGTATCTACCCCTCAGAAGATAGGTTAAAAGTAATCGTTACATCCCAGTGGTATGTCAGTGATGAGGCTTCCATCCGTTACATTGGGACAGAAGCATCAACATGAGTGTTAGTTATGGTACCAAAAGTTTCTCTTGCTTCTCCTCTGTTCATCTGTCTTTGAAATACGTCGATCAGCCGCATTAAGCAGTAATTCAAGGTGAAAGGTTAAAAATGCCTTATGTTGGTTATTTTTTAATTGCTTGGTGTTTTTACATAAACAACGGTATGAATACATTACAAATCGACGATGAATGTCTTCCACTTTAGCAAGTGTGACTATGATCATTTAGGTGACTTGACTGATTCTGAATAACTTTTTCACAATTCAGTGGGAGTATGAATGCATGATGCTATATTCTACTGCCTAACTGACATCAGTAGTTGGACACCAGTCACACTAATTAGTAGTGCTTGCTAGTCAGATTGAACTGATTCAGACACCGGGGCCAAGCTCATAAGCGATGTATCGTGCCTACCCCAGCTAAGATAGCTGAGTCATTTCAAACCATTCGAATTCTGTCTAGGTATTTGGACGGACTGGTAACACCCTAAATCAAATTCGCAATTTGAAAATTAATTTACGATTCACAGTTTAGCGTGAATATGACTTTTAGGCATTTATCCATTGTAACTGATTGTACCTTAAACTGTGGGATACATGCATTTCAGTCTTACATCTCTAATTTTATTTTGAGTTACTGAAAGGACAAAACCTGTGGAAATAACATCATTCTGATGAATTCAGGATTTTTCTTTAAAGGAATGCTAAGGAATAAATTCTGTCTACAGATAGAAGTCTACATAACAATAGCACACTATCATACTGGCTCTAAATCTAAACAACCCAGTCATTTTTTTTCTAGAAAGATTTCCTATTGTTAATGAAGTCAGATGGCATTGATAGATGCATTTTGTAAGTAAGTATACGGCCTATCTCATATACTTAGAACAAAATATTCGGTGTGTTAGTGAAAACTAACTTACCTAATAAGTAGACCTTCTCCAGTGCGAAGTGTCAAACACAAAAGTAATAGAACTATCTTATTTGATGTCTAACAGAGCGAAAATATATACTCAGGTATTTTTAAAGTCTATTCAAAGAAAAATATGCACTAATGTCGACCGTAAACCTGGGCTAAAGATAACTGGAAGAGGTATTGTATTCATTGGTTATAGGGCTTATCGAAAAGGACAATATACTATTTGATGGACTTAAGTCAGACGCTTTTAAAAATTGTACAAAAGAAAAACGTAGCCACATAGGAGATTATGGCGTGTTATCATCTGAAGTGGTTACAAATAGTGGGGTCATTCAAAAGTACTTGCTGTTACCATTCTCATTTACTTCCACTATGGATACACTAATGAATATAATAACTCTGGTCGGTTTTGATGTTTCACATGTCGACTTGCTGATCTAGAGTGGGCAGATGACAGTTCTTCTACGTGAAGACTGACAAAATACAAGATCTTTCAAACAACATGAGCTTGCCAAATATGGGATGATTTGATACGATTGCTTTTCACTGACTCTTAGTTTGTGCTTAGGAAGATGGTTAAATATTTCTGTCATTTCAATTGTTTTGAAAGTTGAAATACCTCTTACTTTTCTTAATTTACTTGAAATTGGGACTATTTATTTTTATTTCAATCAAGAAAGGAAGAGGAACTTTGCAGTATAAAATGATATCATTCTATTTCACAGATTCTCATCAGCTGCAGACTAACTGAAATTACAATGGATTATATAGATGATAATAACATACTTTAATGTTTAAGTGGTAGTAGAGAAGAAATACTAAAAAACTGACGCATTCAAAATGTAAGCATTACAATTTTTAGTTTAAGTTTTCATCAATTTATACGCTCTCAAAGTAGAAAAGAGGGGTGAGGGGTTAGTCAGAAAACAGAGAAAAATTGACAAACAGTGTTCGCTTGTAGGTTCACATTGCAATTTAAAAAACAAAATTGGTTACAGTTTACTAGATTGAGATTTGCTCAGTAAGTTGAGATCACTGAATTAGATGACTAATTAATGTAATCAAAATCAAAATTCAGTTACCAAGGCAGTGAGAGATTAATCACACTTTCTTTCTGTATGCATAAGTCTGGTTTGAATCGTTTGATTGCGATCGCTTCGTCAAATAGTAGTAAATTTGCTGTCCTTTGTCTATTTATTTTTAATTCATTAGGTATGCTTACAGATAGACTGATTATATTCACCTATAAAGCTTATCGTAGCTGGAATTTTCAAAGTTCATTTTCACAAAACATACTTCAAGTTGGAAATTGTAATATCATCTTGACAACAGTACGAAAGCAGAATGGCATCACAAGCAAAGAGGCTTACCCTCGAAAAAGACCAAGAACAGTGTTTATGAATGCGGTGTGAATTAGTTAATTATTTTATAAGAATTTGTATCTGACTTCTAATAACCATTGTTTCCGAACTGTGTTCATACTGAAGATACTTGATTTACAATAAGCTGTCTGAATAATACTGATCGTGAAACTAAACTAAGTGAAATTTTTATACTTATAGTAACGTTCGCACTTACTGAATTGATACGTTTGCGGCTCCTTTATTACTAATATTTAAATGATAAAATTAAGGTACCTCGTCTTCTCTTACAACTACAGGTTTAGACAATAGTTGTAGCTGACAGCATTTGGTTAGAAATAATTCCTAGACATTTTAATTCTACTTATTGGTTACGAAATGCTAAACTACAACCTGTGGCTTTCAGAGAAATTGTAATTAATCCTTCACTTAAGGAATAAATTACTTTATTGAATTTTGGACATTTATTTCATTTCATCAGCATTACTAATGCTAAGATTGCTATTTTCAGGTGATGAGATCAGGTATACAAAGCAGAAGCAAAGTTTACTTATTGCGTAATGTAGTTCGCTATCGTCTCTTTTGTTACTGTAAATCTTTTGATTCTGACAGTTTTTAGAAGTGGCTTTCATTTAATGTGAAGAGGATGAGTATGCTGCGATTTTCCTTAGTCTTATAACATGCAGGTAGGTCAGTTGAAACGGTACCGAGTGAGTTTGTGAGTTCGAAAGCTAGCTTAATGCTTGCTTTATTAAGGATTCTATGTATGATTTCAGATGTTCGTTCCTTATTTGGTATCAGTGTAATGCTATAATGTTATGGTCTAATTTATTTACTAATTTATACTTATTAATTTATTTATAATTTACTAATTTATCTTTTATTATGAGCTTTCCTAACTTTTTTGATGAATTCTTTGGAATGTTTATTTAGTAACAGTGCTTCTTCAACATATTTCACTTCGTTATTCCGGCTTTCTAGCAGGCTAAAGAAAAACTTTTGTTAGCTGATTATATAAATGAGCTACAAATGGAGCTTTAAATGTCACCAGTAAATAATACTGTGACACTGAGTGTTTTGTAGAATAAAATTATTCTATAATGGTATTATATTCTATCACAGTGCCCGAAGTTTATTCGTTTATCACTCAAGTCGAATGTGTTATGTAAAATTAATATAATTGCGATGTACAGAAACCGCTGTTTAAATTTTTTGGCACTTAAAAAATAACGACTTAATACGTTTCTCCGTATTCAAAAGATACAGCGTCATATCTGTTTTTCCGTGTTTTTTCTCTGCCATTTAAGTATTATTCATATTGGTGTTTTCCAAATCATTTATTATTCTATCGTACCGTTATCTAAACTAATTTACTGTTAAAGCTGAAATCCTGCTTCTAAATCTAAAATTAACTAAGTCAATATGTAACACCAATTCGCTTATTCCCAGGTCATTGGCCTGAGGAAACATAATACAGGACTTTTGACTGTAAACACAAGGTGATCAAGGTACACGTCTGAAAATAAGCTGTTTATACAACTCTGTGTCACTTGCAGGGATATCAGTGCATTGATTTCTCCTCTTCGCTTGAATCACACTTTCCTAAATCTTTGTTTCCTTTCTTACTCCTTACCTTTTGGAAATTTTACGACTGAAAGTAAATGGCATGTTGCTAAGTAATTCAATAGGCAATAGATTCTGAGTTAACTAGCATTCAGATACACGTCGTTTATTTTCAGTCACTTTTACTGAACAATTATTATATTTCTGATGTAGCTATGATAATAAGAATACAGTCGTTTAAATCTATTTAAATTATAGATAACAGTAGTCAAGTAGGTTCATTTTTATATTTCACTGTGCATCTCAACTCGCTAACTGATAGCCAGGTGTGAGCGAATTGTTTACAGGCATGATAAGACCTCTCCATCACTTGATAACAAAAATGACGCAAAGATAGACAGAAGAATTGGTGCATCTTTCTATGTAATATGGTTTATTTCTACCTTCTAATCAAGATAAAAAAATTAAGCGAATCTGTTCACAAAAACGATAATGATATGAATCATTTAGTACAAGTATACATTAATAATGTACATGAAAAAATTCTATCAGAGAAATTTCTAAGAAAATCTCACCGCCAAACGACAGTGACGCATGCAAATGCAGGAAAAACTGTATCTATTTTTATAATGTTTAGGCACCTCACATTTATGTGTATACATATACGTAAAACACCTTTCTGTCGAAAGTTCTTGATACTGAATTCAAGGGAATGTATTCACATACACATTTGTCTAAGGGAAACTGATTTCATTACATTTCATTATATATATATATATATATATATCAGTTGAATTTCATGATTACCATTAGTATTCAGTTTTATTTTGAATTATTTGTCAGTATGTTCAACTAAACAAATCTTCAAATAGCTACTCATTAAATAAGAAATAAATGAATTGTCTCAGGATCATATTTCAATAGCCCAGTTTCATAAATGAACACCGAACAGAAGGTATTGTATACTTAGTGAGTATATGTCTACTGAGAAAAATAACTCGCCTAAGTAAGAGATGTGAATTAGATTTTTCAGTCAAACGTTTCTCAAAAAAATGCCATAGTTTGTGGACATCACTTTGAAAGTGGCTTAAATTTCAATAAAGCACCGCCAAGGGTATCAACAATAAGAAGTACTTTTAACCAATTTTTAAATGAACCTGTAGCATATAGATGTTGAAATGTGACTGTGATTCCAGTCATTATTACTGTGTAATGATATCTGTATCTGTATATAAACATGACATTTCAAAAGCTGTTAACATACAGGTAAACATTTGACAATAAGAAATACCCATATAGTAAGCGGAGATAAAGCGCACTGAAAAGTTGTTCGCCGTTTGGATTTTGAATTTCAAGTTGAAATTGTGTTTACCTAGATTAAACTTGTACTTTTGGACAAATTGCACGACATTATTAGACTAACAAATGTTTCTAATTCTGTTAAAGGATTATAATAGGGTTTGTATTGTACCAGACTGAAAATTTGCTTCCAAACGGTTCAAGTACCCCAAATAAACCAAGGGCATCGAAAAGTAATCAACCATTAAATGTTTCATCATATAGCCACATATTAGTGGACATCAGTAGAGTATTGAACAGGTATTAATGTTTCCGGATAAGAATAAAGGGTCTCGCTTGTTGTCGACAATATGATAGCTGTCGTTAACTGAAGACTAGGATAAATGACTGAAAGTATACCACAATAGCCCAAATACACTATAAGTTCAAGTGACTTATTACCACACTTATTATGTTTGCATACTTATTGTAGTGTTGTTGTACCGTGAGTTGTTTTCCTTACTATTTGTTGTGTTGCGATGATATATGGTGATTGAGACAGACAGGCGGTTATCAATGGTCAGAATCTTTTATTGCTATCTTTGAACGAGAATATTTTCGCGAAAAACACTGTCATAAAACACTTATTATTATTGTTCCCTTGGGTGGAACGTAGGGCTTCAACAGGACATGTCTACTTTGTCGTATTCTCTGAGCTCCTCTTTAGCTGGCCCCCGGACTTCCCATAGTCACACATCTCCTCTTTATGCGATCTCTTCCATGTCATTTGTGTTCTCAGCATTTAAAAAATAAAATAACTTTACTATATTTCATATACATTTTACATACGCATACATGCACACTGATAGCATTTGAGGTAAATCCGAATGATTAATTGTACAGAATACTGCTTAGACAAATAACGTTGTCCTATTTTAAAAAGTAACAATACCAAGATTTCGATGAGAAGTTCTTGATTCGCTCCAAAAAAGCTCTTGAAACTTATTATAATTTGCGTTTATGTATGTATCTATTCGATTGATGACACAAACTTTAATTAGTGCAGTTAAGATGCATTAGGCATAAATATTTTTTTATATCTTGTAATACATTTCCTTCAATTAGAATCATTATGGAGTACTGCACTTTATCTAAACAGACTTTGGCTTCAGTTATGTAGCATGCTTCTATGGTCTGAAATAAAACAAAAAAAATGAAACACGAATGTATATATGGTCCGTCTAGGCTATCTGGATTTCCAAATCATCCACAGAGATTACATTTTTAGAATTTTGTGTCAAAATGTAGACAGTAAACAGTCTAAATAGAATGACCTACTTCACAGTAAAGTGATGGTCAACAAATCTCGAACAAATGCTTGACTTCCCACAGTTATTTTATACTTGTTATTCAAATACAACATACATATTGCTCTCCTTTTCAGGTTAAGCCTGGAGATTGTTTTGGAGGTAAATCAAATGCTATTTAGTGGTGATCTGTTCTCATATTTGTTTGTTGGAGGTATTTTCATTGATGCTTTGCATCGTTTTTGAACGTAGTGAAGTTTATTATCTGGTTACGTGTTGGTGTGATTGGCCTTTCTATATTCCGCAGAGGTTGAATGTTGCTCATTTGCAATCATCCTATTGCTTTCATTTACTTAAACATTTTACAGATTGCTGATTTCGGATTCGTTAAACATGTGAAATATAGAACCTATACACTTTGTGGGACTCCTGAATATCTAGCTCCAGAGATTATTCAAAGTAAAGTAAGTTGCATTCATTTAACTATAATAATAACATTTTCATTGTTGTTTTGTCATATATTTTAAAATATCAGATGGAAAATTCATTTTAAATTATTTATGAGAATATTAGTAATAGCCATTTTCATAGTGATTTTAGTTCATGTACTATTTCGAATATTTGAAGATTAACGGAGTTCTGCCGTGAAAAGTCAATGAATTCACAGGTCCTGCTTTTATTCTACCTTTTCGCCCATCTTATTATCTCCACTTTCACGTGATATGGGACTTTTTCGTAGTCGAACGTGCATACCGAAGAAAAAGTAAATAGAGGCACGAGAGAATCTCACAATTTTCCTTTATTTTTATTTATTTTTTGATAATGAATTTAAAAATCAGATCAACTATTTCGTTATCAATAAGTAGTTATTTCAGGACAGTAATGAAAACAATCATATTGCCTATCGTTACCATTTGTATAATACGAGTAAAAGAATTTAGCATTTTTTAAAACTCTATGAGTTTGTTTTCCCACTCGATTATTGTCGTTATGTTGAAGCCCGCAATCTGGATTAGTTTAATCCTTGCACATTGTGTGAAACAATAGTAACACTCAGTCAAATGACAATAGTAGGTTCTTTTAAAATGATCACGCATTTTATGAATGAAATTTCAGGATATTGCTCTGTATAGGATCAATTTTATATTTTGTTTGATAGTAAAAACACATCTACCATGTTCGTTATATATCTGCTGAGGAATGATCAAAGCTCTTTAATGGTGTTTTTTATGAATTAAATTGCTTTTATGTGGAACAAGAAATTAGTTGTAGTGTACAACGGATTCGTGTGGTTTTATACTATTCTTTTTTAAAAATTTGCTTAGCATTTTTAACTGACTAAAAAAGTTGTCAGTGTATCATTTATTCAGAAAAGTCCCAAGGAGGATAAAACAGTAACCTTATAAAATAGTTCTATTTGATAAAACAATTTCCAGTGATTTAGTGTTATGTACTGATAACATTTCAGACATAATTTATTGTTCTACTCCACTACAGTACCTATGATAAATCTGGTGAATAAATTAACTAAGATACAAGGAAAATTTAGAGTAGTTTCACCGGATCGGTACTGGTCGTTGATCTTTCCGCTTTATATGAAAGAAGGGAAAAGTTGCCCGTTATCATTATAACATGATAAATTTCACTAACAAAGCGCTGATAGCCTAAGAAACCTAACTTCAAAGAACCAAAGACAGTGTGTTGATGAAATATGAAATCTCTAACAGGTTCCAAAAGCCAGGCGTACTATTGTTCATAACTCGTAATATCTCTTTACCGAAAGGTTGCCTTTTGTTTCATTCCTTATAATTGCTGTGAAAAGAATATTATGTTAATGAATGCTTGCTAATCAAACTCATAAAGACATGTAAAAACTCATGGACAGTTATTTGCAGTGACGGTAATCAGTGGTGTCTGTCAAGGGTTCCTACTGTCATTCTTCCTATTCATATTCTTTAGATGCAGTGATTCACATGACTTTTCCCATTATGCCAGTGCAGAACACTCTTAATAACCAGGACTATGTAGATAATGTAGTCATTTGAAGACCTTGAGCAAAAATCATGGTACGTTTGCATACAATTCGCTCCAATCAAATGTAAGAATTTTGAAGGACTAGTAT
Organism: Trichobilharzia szidati; assembly: GCA_944472155.2. Taxonomy (NCBI): domain Eukaryota; kingdom Metazoa; phylum Platyhelminthes; class Trematoda; order Strigeidida; family Schistosomatidae; genus Trichobilharzia; species Trichobilharzia szidati. The sequence goes on from OX235279.1 coordinate 123,043,363, forward strand.
GAGCGGATTCCTTGTTTAAGGATAGGTAGTAGAATAAATGAATGCGCTGAACAACTCAATTGCACCGAAAGTTGCACCAACTCCAACTGAGTAGTAACGGCTAAGTACCTTGGTAGCTAGATACTTGCTAACTTGAGTCACCTTCGTTTAAGACGTGATATATTGTCTTCAAATGAAATTCACCTGTACTTTTAATAGTTTGCACTATCCAAATGTGAGGAAATGAAGGTAGAAAAAGTAAGTGTTGCAGAGTTTTGACAGTTGACAATGTATTAGAAACTAAATAATAAATCGTTAAGATAAATCAATTTTATGGAATTCAGAAAAAAAGAAATTTACTTTCATTGAAAAAAAGGGCAATGTTTTGTTCGTATTTTCATATTTGATACTGATTACTTGTCCCCAAATGTAATTGGATGTTTATATTCCACTTAAAATGTCTGCAAGTTTTCAAGCATTTTATTACATTAAGAGGTGCCTTTTTGTTCCAAGCATCTTCCGTCCTCCCACCACTAAATCACAGAAACGGCGAAAATAAAGATAATAATTTCATAGTAGTTTACTGACCTGCCACCTCAAAGCGCTGTAAGAAGAGGAAATGAGATGTTAAATATCATGTGTGAATATTCCTGTTGGCTATGAAGAGATCAGCAAAACATTCATAGACCATAAAAAGGAATAGGAAATAAAACGTTCCAGTTAGTACCATGTTAATTTCTTAAAGAGAGATCAACTTCGTAACATTATTGTAAGTTTGTGAAGTTTACCACATTTACTTTCATGTGTTTTGAGGATTCACTAGTTCAATATACAACTGAGATAAACTAAAATCCTTTCCAGAAGCTTCGGGCAACCAGCTCATCCCCATTAAAAGTCGCTAAATATACTTTACTTTATACAAATCAGACGAACATTCGAAGCAACAAACGGCCTACCAAAGTCAGTAGACAAAACAGACGTTATTGTGAATATCGAGTTGTCATATAGAGTTATTATAAATTTGCCTGAAGTTACCGTGAAGGAATTCACTACTCCGTTGGCAAAAAGTGAATACTGAGAAGAATTGTCTAAAAAATTACTGAGACCATCATCTACTGCACTACTGTTAGTTGTCAAATTAGACACTCACATTTGATTAGGAATAAATAGTTAAGCAGAACTACTAATAATTTATTACGGCAATCTAGATGATAATGCAAATGCACACACTACCCAATGCTTAGAGAATTACACAAATCGTGAATAAAATATTATTTCGTGACTACTATATATTCATAAGCTACGTTTTAACTCTCCTGTTACAGAATAAACAAAAGGCCTAACATGAATTAGAAACAAATAGTCCACTTGAATTTTAAAACCGTTCATTTGAGAATAATGAGATTTTTGAATCTTGATTTTAAGAGGCAGTAAGTTAAGACATTTCACGCTAATAGTCCAATTTCAGGATATTTGCCCAAATACTAAGAAAACATTGATAATATGTTAACAGAATCTGCTGTTTAGTATAAGAAAAAAACTTGGGCAATTTGGTAGAGTGTAATTCCATAATGGGTAAATTTTATTTTGATAGAGTCTCACAGTGTTATACAGTAATGTTTACTGATGACGTTTCGAGCACAATTTATTGCTCATAATCATATCAAGGTAATCACACGACTTCCTAAATTCATTTATATAGTTCCGTTGTTTTTCACTTGATTTTCACTTGATTTGATTGGTAGTAATATTTTCCATATTTCGGATATGAGTTATGAACCATTCCTATTGCATGTGTTGGGTTTAGATTCGATGAACAAAGATTCAGTAATCAACCTCTCTCTCCACCTACCTAGATTACTTTTTAGAATTTTAACCCTCTCACACCCTATTGTGTGGTTGTGTGCTAATGCATGCAGTGCAAAGTAGTGCTGACCTTTTTTCTAAATTACTTACCTTTTCGGGGTCAATCACTTTTACCTTAGATAAATTCTTATGTTCTGACAATCTGACTACCCCTGACCTACTAGTTTGACCTATGTAGTTGACCTAACTCACAGTCATTGCAAGGTATTTTGTAAATTATATTATTTTGTCTAATTGGGTCAACTGGGTCCTTCAACCTACAGAGCTTGTCCTACCTGAGTGAGTTTGTAGGTTTAAATGCCACCCTAATTCCTGCTTTATTTAGAATCCTAAGTAGGGTCTCAGATGTCCCCTCTTTATATGGTATAACTGTAGATGACTTATATTCTCTCTTATTTATCTTATTATTACTAGTTTCACAATTCTTTTTATTTTTCTTTTGGCCTTTTTCAATCTTCCTAGTGAATTTTAAAGGATAGTTATTTAACACCAACGCCTCTTTTATCTGTTTCATTTCATCATTTAGGTCTTTTTTTGTGCTACTTAGTGCCATTGCTCGGTTTGTTAAACAATTAACTAAGCCTGCCTTAACAGTTAAAGGATGAGATGAATTAAAGTCTAAATATCTATTAGAATGCGTTGGTTTTCTATAAAAACTAGTGTGTAGTTTGCCCTATTCTATTCGTTTTATTTTACAATCTAACATAGTTAATTCTCCTTGCTCATTTCCGAAAATGAGCATTCATTAGGAAGATTGAAAAAGGCCAAAAGAAAAATAAAAAGAATTGTGAAACTAGTAATAATAAGATAAATAAGAGAGAATATAAGTCATCTACAGTTATACCATATAAAGAGGGGACATCTGAGACCCTACTTAGGATTCTAAATAAAGCAGGAATTAGGGTGGCATTTAAACCTACAAACTCACTCAGGTAGGACAAGCTCTGTAGGTTGAAGGACCCAGTTGACCCAATTAGACAAAATAATATAATTTACAAAATACTTAGCAATGACTGTGAGTTAGGTCAACTACATAGGTCAAACTAGTAGGTCAGAGGTAGTCAGATTGTCAGAACATAAGAATTTAGCTAAGGTAAGAATGGTTGACCCCGAAAAGGTAAGTAATTTAGAAAAAAGGTCAGCACTACTTTGCACTGCATGCATTAGCACACAACCACACAATAGGGTGTGAGAGGGTTAAAATTCTAAAAAGTAATCTAGGTAGGTGGAGAGAGAGGTTGATTACTGAATCTTTGTTCATCGAATCTAAACCCAACACATGCAATAAGAATGACTCATCACTCATACTCTAAATATGAAAAATATAACTACCAATCAAATCAAGTGAAAAACAATGGAACTATATAAATTTGATCTCATATTTCGAGTACGTCATCAAAAATCTCTTAGCTTCAATGTGTGTTTATTTTGACTTATCAGAACCGCATATCAGACCACTAAAATTCATCTTTTTTCAGAAATTCAGACGTATCAACCAGTATTAAGACCAGAGACCTTACTTTATGACTTAGGTTAAAAAAACCTCCTATCGTTGTACTGGGTTATATAAACATGAACTAATCACCTCATTTGAGTCAATATAGCTACTGAATGCTTTCAAAATTGACCAAAGTCTACTGATCATTTGTACATAATAGCTAGTGTAATTTTTGACGCTATCCTAATGAACTTTGTTCAGGTAATTATTATTTCTAGATTGTAATTGAGAAATGTGAGTATTTTAAATTGGGAGCAGAAGTGATTCATGGTGTTGTATATTTGTGGCTTGATTGTTATTGTTTACAGTTCGTGCTGTAATTGTCGTCATTTTTCGTACATGGTTTGTTATAAAAATGTAGACCAAACTTAAATTAAACCTCTTCTTTTATCTGGCAATGGCGCTATGACACAGATATTTTTTCAAATCTTTGAATTATACTTTCACTGAAGTTTAATTTTCTAAAATTTCTAATAATGCTAATAGTGTCAACAATAGAGTTGCATACAACGTTGTTCGCAAAAAAAAATAGTGTAGCGAAAGTCGCCTTGATATAAGAGACGTCATTTATGATAAACAAAATGAACTAATTTTAAATTTCTGCCATTCATCTGTATTATTCATTTCTGAAACAGATATGAATAAAATGATTATATGACATAAAGGGCTTTTATAAAAAAGAAAGGCACTGTAACCGAATACTAGCGAAAAATGAAGACTATTCCTTTGTCTATGAATAACTGATGAACCTAAGTGTAGTGGTTAGATTTCGAAATTAATATATTTACCTTGTTTCCGCATGCATTTACTTTCTTATTTCACATTCGAGTTTACTATATGAAGTAAGTTTCTCGTAAGTGAAGACTCTACAGAGGTTTTCTTAGATCAGTTAAATGGAAGAAAAAATAGTCAAATAATTATTTATTTTAAAACTGATGATAATGAATATCCATTGGCAGCTTAGTAACATCATTTTTCTCAAATTCCTTGAGGCATACCACTACATACAGTGAATATGACTGTTAGCTCCAGGTGTCTTATTTCTCACTTCGTGCTGAAAACATTCAAGATATATAGTCAAAAGAGTAAAAGCTTCAAATTTCATTCAGTGCAATATAATTAACCAAACGGTTAATAAATAACATGGGGACGTGTAAATTAACTGTCACAGATGTCACTCTGACTGACTGACTAGTTTCAATGTAGAAGTTTGCACAGATGTGCAGCAGTTCGAGTTACCACACTCCATTAAACACACAAAGCAAGAGAAGAGAGTAACGAGAGATTCAAAAGGCAGATAATAAACAGAAATGTTAGGGAAAAAGAAAAGTAATATGGAAAAACAACAAAATTTTATTGGACATTATAAATCACAAAGAGTGAATGCATCTGCAACATCACTGGGGACGATTTTGAGCCATATCACAAATTGCTTCAAGCCATTGGATTTTACCGTCCCGAGGACCCCAACCGATAAACCTGTCTACACCTCCTTACATGACCGGCTTAAACGAACTGTTGTGAATTTCACTGACTGATGAAGCCATGTTTTCGTTTGATCACCACTAGCCTCTTTCCAACCTGATCCCAGCTAGTTAACATTGTCCGTCGAGGAAGGAGATGCCTAGGCATACGTAACGCGTGTCCTAACCATCTCGATCGGTTTAACTTCACAGTTTCGTCTATTGATTTCCCCTCCTTAACTAGCACTCAACCGATGTCTCACTTTATAGCTGCTCACCTTATTATACCATTTAACATGGGAAATAGAACGCAAACACTTATGATCAAAGACAGCTAGCATTTTCATATCAGCCTTTCACTTTCAATGGCCATGTCTCGCTCACAGCCATAACGGAGGACAGAGTGAACTGCTGGGCAGTACACACGCCCTTCGGTCGGCTGTCAGATATTAAATCTACACCAGAGATGAAATGACATTGATATAAGAAGACCTAAATGATGAAATAAGACATATAGAAGAGGCGTTGGTGTTAAATAACTATCCTTTAAAATTCATCAGGAAGATTGAAAAAGGCCAAATGAAAAATAAAAAGAATTGTGAAACTAGTAATAATAACATAAATAGAAAAAAGGTCAGCACTACTTTGCACTGCATGCATTAACACACAACCACACAATAGGGTGTGAGAGGGTTAAAATTCTAAAAAGTAATCTAGGTAGGTGGAGAGAGAGGTTGATTACTGAATCTTTGTTCATCGAATCTACACCCAACACGTGCAATAGGAATGAATCATCACTAATACCCGAAATATGGAAAATAATACTACCAATCAAATCAAGTGAAAATCAAGTGAAAAACAACGGAACTATATAAATGAATTTAGGAGGTCGTGTGATTACCTTGATATGATTATGAGCAATAAATTGTGCTCGAAACGTCATCAGTAAACATTACTGTATAACACTGTGAGACTCTATCAAAATAAAATTTACCCATAATGTGTTGTTTGGTATCGGTTAAACAAGTTTTCATTAAGTTGTTTGCTTATGTGACCAATAATTCCCTTAGAAACACTAGAAGTTTATGAGGTGATGGACGACTGACAGTATTTTATTAAGAGATTGTTTTTAGTTTTCCAGTTTGAATTTTGAGATATCATACTTTACAAATTTCTCAAGGCATCTGGCGTAATTACCAGTTGGCTGTGCAGCGTAATATACGACCATAATATTGCACAATAAAAAAATATGAATGAATGCTGCAAGGTGAGACACTTTTACAGAAAAGCCTATATGAATAAAAAGTAGGTTGGTTGCACTCATCATGCTGAGAAAAATACTAAGAACCCATTAACATGAAGATTGATGTCTCTGTGTAATTTACTCTCTCTTTCTCTGTGTTTCTATGTCTGTCAATATATATATATATATCATAAAATATTTCCTTGGCTTTCAAGAACACAGTTTATTTAAAAATCACAAATAATTATTCGCTAACATAAATTTATTGTAGCAAGTGAATTTGGACTGGCTGAGCCTATACTACAAGTCTGTTGTAAAATCTGTGTTTCAATATTTTCGCATGACCAGACGTCTCGCTGTTCAAGTTAATGAGAAGATTGATGAGTTACATTTCTTTCTAAATAGGCTGTAAGCTACTGGTAGTGCTGTTGATAAGTTACACTTTACCAGGCCTTACTAAATGTAATTCAGTACTCTAGTTAACCTGCAAGTATTTATAACAAAAGGCGAATTAAAAAGACTTGGCTATCAAGGAAATGTGCTCTCGTTGACAGTATATTTGAGTAAAATAAAGGGTAAAGATATTCCAAGGGACATGGTCTAGAACTTAGATAAAGAATATGATTTTATCACAAACTGAAAAAAACACGCACGTTGACATTACAACGGGAAAGCACGAATTGACGTTAAAGCCAGTTCGTGTATGTACACAAAAACAAGGTTTTAAAACATTGAAAATTGCACTACAAGTCCACTAGAGCAAGGAAATATTATGATTTTATAATCAGAAAATAATTACATTTTAATTTACTCAGTTCATCTTTTGAAAACAACAAAAGATGCATTTGGTGCAAAGCGCCTCTCGGAACAAGCTAAATCCAGGAAAAGCAAATCCTGTGCGAATCAGATTAAAACTCTACACATTTTCACCGGACAGAGCACAGAACAATGCTCAAATATCTATCTCAAATTCATCCACTTTGAGAAGACCTTCAACAGCGTTGACTGTGAAGTAAATACTACTTTGAAACTACTCCAACACTACTGATTGCAATGCCCAAAATCTTTACCAATTTCATTCAACAGGTAGATGACAACGCCACATATCAACTGATTCACAACGGAAATCTCAGTGAAGAGTCTGAAGTGAATGTAGGAGTAAGATAAGGCTGCTTACTTTCACCGATTTTATTCCTAAGTGTAATAGACAGGATCATGCTTATAAATATAAAAACTGATGACAAATCACACCCACTGCACAGGAATTTGCACTCGTTACTAAGTAGCCAAGTATATAGCGCTTATGGATTCGTAAAAGTGGGAGGTTAGTTCGAATCCTAAGTGACAAACTGCCACTTGGTCGTACGGGTACATCTAGCCAACATTTATCAAAACGTGAAAACTAACCCTGAAGATCCATAGGCTACCCGCTGAATAAAGTATGTGGACGCATGTGTCTAATGTTTTTCATATATTTTGAAACCCTTTTGTAAGGTAGTCTAAAACTCGTAGTCTTATTAATTTATTATTGAGGAGGAATGTCCAGGAAATAAGTGAAACAGTGTGGATTGCTTTGAATCCATAGTTTTTATTTGAGTTCAATAAATGACTTTTCGCACATAAAAGCGTGTTTTCTTCAAGTTGAACTGAAGAAGAATGCAACTTTAATGTTTGAATCTGGATTTTGACGTACCGGGAACTACAATCTTATTAATTATTGTCTGCATTTGATTTAAAGTAGCCTCATCATATCTGCTTATCGCATTCAAAAGAAATTCATAGTTAATGTTCTACTTTTAGGCCATTACTAAATGTGCAGAGTTTATCGAAATAATCACCGAATCCACTCTCACTTCTCTGTTAACTGTTTTTTAAGTGGATATAATGGTGAAAGAGTAAAGTTTATTAAACTTATTGAATAGTCTTAATGTTTGTGTGTTAAGTGTCAGTAGCACAATGGTGGAATGCTCGCTAACCACGCATGTGGTTTGGGGTTCGATTAACGGGTGACGCACTCCTTTACCTCGCTAAGCCAGTAATAAGACTGGCAAAGAAGGAAGATTGGGCAGTAGGCCAGCAACCCCATCCAGTAAAAATACAACTCCACTGCTACCGAAACTTGGAAAAACTACCTTGAAGCCCTATGTTCCACTCGGAAAGTAAAGAAATATAAAATAATAAATAAAAAATTTTGTCTTGCTATTCCCTATATAATCCCACGATAAAGGTAGCCTTTCCCTGTTATTCATGACCTCTGTTAACACTACTTTGTGTGATTAGTCAACATATTTTATTATAGTTTCCACGTTGACTTATTTGTTCATATACATTTAAAAAACTTTTAACGCTCCAATACATTAAGAGCAATATTATTTAAATACGTTCTTCTATTTTACTTGAGTTGTATGTTTTGTCCTGAAATAGATTCAGTAACAATCAGGTGTTCGTATTCATGAAAAAAAACAATTCTTCCTGTATATGTCTTTCATGTTTATGCTAATTGTTTTTGTTCAATTGTAATTTGTAAGCAGGATGTTTCCTGTTCAGGTGAGAATTTCACACATTCAGTATGCGCATAATATTCTTTCAAAATGTTTGGAATTTGAATAACTAAAATGAGTACAAACTAGTTTAAGAGCGATTCACATTATTTATGTTTATTATTAAAATGTGTCTTTCTCAGTGCTGATACGCTAGAACGTGTTGACATAATAGACCATTTCTTTGAAAGCGAGATGAAAAGAAAATGGTCTTTTATGAGAGAAGTTTAAGCCTAGTTTTCGTGAAATGTTTTATGTTTCATTACGTTAATAGGATTGATCACTCAAGGCAAAGTGAAACGAATTGGTCGAAGATGATTCTTTTCATATACTTTTGTAGCTGATGTCCAGCCTATTGTAAGTGATAAGTAAGGTGAATAATTATAACCTGTGGGTTCAGAAGATTTTCTGAAATAATAACTATCTAATAGAAGGCAACTAAAGCCCATGAGCTTTCACTTCATGTACAGATTACTCAGAAAAACCAACCTGATTAAATTAGGATGATTACTCTTCCGAAATCAGCACGGTGATAAAGATTGCACGGTTACACTTTGTTTATAGCCTGGAAAAAAAAGAAAGCCAAAAAAATTTGATGTACGACGGTACTATCACCTCATTTTATCAGCCGTTATCATTCAAAGAATATATTTGACAGAAATCAAAACAATTTACCAAGCGTCCACTATTTTTAAAAGAATATGTTCATATAGACACTTCACACTGAAGTGAGCGTTATAGATTTTACAAAGGAGGATAATGAAAGTTTCTCACTTAAACCATCCAGATCAGAGAAAACAATCACATAAAAGACGCTGAATCTGCTAACTAGCCTCATTTAATTTAGTATCAAAGGTATGAATATATCAGACAACCATCACCCCCTTCACAAACGACATATATTGTCCACAGTTATTTGTAAGTTTGTTTTAAATAAACCTGAATATAATAGTGACACAAATGAGAAAATAATTTCTACATTTCTTCTGTTTTTCGTTTTTAACATGCCAGGAAGACTGTTTAGGAAGGAATAAAATATCTGAAAGCTAATTGTAAGTTCGATCCCCCCTGGGCTGACCATGCACATGGTCTGGGGTTCTATCCCCGGCCGACGCACTCCTTTACCTCGCTAAGCCAGTAATAGAACTGGCAAAGAGGGAAGGTTGAGCATGAGGCTAGCAACCCCATCCTGCAGAATAAACTGCTACAGAAACTTCAAGCCTCTAGCTTGAAGCCCTGTTTTCCACCGGGAAAGTGAAGGAATAAAAAAATGTGAAAAAATGAACCATAAGTAATTAGTATACTTAATTTTGGAGAAAAAATAACACGAAACAATATGGGATGAAAATGAATCAATATTACTGAAGGGGCACTATCAGTCACAACTGATGCAAAACAATCACTTTTGTCTTTCAGTCTAAACTTAATAAATGGTTTTTTTCTGTTCCCGTTTTGTTCTTTGATCATGTACCTACCATTGCAACACGTTACTTAGGATTTTTCTGAATAGAATAAAGAGAACTTAACTACTGACTAGATTATTTAAGATATGTATTGGGGAGGAAAATGTAACAAAAAAGAATGTGTCCTGTAAAATCCAGCCACGGAAAATGTATTGATTATAGTATTAGCATTCTAATTGTGTACGTACCAACATGGTTTCATAATTAATTTACGCCAGTTAATTCCCAAGCACGGTGATAATTAATAATTGCCACCCAATTTACACGAGCTTCTATGGCACGATTCAAATATCGAGAAGAAAATCTGTTTGCTAAATTTCTTGTTAAAACAAAGTAATTGTAAATTCTTTTCTGTGAATGCATTTTTCAAACTCTTTTGGGTAAGTAGATTTCGTTACAGAGCGACATCAATTAGTGAAACATTGAAATCATAAAAAATATTGAACAACTGTTTTGTCGTAGTTTTGGAATGTTCAGTGGTGCGCAACCACGACTCCACCAGTGACCGAAAATTGTGACACTGGTTTGGAATCTAACGTCTCGCGAACTATAATTTCTGTTCCGTTGAAACATCGACGAGTAATGCCATTTATAAACATCTACTTTACACCCACAAGAGTAAACTCTAATGGACGTGAAAATTAAACAGAACTTCAGAACATCTTTCTAAAGCGGAAATCCAGAAGAAGATTCCTATAAAATGTTTTCTGGTTGGGTGGGATTCTCAGAACCCTGCTGGAGTGCACAATGCTGAACAGTCGAAAACTAAAACGAAACAACTGTTCACCACTGGTTTGTTTGCAATGATTCTCCAGCTGATACTGGTTGGTCACGAAATCCCCAGCAGACTAATCCGATTATGTATTGGCGATTTTACTTAAATGTCATTTGATAGAATCAGCTATAATTCAAATGACTTTTTAAAACTATTTCTATTTAGTATATCATTCATAAACCTTAAAATCTCTTAAGACTTAAAGTCCATCCACTTCTGGATTTTCTCTCCATATGTAGGATACGATGGGAAAAATAAAATTTTTACGAGTTTGACCACGAATCGATATCATTTAGAAGACCATTGAAAACCAGGGAGTACTGGACAACTGCTTCATCCTAGTTTGGAAATCATTGGCAGTACGCACCCACTGCGGTTCGAACTCAAGACCTTCCAGTTACAAGGCAAGCTCGAATACCATTCAGCCTCTGGAAATCGATTCAATGGCCTATGAACCCAAGTGCATGCGTATTGCCGATGATTCCCAAACTAGGATGAAACAGCTGTTCAGTACTCCCTGGTTTTCAATGGTTCTCCAACTGACACCAATTCGTGGTCAAACTCGTAAAAACAAATCTAATCCTTACAAACCAACTCTTGAAAATTAAATTTTGTTTACAACTTAAATTCAAAAAGACTAAGGCCTGTTCCGATGAATCAGAAATTTCGAATGGTGCAATGCTTTAGTAGTCTGTGTTCAGTAAACAAATTTCTTCTTTAAAATCCCTTGTAAACTGAATAATTTATCCTGTAGTTATGCTAACAAACACTTGCGTGACACTTTAGTTATGATGTTCAAAGAAAAATGTAATAGGCTTTATTTCATTCTAGCTTCTGGTTTAAGATATTATTCTTCTCTTCTGCGAACTAATTGCATCTGTCACTTTGTGTAGTGCCTTTAATTGAGTTTTGTTTACGTTTAGAACTGGTTTTCTTCAGTTATTTGTCAGCTTGAAACATAAGCAATACAGTTGCTGCGCGAAATTTGCTTTCCAGGATTTTTTCTCTCCAATGTAGCTACTGCCTCATTTAAGTAAATGCTTTAAGTATTAAATCGATTAACGCTCTTTCTGATGAAAGAAAACATTTCGGTTTATTTATAAGTAGTTAACTAAAGAAAAGTTTTGAAAACTGCAGTGTATGTGTGTTCCACTTATTTTTTTGACAGAAAATGCTATCCAAATCCAAAATCGAATTTTGATAAGGATGAAGAGATTTTCTAAAATGTATAGCCCAAGCGAAATGACATGAACATAAATGACATTAGACACCATCAATTGCAAAAGGAACACGGTTTCCATGATTTAGGGAAAGTTAAAAATACTATATTTTAACAGGAAAGCGGTAATTTTAAGCTACGCTGAGACTCTAGAGCCATGGAAATGAATGACGTTCATAGTGTTATTCCAGTATGCTTTGTCTATCCACTTAAAGAGTCTAACACGGTGATGTTTGTTGAACGTACTTTAATAGTGTAATAATTACATCAACTGGTGAAATTTCACAGTGATTTAATTATCACAGATTTCATTCGTTTTCAAAAGGATAGATTTATTGCATATGCCAAAGACTTTCTGTAGGTAAAAGTTGTTCGCAAAAGAGAATTATTTTAACATAAGTTCATCAACATAGAAAAAAACAGTAAGCCGACAGAAACTATCGCTTGATAACTTTATTTACACAAAAATCGTTGAGAAATATTCCCCATTACACCCTGATATGATTACTTGCCACAATGAAATATTTACTGTGGCATAAAAAATCAGTTATTTGTATACTTATACTGGTATACTTATCATGCAGTAACCTGCAAATATTTATAAATAACATTTCAATACTCATCACTGAGCGTGTCTAATATGGAACATTGTTTCGCAATACTTTTCGCAGTGTATCGTGAAATTGGTCACTGAAGATACTAATTATCTGGGCCACAGATGACGCCTACACCTGCAACAGTTACACTGAATCTAGGGAACAGTCAAAACAAAATATGGATTATAAACTGATTTCATATTTTGTTGCAAATATATGGTGACTTAAGGTCTGAAAATACAATTTCATTAAACCACTTCGTTTTTCATGAAGTCGACTGCAATATTCTATGCCATTTGCAGTCTGACAAGCGAGTTCTAAGTTACGTCGTGCTATTTCAGCAAGTGTCGTTGTGTGAAACTCCTAACTGTTTTTGCTGGTTCATCAACATATGTGAAAAGAAATGATGACATATAATACTGGCTGGTTGATATGTGTATTTTTTCATCTAAAAAATTTTGGTTTCCAAAGGAAAGTGAATTGGTGGAGTTTCATCTTGAATTGTGTTTTTAAAAGTCGCGAATTCATTTGCCGATTGCGAATTCGGTATATCCCAAATGGAGTACTTCTTTATTATAAGTCTTCTCCAGGAGTTTTAGATGACTGATGTCATACGAGTTGTACCTGTATATTACGTTTGATTCATATAGGGGAACTATTTAACAGATGCATGTAATTTACATGATTATATTTGTCCACATAACTCTAGGTTTTTCGGACCTGAACTGTTATTTTAATTATTTATTCTAGTGTTTACTGTCTTACCGCTGTTGATTTTCATTTATTGCATAAATCTATGGTCACATAGTGCGTGCATTTACTTACTTACATAACCTATCAAGCTAATGTATGAACTTCATAGAATAGCAGTGTTTATTAAAACGTAGCTATACACCATGTTTCCTTTAAGGTATAAAATATTTTTATTTTAGTTTAAGCTATGAAATGTTCTACCTCAACTTTATAGACTTTGAGAAGCCCTTCGACAGCGTTGACCGCGAAGTAATTTGGAAACTACCCGAGTACTACGGCGTACCCCAAATATTCATCAACCTTATTCAACAGCTGTACAACAACGGCACATGTCAAGTGATCCACAACGGAAAACTCAGCGAAGCGTTTGGAGTAAACACAGGAGTCAGACAAGGGTGTTTATTATCACCAATGATATTCCTAATTGTGGTGGACTGGATTATGCGTCAGACAGTGGGAAACGAGAAGACAGGGATATCCTGGACCGACATGAAGAACCTAGAAGACCTGGATTTCGCGGATGATTTATGTTTGATGTCACACAAAATCGAAGACTTACAAGCGAAAACCGACAAACTGGTCGAAGAAGCAGCAAAGACAGGACTCCAGGTGAACATAGACAAGACGGAGGTCATGAAAATAACCAACCAACAACAACAACAGCAGCAGCAACATCCAGTGCCAATCACCATCAATGGGAGGGATTCGAAAGAGGTTACTTCATTCACTTATCAAGGGAGCATTGTTTCAACTACAGGAGGAACGGACGAGGATGTCAAATCGAGAATCGGGAAGGCGAGAAACACATTCATCAACCTGAAACCAATCTGGAAATCTTCGTCACTCAGCCTGCATCAACAACAAAATTCGGATTTTCAATACAAATGTCAAGTCAGTCAGTTCTTCTATACGGATCAGAAACTTGGCGGGTCACAAAGAATATTTTCAACAGGTTGCAGACCTTTATCAACAACTGTCTTTGCTCTATACTGAAAATCAGATGGCCGGAAAGAATCACCAACAAGAAACTATGGGAACGAACAAAACAGGAACCAATCGCCCAACAAATATGCAGGAGAAAGTGGAAATGGATTGGACACTCGCTGGGTGACATCGCGCGTCAGGCTCTCGAGTGGAACCCGAAAGGGAAGTGGCGAGTGGGACGTCCAAGGGTGACATGGAGGAGATCGTGTGAAGAGGAATTGAAACAGTATGGACTAACATGGACGCAGAAGACAAAAACAAGTGGAGGCTTGCAGTTGAAGCCCTATGTTTCACTAGGAATCCAAGGGAACAATAATAATTATAATAATGAAATGTTAGTCAAAAAGTCAAGCCAGTTGATGAGGTTGTCAATCACTATGTGCTAAGGTTGGGGTAAGCTGGTAGATGTTAGAGATGGCAGCTGAAGTAGTATTATACTGAATGAATGTTAAGATCAATTAATTCAAAATATTGCATCACTTCATGAAGTCCATAAGAGTAGGATAGAGGGAGGTAAAGAGATATAAGCTGCCTGAATGAGGCCAAAGTGGTGCTAAGGATCACTAGAAGATTACTTTGGTGTAGCTGAAGTTTAATGATAGTGTGTGAATGGATTCACTCTTTATCATATTCCTGATTATTTAAATCTTTACTAAAAATCATTTAATTGTCCACTTTCTTATACATATCTCTGTCACTTGCAGCACCACCAAGTTTCTGGTGTTTTAAATTATACTTTATTTTTGTATTTGCTGAAACTTAAACCATTACACTTCCTCTCAGCCTGTGCTGTAATTCGTTAGTTGGTTAATCAATGAAGTTTGATTATTCGACTGAATCTAAATATAAGGAATCTTTGCATGTAGTCTATCTAGAAAATTAATTATACTGTATTAAGTCCTGGAGATCCACCTGAATCAATTATACATGTGGACTAAATTTCAAGTGAAATACCAATAGAAAAGTTTTTATTTGTCCTCTTTATGATTTTATACAACAGTTAAGTAAATTTCCAGGTGACTGAGGTGTAGTAAGGATTTCACCAGCCTCTGAATCTCTGCGATTTTCAGGGGTGATTGTTTTCTCTTCCTATGGAATAGGTTTGTTGAGTCAAGAAAATGAAAAATATTCAAATTATGAGGCGTTACTAATAAATACAAAGTTTACTAACTGACTGAGGAGTTTTGGGTTAAAATGTTTATCTTTTATTGTATAGAAAACCAAAAGTTAAATATTCTACTGCGTCAAGCATCTACCTCACAGATTTCTGCATTAACGGGGACTTTGTTTTGATAAACCGTTTTGGAATGCTTAGACTCATTTGCTTATGTAAATCTGATTCAAGTGAAGAATATGTACTTTTCGGGGATCTAAATGCCATATAATGAAGCTTAATTGGGTTGTCTAAATCAAATATGCTCGCAAATCCTTTCTCACTAAATGTTTTTTAAACTTGAACTCATGTCTCATTTTTTTCATGGGTTCTTTTCAACAACCTGCATCCTGGAAAATTACAAAAAAAATCTGGACATACTTCTGTGTGTTAACATGGAGTACTTAGTAAAAACTATAAGCAACATAAGTCCGGGATAATGTATGCAGTTAAATTATTAAGTGTTGTAGCATAATTAGACAAATACTTTTGAAAAAAGGCAGAGGTGAAGATTTTAGATAGAAAGAAAATTTAACTAGGAAGAGCATTTTAGTAGAGCAGGTTGCGTAATTACAAAAAGTATTTATATTAAATGGAAGAAAGGAGTAAGTTGAGTGACGTTCAGATACAAAAATTGTCTTGACAGGAAGAAAGCTCTAGACGAATGTGTGACGTAATAATAAAATAATAATGTTCACTCAACCCTTTTGAGCTCATATTATCCTGCTACATTTGGTTTTTGCTCTAAGTAAATTTATTAGGCATAAGAAATATATGAATTATGTTTTAATTTACTTCTGAAGTGTTAGTAGCAAACACATCTTGTTATATTTTAGTATTCAGCATTACCGATAATAAAATGCCCATTCTTTGATTTCTTTTATAGGGTTACACAAAGGCTGTTGATTGGTGGGCAACTGGTGTTTTAATATATGAGATGGTTGCCGGTCATCCGCCGTTTTTCGCTGACGAACCAATCGAAATTTATGAACGGATCGTAATCGGAAAAGTAAGTTAAAAAAACTGCACACTTCAATATGACGTTGAACAATGTGGATTTTTTCTTCTAGCTGTTTTAAAATGGTTTACTCAACATTCAGTAAATATCATACTTTTACTTTGACTAATAGGCATAAAACAGTTACAAAAATCAGAGCTAGGAGATCTAATTACCTTTAGCCCTTTCCACTTTTCTTAACTGCTAATAACTAAAAATAGATCAAATTGAAAAATTTACTGAAAACACTTTCATACTCCAATCGGTCCTTCAAAAGAGATATTATTATCGTCTAACTGAAAACACAAGGATAAAAAACCAGAGTTTCACATTTTGTTAATGAGGTTTTCGACAAGTCGAGAAACTGGATAAATCTCTATAATTAAGAAGGAAAGTTGGGCAATCAATAAGTAGTATTTTTTTATAAAAAATAATAAAACGTAAGCGTGTATATTAGGAAGGGGTGTATGAACTAAAAGGTTTGAAATAGCTGAAAATAAAAAGTTTAGACGTCAGATAAATAACATGCAAATTATGGAATGCCCAAAAGTTAACTTTGTTTTGAAACTAAACAAGAAAAATAATTTTTCCGATGTATAGATCTCATGTGTTTGATCACTAGATTCGAATAACTGGATGTTACAGGACATGGAACGAAAGATTGTTATTATCCAATTTATTCTGGCAAAACGTGTTTATCTGTGAATACTGTATCACTATAGATGGTAGCTTGCTGGGCACTAGAATAAATCAAAGGTGGCCCTTTCTTAGTGGGCCTAATCACGTGTGTTAAACTGGATATTTTAGTTTCAATTATATACTGTACATAAAACAGGTATTTTAGTTGGTTCACTTTCTGCTAAGGGAAATATTTGTTATAAAAGTAATTAGGTAACGACACTGAAACAGTATAAAAACATGGAAATAACGAAATATGTGACATTACTTGTTTTACAGAAGGACTCTGGTATGACTAAGAAAATTGGTATCTCAGGCAGATACATTTAAGTACTTTTGTGACTTTAATAACATATTCCAAATAATATAATTGGTGGTCACTTAAAAAATGAAGTGGGCTTCTTGAATTTTATATCAGTCAAACATCTACCAAAAATCCTATAATGTTCACTTTTATATATAAGTATACTGTTTCAATGTGTGTGATTAATAATCACCGTTGTTAATTTTATCCTTCGTAGAAAAAGAACCAGTAAAGGTCTAGAATTCATTCATTGAAAAATTCATATATATATATATATATATATATAGATATATATATGATTTTTATGGGCTCATTTTAGTGCTTAACCAGTATTTATTGTATCATTGACTGTGTAATTAATCTACTTCATCTTCCTGTGTTCACTACAAGTAGGTGAAATCATACTTCGCTCATATTCAATGAACTACACCTGAAATATCCAGTTTTTAGTTGGAATTCAATTAAAACTAACTAATTATCTTTTCCTCAGTGAACCTTATATTTCTATGTTTAAATATTGATGAGGCGCTTACCTATATTTTCAATTCAAACAATTCATTAAGATGGCAGTCTGTCATCCCACCCCGTCTCTCACTGTCAGCATAAATCATTCTGTCCTGACTGCTTATCTTAACTGAAAAAATTGATTGATATTGAAATATTTCTGACTGAAAATTGGCTTCTTTTACGAAGTGAGCAGACATAAATGATCAAAAGATAAATTAATTTCTACATGTCATTAAAAATTAAACTATGCTATGTTGACAAAGATGATTTTATGAATGTGTGTAAACCACTTGTATTCCCATTTACACTGCATATTTTTAAGTGTCAAGAGTAGAAGTAGTTTCGAAGATTTTATAAAGTGTGCAACTAATCTTGATTATAC
Organism: Trichobilharzia szidati; assembly: GCA_944472155.2. Classification (NCBI taxonomy): domain Eukaryota; kingdom Metazoa; phylum Platyhelminthes; class Trematoda; order Strigeidida; family Schistosomatidae; genus Trichobilharzia; species Trichobilharzia szidati. The sequence continues at coordinate 123,061,763 of OX235279.1, forward strand.
TACTAGTGTAAAAGGAAAAAACATAAAGTAACATAGTGTACACTATATTTTGTAGTGAAGCTAAGCGAATCTCCTCAAAGCCAACACGTAAAAATTTGAATAAATCAAGAAAAACAGCTTAAGCAGAATAATATAGTACAATCATTTAGTTCTTCGCCTTCTCATCAACTGCTTACAGCCTAAATAAATTATTAAGTTTATGGACAGAAAACTTTTAACATACTTCATCATTTTACATGATGTTAGTTGACAGCAAGTTCTGGACTTAGTGAACAGTGCTCAGAAAATTAAAGTTTAAACAAAGTAAATGTATGCATACAATGGTAAGGGAGTTACGTAATAAAGATGGGAGATACGTAAGATGATGAGTAACTAATAAATAGCGTAACAATGTACTGAATTCAACTCAGACTATGGAAAAAACAGACAAGCAAAGTTTCGTAATATCAAATGGAAGAGAAGTTAAAGCCGAAGATTGCGTAACCAGGCGAGAGGGGGAATAAAGACATCCAGTTACCATCATGGGAAAAAAAGATTGATAACTGTTTCTTTCTGAACCCATAAATAGGGTTTTAGGTGTTTGACAGAGACTGCTTCGTCAAACTTGAGGATAACTGAAATATTTTGACTTTTGATAATTTAAAAGGATTTCGTAATTTACACCTCATGATCCTAGTAATAACACCATTGTAAGCGTTTGTTCCCTTGAAACGTAGGATTTTTGGTACATGTTCAGAAAATAGGAGGTGTGTTCTTCATTCTGTTCTACCAGTGTAACTGCTCCAGCAGATACATGTAAATTTGTATAGACAGTTGAAGTTAACATGAAAAGGGCATCTGTCGTCTTTTGATTGCACCAAACAGCATGTTGTCCTACAGACGGAAACCAACTTAGCTGCAGGTTAGACTCAAGCTAGTGACGTACTCAATCAATCTGCAATATTTTCACCTTTAAAATCGAGTTGAATGAAGACAGGCTTTTTTCCCACTGTGATTTGTTTGATGTTTGAGCCTTCACCTCTTCTATATTTGCTAATGAATCTCAGGGGAAACCGTTGCTTTTCAATGTCTCTTACTGCAGCACTGGATGACGCGTTTCCGAATCACAGAAGGGACTTGAGTTCCTTCGAGGTTGCAGGCACGCCTTGCTGACGAGTGCCAACTAGCACGAAACCTAGGTCCAAGGTTTCCTGCTGATTGCTTCCAACCATCTAACATCAATTCAAAGTGCATTGTGATGGCGAGCTCCCTAGAATAGTGGCCACATTGCACCAAACTAAGGACTAGATACAACACACTAGTTACTAGTGTCCGATGAAAGAATTTTAAGTTCTTCCTCCAATTTCTCTGTGGAGCATATTCTCCTTGCTCTTTAGTAGGACAGAAGGCAAGAGCCAGGCAACAGATCATTTATTAAGGAAATCAACGCATATTTATATATTTGCATGTACATTACTATGGATATTTAAGCAAACAAACACAGTCTTCTGATTGGTTGTTTCTCACGTAAAGTTAATCTTTCATCTATTTGTGACTGTTTCTTGAATGTCAAATCCTCTACATGTTAACTGCATCCGCCTACGCAAAGTTTGCTGTGGTCGGTTTTGAATCAATCTTTGTTCACATTTTCTCACGACAAATCTTGGGAACGTAAATATTGACGTAAATTACTGTCTATCGATTTGGCTAGTAGACAGCTCTCACCACACGGGGTCTTGACTAGTGCTCGTTTGAAGCTATTTGGACAAACCTATTAAAATATAGGTATTGTTCATTCCACGTAAGTTGACCTCTAGATACCAACAGCTTCCAGGGGTTGTATGGCAATGTCAAGGAAACAGAACTTTCCATCATTTTCACGTTCTATAGTAAATTCAATATTTGTATGTGAGTCTTTGAATAATCAGAGTAGGTAGGAAGCATAACTTTCATTGTTGCACACTACAGATGAGTCACCTACATGTCGGCAATTAGAAGTTTTTCGTCGATTGCATGCTTCAACTTTGCTTTCGCAAGGTTGGACAAGGCTGTTCTTGCTTTGTTCAAATTCATTAAGGGGAACGAATGAATGATATAAAAATTTATTTGCATTATTCGCAGTGAATAATAGATCGAAAAGGGATTTTACTATAAATTTCTACGATCAAGAAAGTAGGTGTTACCTGGATGTGTCATATAAGTGATCCGACAGGACCTAATTCTTTTGTCTTTATTTCTGATGACCTCATGCATTAGGGTAATTTATGCGACATTTTCGTTGCTTCTGCAGGCCAACTTAAATTCATGAAAGCTATATTTTTCGTTTAAGATTTGCTAAAGGCAAATTCTCCCTGGTTGTGTTTTCTATACTTTTGCACTAGTGAGCACAGGTTTACTGGTGAAGCAAGCCTAGGAGGGAAAAAAATCAGGACGTTTTCGACCGCCTTTTTTTTGTTACATCCTACCCATACGAAACAACAAGTCAAACATTCCTACATATTTATCTAGCCATCTGATCATGGTTTTAGCTTTACAGTGCTGGTTTTATTTGCATTCATTTTTCTATCATATATTTGAGGATGCGTAAAAGCTACTATATTGTTCTGTTACAAAAACACAGACCAAACTACTTTGAAAACATTTTAAGTTAATTTGCTACAACTGTAGCACTCATAGTTATTATTTCATTCCTTTGCGTTCTCAGTGAAACATAGGTCTTCAAGCTCGAACTTTGAAATTCCAGCAGTAGTGGTGGCTTTTTACGGGGCGGGTTTGCTGGCCTCTCTCCAAACCGTCCCTCTTTGTCGAGATTATTACCAGATGAGGGATTTAAAGGAGTACACCGGGCGGTTACCCAACACCGGCTCACGTGTACGTTTAGCCATAGTAATACAGATTAATCTGTGCATTCATTCATTAATTTTACAATTATGATCGTTAGAGTATTTTGATGGTAGCATGTGTAACATAGACAAGTTTTATACAAAAATAATAGTGTTTATTTATCAATGAGGTATATAGCTGCACTTAATTTAATTTACATTAACAGAATATCACTTCTTAGAGCATTAATTCTCACTACCAGAGACAACAGTGTAAATACAAAATATTGTTGTGTGTGATGTCAGTTATTTGTGATATTAGTCGAAAATGTATACTGATTTATTATTCATTGATGTTCATGCATTCATCTGGATTACACTGCATATAATTTAACCATTTGAATTATACCCTATGTACTGGTAAAATATCTAGTCATTCGTCAACTCTAATACCACTAAAATGAATAATTAACGACGAAGACAATTTATGCCTATTTACTCATGGATGAGATACAAATAGGTCATCATGTCAACAGGTTTTGAATAAATAATATGCAACATTACTTCCACAGTTGCCTTCCTAGTTTTATTTACTTTCTAGGAGTTAAAAAAAGATTTAGCAATATAATTTTAATCGTAAACTATTAACCAACTTATCGAAGACATAGCCATACATGTTAGTACATATAGTGATTAACTGTTGATCAAGATTATATTGAGTGCCCAGCGTTAAAATCATGTCACAGCAATATTTCTGCGTTTAAGTTATAGTCGATTTATGCTGAATTATCTTTACAGCATTCAGATTACTGATAATCAAATTTTTTAGGCAGGTACTCAGTGTATTATAAATCTTCATTAAGGGAAATTATTTTAAAGACTGTTTTTTCACTCGATGTGCAGTGTAACCCAATTCAATCGAATTTTTGTTTGTTCGACATTATTACTTGTATTATTCCCTTAGGTTCTGAGTGGAACATATGACTTCAACAACACATATCCGCTTCATCCTGTTCTCTGCAGTCCTCTTTAACTGGCTCCACGACTGCCGATAAGATCTCATATCCTCCCCATAAGATTGTCTTCGTGTTACTCTGGACGTCATAATCGTTGTTTCGCATCCAGATTCCACTCTAAAGCCTGTCGCGGGATGTCACCCAACGGTCTTTTTAGCGTGTGACCCATCAACTTCCATTCTCTTCTGCATATTTGTTAAACAAAAGGTTCTTGTTAGGTTTGTTCGATTCCAGAGTTCCTTTTTGCAAAGCCTTTCTGGAAAAGACATCTGGTGATGGTAGTCTGCAACAGGCTGTTGCAAATGGTATTCGCGATTCGCCAAAAATGTGAATCATAGAGGAGAAATAACTTGGCATCACTATTGAAAATCCCATTGTCTTTCCATTTTGATTTTAGATTGAATAAGGGTTTGTCTTGCTTCTCATATTCGCATCCCTGCCTAGCTAAGTGAAAGTGACCTTCTTCAAAAATTTCTCCTGTTGATGGTGATTGATATCTGTCGTTACTGGTTAGATATCTTCATCACTTCCGTCTTTTCTATGTTTATATAAAGCCTTGGCATGTCATCTCCTTCCAACTTGTTGATTTTCACCTGCAGATCTTCAAAGTTGTATGACATTGAACATGTGTCATCCACGAATTCCAAATTTTATGCAGTCTTCTTATCCACTCAACGTGTTCCTGTCTTTTTCCCATAGCCTGCCAAACGATACAGTCCATCAAACTTAGGAATAAAATCGGTGAAAGTAAGCAGCCTTATCTTACTCCTACATTCACTTCAAACTCTTCACTGAGATTTCCGTTGTGAATCAGTTGATATATGGCGTTGTCGTCTACCTGTTAAATGAAATTGGTGTAGATTTTGGGCATTGCAATCAGTAGTGTTGGAGTAGTTTCAAAGTAGTAGTTACTTCACAGTCAACGCTGTTGAAGGTCTTCTCAAAGTGGATGAATTTGAGATAGATATTTGAGCATTGTTCTGTGCTGTGTTCGATGATGAAGTGTAGCGTTGTAATTTAATCCGCATATGATTTGCCTTTCTCGAATCCGACTTTTTCCAGATGAAGTTCTGCATTCACTGCATCTTTTAATCACTCCAGGATAACACGATTTAATATTTTCGCTAGCATGGACAGCAGCGTGACTCCGCGCTTGCTCTTACAAAAGCTTTAGTCGACCTTCTTTAGTTAAGGTAGCTGTTCTTCCAGTCAAAAGTATTTTCCCTTAATTCCAAACTTTCTGCAATGTTGATGTATTTTGAATTCGTTTCCAATGTTTAAAAAGAATTCTGTCTGCCATGCTGGCCTACCCTGTTACAGTAACTATACGGTATTAATCAATTCTATATTTTATCTACTTCATACAATTCTTCCCATTAATAAATTTGAATAAGGCAAGAACGTAAAATATACCAGGATAATATGTGGTCATTTTTATTATTTTGAGGATTCTTCCCAGCTAGCTACAACCTGAGCAAAAAAATAATAAATTCTATTGGAGCTTCGAACAGATTTTTTCCACGATGAAAAGGAGTAATTGGTAGAAACTAAAAGTCACACTGTACCTTGGTGACAACGAGGTACAATGCTTGCCTGCCACTCAGCTGGTTCGTGGTCCCATCCCAGTCCGAAGCACTCCCAAATCTCGCTTAGCTGGTTATAAGCCTGGCAAAGAGGAAACTTCGGGCGTGAGACTAGCAAATCAACCCCTCGTAAAAATATAAAAACACACTGCTATCGAAACTTCAAAGCTATAGCTTGAAGCCCTACGTTCCACTGGATACACAAAGGAATAAAATAAAATGAATAATAGTAAAACTATTCAGGAATCATGTGAGTTGTTAAATTAATAATTTACTATAAGTAGTTAGTCCTTTTACTTTTAATTATGTCACAGCCTACATCATGCTTGATTATTGCCGCGCATAGTTTCTACCAATTTCTCCTTTTCATCGTGGATGATTGTTCAGGTCATAGATTATTGAGAAGAATTCTCGAAATAATAAAAATGACCGCATATTTTCCCGGTATATTTGTCCTTCTTGCCTTATTCAAATTCTACTTTGGTTGGAGAATTGGTACAAACTGGCAGTCTTGTGGCTGTTGGTGGTATCTTTGAAAGAGTTGCAGGTGGTGGTTGCAGGAGTTCTTGCAAGTGACTAACCCATTGTTTCCTTCGCTTCTCCTTATTGGTAATTAAGTTCCCTACACTATCTTTCATTTATTTATTTCATTTGTTTTGACCTCTTCGTGCATAGCAGCCTCGTCTGCACAGGCGCTAGTGTGTCTTAGAATTGTCTTTCGTCTTTCTTCACCTTCTTCTTCACTTCCTTGTCCAATACATTGTACAATGCACTCAGCGTCCCCCTTTGCTGTCCATCCTTGTACTGGTTCATCTACCGTTTCGTCATCCCTCTATCCTCTATCAGCTTCCACGTGCTCGTAGAGGATCAGTCCTTGTCTTGCCTCTTCCTTCTTCCCAAAATGGCTAAACACGTTCCTTTTAATATCACTTTCTGATAGTCCCAGAGTTCTTTCACACAGGTTTTCTTGGTGATGCTATGTAATATCTCTGATTTTTGGCTGCTGCTGGTGACATCATAATAGCCACTGTCTCAATATGCTCATGGTTGTCTTCTAGGTGTCTGGAGTGGATTGCTGGCTCTCCAATAATTAAATAACAATTCCATCTATTCCAACAGATTCCACGCCGTACCTTCTCGCTTCTTTGGCAAACTAAACAGCCTTACCACCTTTGGACATCGTACGAACATTCCACTTCCCCATCCTTATTTTTTCTTTTATCGAGAGTGAGTGAAACGGTTAACTGGCTTCCCGAAGGCTTTCATCAGTAAGCCTCATTCCGTCCCTCCGATTCCAGCAAAGAAAAAGTTTTTTGATATTTTCCTGTGCACTGAGGTCTTGGCAACAAGTGGATTGATTTTTCGAGGTAGCAAGGCTGGCACTATGTCTAGCCTTTCCAGTTTTTCCGGGCTTAGTACCATATAGTAAATTAGAGGAAATTGTTTGTTTATCTTGGCAATACAAAATGACAAGACCAACCGCATATTAAACCAATAAGTCCGTCAAGATGTTAATAGTCAATAGGTAAAAACTTATTTTAAAGTATTGACTAGGCCATTTGAAAAAGTAGCGTCCTCCTGTCTTTTCAAAATGTCTGTCTGCCAACCTACATATAATTATTCTCTGTTCTTTGCTATACCTTTTATATTCTAATAGTATTGTCCATATTTTTATTTAGCCTTTTTTAATTTTATTATGATAATTTGTGGAAAACAAATTATGCCTACATATATATGCACATGCAGAGGTTAAAAGTGCATCACTCATTTTCATAAAACCCTAAAAGTTGGAATAATCTCAGGAAAATGCAGTCATTTATATATCAGACTGTTGTATAGTTTGAAGGAAGTCAAAGCTGATTGTAACTGTTATTTATTGTCTGAATTCAATACTTCCTACCTAAATCAAGTAATCATACACTGTTTTTTAAATTCACTTTTTTGTCTTTTCCTTTCATCCATTGTTTGAATTCACTTTAATGACACCGCGCTAACTTAAATATTCAGACAATATACTGAAAGCTATCTTCGTGTGAAATTCATGTTTTTTTATCAAGGTTTCAGACTACTAATGAAATAAAGTTTTTCAAATGAATTTAGTTTGACTAATTTCATTTTCAGTTAGACAGCAGTGTCAAAATATGTAGAATGTGAAAATTTATATGCCTTGTCTTAATGAACCATTCAGCGAATCAAATAAAACCTCCCGGTTTGTAAATGGATTCAACTTCATTTTGAATAAACCATTATGGCTAAGTAAACCCGTTTATCGGTCGGGAGATGAAAACAGAATTTATGAAAGAAGATTATTAATAATAAGTTGATTACGGAGCGATATTAAACTATCCGAGTATATTATGGCTTTAATTTCAAAAGACATACATTGATATTTACTACCTCAAAAGCATATCACTGTATTGACTGGCTCGGATTTTTTAACTTAGCTAGCACTTTAAAATAATACTTGGTACAAAGTCAGTATGTGTAATGTATCATTGATATAAGAATAAAACTTGTGCACTGTGGTAGAGTGTAATTCCATTATGGGTAAATTTTGTATTGATAGAGTCTCACAGTGTTATACAGTAATGTTTACCGATAACGTTTCGAGCACAATTTATTGCTCATAATCATATCAAGGTAATCACACGACTTCCTAAATTCATTTATATAGTTCCGTTGTTTTTCACTTGATTTGATTGGTAGTAATATTTTCCATATTTCGGGTACGAGTTATGAATCATTCCTATTGCATGTGTTGGGTTTAGATTCGATGAACAAGGATTCAGTAATCAACCTCTCTCTCCACCTACCTAGATTACTTTTTAGAATTTTAACTCTCTCACACCCTATTGTGTGGTTGTGTGTTAATGCATGCAGTGCAAAGTAGTGCTGACCTTTTTTCTAAATTACTTACCTTTTCGGGGTCAACCATTCTTACCTTAGCTAAATTCTTATGTTCTGACAATCTGACTACCTCTGACCTACTAGTTTGACCTACGTAGTTGACCTAACTCACAGTCATTGCTAAGTATTTTGTAAATTATATTATTTTGTCTAATTGGGTCAACTGGGTCCTTCAACCTACAGAGCTTGTCCTACCTGAGTGAGTTTGTAGGTTTAAATGCCACCCTAATTGCCGCTTTATTTAGAATCCTAAATAGGGTCTAAGATGTCCCCTCTTTATATGGTATAACTGTAGATGACTTATATTCTCTCTTATTTATATTGTTATTACTAGTTTCACAATGTAATGTGTGATGTCTTAAGGAAACAACTTATTTATTTGTCACTGAAATTAGCCAACCCTAATTATTCACCTAATTCTCTATATTATACAACATGTAACATGTATCGTTTTTCAAAGCATTTTGATTCTCCAAGAAAGATGAATAATGGTTATGAGAGTTTACAAATACAATTGGCTTATAGTGCAAATAAACTGTTATCCCAGTTTCCAAATTTTTTTTACTAGTACCTCATTTAAGAATATGAGTTTAAAGTGAAAAATGATTTTTATCCTTCCTTTTCGTTTGACAATGAAATCAATATCCGCATAGAACTGAATCTTTTTACATAATGTAATAACGTGTTTTGTGTCATTTGAATTGTCCGAAACCGGAGTGTTTCCATCTGAAATTTAATGTTTTTTCTAAATAACTTTGGAATATATGAAGAAATAACATTTTTTTTACTTCATTTAGTTAGTATTCACTTTGCATAATCATAGCAGCAATAATTAGAAGGAGATGTTTCTGTTCAGATCAAAAAGAAAATCGTTCATTTTCAATCATTATATGTCGACGCCATTGTTTCTTACAATACAGTTATAAAATATATAAATTGAAGTTAACACCAACGGTTATCTTATACTACACAATATAGTTGATAAAGTAGTATGAAAATCATCTATGTCTTGAGAAATAGTACAACTTAATCTCCATGATCTGTGTAGTTGGGATACTGAGTACATCTCATCACTTCAATATAGCCACAATATTTACTGCTAATGATAGTAAAAATATGTCATTCTGTACAGAATGAGATGGAATGAATTAAAATAATCCTAAAAGTTCAATTTAATGTAACACCCATATTTTTTAAATGTGCAAACACTTTAGAAGTTGTAATTCATCGGCTGCAGGACAATACCATATTTGCATACAAAAGCGGCCATTAACGTTGTTGTATAACCGTGTAAATTTAAATATATTTTGGCCACGCTATTATATCACATGCTGAACAAGAAACATAAAACGCACAATCATACTCATACCTCTTTCATGCTACTTTATAGTGAAATACTTCGGACCTATGACCTCTGACGGCTTCAATTTTAGGTACGTGGTTTAAAAATCCGTTAGACCTTACTACCAACTGTTACTTTGTAGACGTTGAAATTCTGTAAAAATGTTCTTAAAATATACCGACAAATGCGATAAAAATAATTCACCGTGGAGTGCAATTAAGTAGAAAAATTGACATCTGTTCCATTCAGTCATGTTCTGAGTATAGTTTAGATATTCATTTAATTAGTAGTAAGACAAACTTTTACCAGCTAACCAGGCTGATCCTCATTGGTTCAAACCAACTTGAAATTCGTCTGTTTCCGTTGGAAATCAGATAAGTTGAAACGTGATAACTATTTCTTCACTAAGTTTCCCATTGCGACAGATTTTTCGAGAAACATATACCTAAAAAAATAAGCATTCTGTTTGGAATATAGCCATTATTATTATCATTAGGTAATCAATTGAGTACTATTGGTTGCTTTGTTAGAAAAAGGTGTTTCAGTTCTCAAGCACTTAGCATTACGTGATTTTCAGCAATTTTTACGAGGACCAGCACAATTTTATCTATCATTATACTAGCATCAGTTGGGTTTACTATTTGTCTGATATAATTTCCAAATGTTTTGTCCAACAGAGATTAAGATTTTATATGCCTAATTTTTTTATATTTTGAATAGATTATAGTGGTAAACTAATATTGCAGTATTTGTTTGCAGGGATTTTATTTATTTCAAGTTAGATTACGCCAGTCATAAAACTGGAGTGCTGTCCATTAGTCCCTGGTTTTCAGTGGTCGTCTAGCTGACGTCTTTAGGGGATCTAACTTGAAACCAAACAAACACTTTTTGAGACCAGTGTGTCATAAATATTTTCTTTCAGTAATACAACTCATTTTAAAGATAAGTTGAATGTCACCTTTGGCTTACGTGATTTCTAAGACAAAGCTGTATCCGACAGTTTCGCTGCTATAAAATTACTCCATAAAAGCGGAAGAAATTTACTCTGGAATCACTGATAATAATTACTTCAGTCTACAGGCAGACTTTCTGTTGAACTCGGAAAACATTTCTAATTAATTAAACGATAACTAAAACTACGGCACTGTGGTAATTCCATCTTAATTTGTTTATTAGATTTATCACACAGTGAAACAATGGTATTTACTTGATGACGTTTCGAACACACTTATTGTTCATTAACGTATCGACTGTAATTACACAACTTCGGAACCTGAGTTTTATAGTTTTCTATATGTTTTCCTATTCGTCGTGGGAGTTATAGAATAAAAAGCTTCAGTTATCAATCTTTCCCTCCACCCTGTTACATTAGATTTTAAGTATCTCATCTTATTCCATTCTACTGTATGGCTGTGTTTAATTGCATGTAGTGCTACCTACTGTTGAACTATTGTCCAGATTTCTTATCTTATTCTGGTCAACTAATCTAGATTTTGCTAGGTCTGCTAGTCTAACTGACCCCATTCTACTACTTAGACCCATGTCTTTGATCTGACAATCATTGCAGAGTATTAGATAAACTAAAATGTTTTGCTTAATTGGATCCACAGAATGCTTTAGCTGACAAAACTTATTTTTAATTGAGTTTATTGTTTTGAATGCCACTTTTATTCCTGCATTACAATGATTACAACAATTATACTGAATAAAATATTTGCCAATTAGAAAACATTTCACCAAGCTGTTTTAATGATGACCTCTAAATGTTTTTCTCTTCAAATGTTGACCAGTGATCAAAACTTGTGAGCTGCTTTCTTTGAAGTCTGACGTAATTTAGATAATTTCCTTGCCTTTGAAAATAGAATGAGCAATACTGATTATTGAGTCACTACTTTAATTCCATAACCATCAGAATGCAAAAAAGTCTTAAGCTGGCAAACAGCTCTGAAGAATCAATTCTTATTTACATTTGTTGCTAAATGTCATCTTTGTGTGTAGTATTATGTGGAAGTCTTGTAGGCATTGAGAAGTGTCCACGTCTTACAACATATTACTTGTGTTAATATTGACTTTCTTGGAATAAATAGTGTTTTAAAACATTGTATATCCTAATTTTTTATAGCTTAGTAATGATGTTTAGTCATAACAGAATTTTAAAATATTGTTTTTTTTAGAAACATTTGTTCAAGTGAAGACTATGTGTATGATTTTGTGAAAAGATCCTGTTATCCTTCTCTCCCTTATTCTTTATTTGTTGGGTTATGACCTTCAATAGCCACACAAAGTGTAAATCAATGAGTGAATGATGCATATGTTAAAATGTTCAATGACGTATTATCTGACATGTACTGCATCGTTCTACTTATTTCTCGAAGTTGTTTACTGTTTATTTTCCTACACTGACGTAATTGATTTTTAAGGTTGATGAAAACTTTCAATCAAACAGTTATGATGACCGGCTGAATACAATTGGTTATCTTGCTGTGATATGTCAAAACACTAAAACATAAATGAAAATAAATACGACCGTCATATTTGTCGTTTTTTATCCAAAAAGTACTGAATTATAGCTATATTTTTTCTCTATCTCCGTGTTATACAAAGAATACTGTAATTGTAAGAAAAATAAGGACTTTTTTTACTATCATTACATCTGAGGCTAACTGGAAGAAATAATCTTGTGTAACATGTTAAAATTTGCATGAATTCGTTAGCACAGGAATCTTGTGTTCAAATTAAAATAAATCGGTAAGCTTCTTGTGCTAGCATTGGAGAACCTAAAATGCAGTGTTGTTATCATAAGCAGCAAGTGAGTAGAAGACCATCATATCCCCTTCAAAGAATACTATTTAGTATTTTAGAACAAAAGAAATCTGGGACTGTAAGTCATAGTGCCAGGCTATTGAGACACAATGCCGACAGTGAAAGGCACATTGCCAGACCATTCGTATACATTGCAATAAATATGTCTGTATTCTGGTTCACTCGTAATTTTGTATACTTGAACATCTTGGAGACACACATTTTAGCACATCCTATTCTTAGTTGAATACAAAGTTGGAACACGACTTCTGATACACGAAAACTGTGTTACACTAAGTTACCTTGTAGCCAGGCACCTGAAATTAGCATATGAAATATCAATTCTGAATCATGACAAAATCGTAAAAAAGGAGGTGATTATTTGTAAATATTAGTGTCAGATTACCAATATCAGTAAGAAAATTGGATTTTAGGTTTGTAGACTGATTACATAATACTGAAACCGCTTACATCAATGCAGCTACTTTTTATGCAGCATGAACGTTTGTTGACATTTCTTAACATGGAATCCTTTTACGAAGTACCATAAAAAGCTACAAAGTGTGCACATAAATGATTGGTGAAGATTAAAAAGGAGAACTGTCTCTTTTTGATTGTACAATTAAAAATAAAAATTCTACTTTTTTTTCCTGATGTGGTGTACTCTGCTTTCTGTGATTTCTGGCTTTCGTGGTAAGTTGGTTGTGTCCTCCGTGTATGCGTTCGTGCAAGTATGGATTGTTGTATTATAGGTGTGATGTGTCCTCTCTTTACCATAACTCACACTTATAATGATAAGAGATGTGTGAGAATCCTTATTCTCATAAGGTATTTTTCTAATGCGTTTTCGCAATTTAAATGATAATTGGTCTTAATAATCCATCCACGGTTATAACAGTCTTTATATAGACATTTCTGAGAGTTTTGGTTTCATCACCAAGTCTAGTGGGATTTTAACTGAATATCTTTCTTGCGGAAAAACCTCCTACATGGCTGAAACTACTACTACTGCTTTAATTATAGTCAAGAGAGTTTGCTTACTTAATTGATAATGACTAGAGTTGAAATGAATCAGACTAGAATGCCAGTAATTTATCTGACCTATACACTGTCGACTGAACGAAAGCACTGACTACAAACCAGGTTAATATTACGTATCTGGTTAGCAGATCCCTCAGAGGGACGCCTGATTGACTACTTAGAGTTCGATATTTCAAACTGTGATATGACTCGATATTTGGTACCAGCTTCAATCATCATGCACTGTGATAATTTAGTCTGAAGAGACCAAGTTATTTTGTGTATTATTAAATGTAATCCATAACAAAAAACTTTCAATTGTGCTTATGCATTCATTTTTTCGGATATCATTATAAATAGGTTATCTGAGTTTTTGAGCTCTCCTTTCTTATTTGCCTTCAGCAGCGCCGGGTGTAAACGAAACATTATTTGCTCAGTTTCTATTATAGTGCAGTTCCATTTATGCAAATAACTGATTTTTGACTAGAACTAAGTATCGGCAAAGACAAAACGTTTATTTGTAAGGAAATATGTTCCACTGATCTGACGTGAAATACATGCATTCAGTGTTATAAACTAAATTTTAGTTTGCAACACAGTAATTCATACATAGTAGCATCATTAGAGAGTGTTAATGAAGCAATCTTGGCTCTGGAAAATAGTTTAAGTTGGCATACTAATCACAAAATGTATAACTGATCCAAAGTCAAAATTTGTTGTTTGAGATAATAAACTAGCCGACAAAGGATGATTATATTCATTTCAACTCTTTTATTCATGTGATAGTATGTCCAGCATAATTTTGCTATGCAAATTAAATATTCTCTTTAGGAATATATGTTATATAAGGACGCATGGCTTTAAAAGATGCTTACTAACCCCAAATAACATGGCGAAGCTATTTCGCACTACAGATGGTATCATAAGTATATTGGGATACTTTACAAGTCAAAGACAATGATTAAAAATGTGTGCAAAATTAATTTATGAATGGAAAGCTTTCATGTTAGGACTAACTGAAAGTACACATCTTGCCTATAATTCCGAAATCTGCTTTACTTATGAAGCAGGTGGTATACCTCATTGCTTCCAGTGAGTTGAGTATTTTTCCAGCGGTGGACTGTGTCTGTGCTCATGTCCATAAAGTGTTGTCAATAAATGTTTATCAGTGAAGCATTAAGAATCCTACGTTCGTTGCTTAAATAACATCTTTTGGGCTCGAAAAAATTAGTGTGTGAGATATGTAGAGCTACGCTGTGGACTTTTCAGTTCAAATAAAATTAGTAAAACTTACCTCGTGAAATACTTGAACGTGTTGCACATGCTCAACTTTACCTACTTAACTGTTATTCTGATTACGGTAAAATTTAAAGAAGAAACAAGTGGGCTTGGCTTAATGATGTTATGGAGGCAATACCACATAAAATCATTTGTTGAGAAACAAAACGAATTCTAGATTTAATCGCCTAGACAACTAAAGGTGATGGTTAGTGGTCCCAGGTGATATTATTTTAAACCAATTGTATTAGCGAGGATATGTTCTCACTTCACAACTATTCCGTTTATCTTATTCTTCGATGTGATTTATAGCTTTTGGTATTTCTATTTTTGTATTTTTATATTCCGTCAAAGTATTGTCTACATATGCAGATACAGTCTTAGATGGACTGAACAATCATAAATCTTATGTTAATATTGATGTTTTCCACCTAATCTGATAAAGTATTAAAACAACAGAAATCATTTCTATCACATATTTTATTCAATTAATTCAGCCTTTAACGAACTGCACCATTTTATATTGGCGTCATATCCCGTTTGAATCAAAAACTAGTTTAAATAATAAATAACAAGTAAACCGTTTTACATCCGTTTGTCAGTATAAAACTCAACTATTTCCTAATTTAATAAACGCACATGTATACTAGAGTCTCTTCGGGACCACAGTCTATCAATAACCGAGTGGTTTTCAGTTGCCTACACTGATTCGAAGAAATAGATAATGCAGCATAGATCATATATTTATATACAGGTCACTTGAAGTTAACTCTTCTGTGATTGCTACTGATCAAGCCCATGTACAGAATGTTTTTTTTATTCTTTTCGTTCCCAGTGGAACATAGAGCATTAGGCTTTTGAAATATCCTTAGAGGTTATGTTGTTCTTACGGGTATTATTACACTCAACCATCCCTATTTTCCGGGCTCTCTACGTGCCAGTTAACAGGGGACCGTTTGGGTGTTTGTCGGCAGAGAGTTGGACTCAGACCACATAGGTGGTTGAAGGGCATTGTACAACTAAGCCACTGACGTAGAGACCATTGTAGAAGATTGCAATTTTTCCACTTAACCATTCACTTTAGTGAAGTCTTCCTTGGTCTTCAGTCATTGTGTTCCACACTAGAAGGAAATAGATAAAGGCATATTTGAACATAAATATATATATACTCGAATCGGTATAAATGTTCACCTGTTGATATTTGTAAAAGTATCAAGACAAATTTTTGTTTCTTCATATATTGTCGTCACAATCAACCAAACATGCAAATACTCACATGCACATTTATGTAGAACTGATTCAGAATGGACATTTGACACCACTGAACTAATTAGATTTCTATTTTGAATTTATGAATTAGAGTTAATTACAAAATGCTGAAAATTCTTTGGGTATATATGAGATCTTGATAACCAATCTTCGTCCATGCATAAAGCTCAACATGATTTAATCTCAACTACTATTCATTATACTGACTCCAATTATCACAATGAATAATACTAGTATGATGGCTTGGTTAAATAGAAGGGGGAACAAAGGCAAATTGGGCAAGTGAAATTTGTTACTGATAGCAACCAGTATTAGCTGGAACATAAAAAATCAATTACCAATCTCATACAGGCAGTTCCATTTAGCTATCAGCTGTACCTATTTGAATGATGCTTGGCCGCAGAATGGAAAAACTTTCAGTCAATGGGCTAAAAGTTTCTTAAATCAAGTATATTTGTTTATTTCCATTTAAACAAAGGAAGCAAAGATATAACTAATGGCTAGATTATTTTCCAGTTTCTTTTTATTGACATTTTACAGCAGAAACGTTGATATATATTTGTAATGCATATTTTTATCCTGTGAGTAGTGTGAAGCGGTGAATTGTTATAAAATTTTTAGGAAATTCATTTCTAACATCACTTATTTTCCCCTAAGATTTAAATTTTTAATTTGTTTTCCATGTTTTTATTCAGAATGTTTACATCACTAGGATGATTTTACCATTCTCTATGACAGATATGTGATTTTGAATATTGCTGAATGACAGTTTATTGAAGCTTGCTAATAACCTACGAAAAATCATTGTAGCATATATATGTATATACATAGTACTGTTTTTGAGTGCAGAGTGAAAATAACTGAGAAAACACCTGGAAATTTAATAAAAATGTTCCAAAACCAATTTTTTTCATTTCCGTCTATTTTTCTCCATATAGTTGTTTTTAGATTACTTGGGTGTTTTAGCATGTTTACTGAATACAGTTACTGCTTATCCCTCATCACTAGTTGACATGATATCGACAATATCTCTAAGAATGTGTCTGAAAACAGGTTTATGCATGCACACAAATGATAAGTAATTAACTATGTTTTTAACAGAGAACAAATGTTGACTGACAGAAAACTCTGATTAGTTGTTCTGTGTAAACAGCCTTAAACTGTTACACTGAATTCCATTCAGGGTCAACATTCAGCGAGATTGTCAAAAAGAAAGAACAAGTACAGAAGTGAATTTATTTATGTTCATTTAGGGATTACTGCTGAATGATTAAATGAACTCATTGGTAAAACGAGATTTTTAATCTTTGTTTTCCTAATAGTAGTAATTGTTACGATGAAATTTGGTTTTCGACTTTTGGGGAAAAACATTTTGGCTTACAGTAGTAATTTTAATGTTTAAGCCATAAAACATTCACTGTTTCCAATGTAAAAGTTAAACGTAACATATATATATATATATACATCAACCACAGCAGGTGCAGCTAATATTTAATTACAGTTGCTGTTATCCCAGTAGACATAATTATGGCCAAAAGTAGGTTTTAACGAGAAACGTTATCTGGCAAAAAGGTTTAGAACGTGCTTTCATGAAACTGGTGTAAAAACCACGCGTTTTAAATGGATTTCATATATATATATATATACATATATATATCTGTAATTTAGAAGTAACTAATTTGATCTCCAGATAAAAATAAATCTAATTATCTAGTGGGTTAATTGTATGGTGTGACTGTAAAGTAATTAATGTAAATTTTAAGTGCTTTTCAAATTACATGTTTGATATTTCCTTGGAAATTGAAAAGAAACGTTCAGATCGGTTAAACAGTAGTCAGGGTACTGTTTAGTTACTTATTCAGCAGACATTTTTCAAAATAATTTATGCGTATCATTAATAATGGACCTTGCTTTATGTCAGAAATGCATATTACACATCGAAAATATGTTCGCAAAATCTCTCTATTAAAAGCATTTAGTCTGATAGACGTCAGTTTTTAAAATGGTCATGCATTATGACCGATACATTTGTGTGTGTTGTTCCCCCAAATGATGACAATAAAAGAATAAGAGAGATCACAGAAATCATTTTTGCAAGTAAAACTAACCCTGGTTAGTATAATAAGTTATTAAGTTAACTTGGAAATCATTTTTAAGGCATAGATCAGTAATAACACATTTTTGGTTCAACTACCTGAAATTCTTGGAGTTAGAAAATGTTTCTCCATTAGTCTGTTAAATGAGAAAGTAAAAAATGAAAAATTGTTAACATCTGACTGTAACAATATTTTTCTACATTTCTACACAAAAAAAGGAATGCTTTTCTTGGGGAGACATAATGCATCACTCGATTGTTGTTTGTTTGTGTGTTTGTGTGTTGAACTTGACGGTAATTGACCCAAGTTTTTGTAGCCATGACTATTTTGTAATAATTCCTAGGGAATTTATGATTCATAACTTTTCATGATTGAAATACACGTTGTTTTCTTTTCTTTTTCAGTATAAATTTCCATCTCACTTCAGTTCAGATTTGAAAGATCTTCTGCGTAATCTAATTCAGTCTGATTTGACCAGAAGATTTGGCAATCTGAAGAATGGTGTACAAGATATTAAATCTCACAAATGGTTTTCTCATTTGGATTGGTTAATGATATTTAAAAAAGAGGTAAGCATTTGAATGTGTACAAATCATTTTCAGTGCAGATATTATTCAAAATTCTAGTGTCAAGAGAAATACTAACTAATGACAATAATTATCTGGGCCATTTAAATGTATTTGATCACAGATTACGTTTACTGGATTCACACAGACCAGCCATTATTTAGTCCTCACAGATTATCACTATGAGCCACTCTGAACAAAATGCGTTTTTGTCAGTTGTGGAAATGAAAAAAAAATTAGAATTTTCTGGATGGCATGTGAAATGATGTCATGTTCGTTCGCTGTCGATGCCACTTTTACCTTTATCGAAAGCCATGAAAGATCTTGTTTGAAAGTTGGCAGGTTTCAGTAAGAGTGAAAATGATAAACACTCTATATAAGTGCGAATTTTACTTCAATTTCAGTAGTTGTTTACTTTTTCAGTATTTATGAAGCATCAACTGACTGTTCATTCTATCCATTTTAAAATCAAATTCTCATTAGTTTAACCCGAATGACTGTCTGAGGCGGATATTTTTAACGACTGGTTATGTTGATTTATGAAACCTTACTGGGGTTAAATTATTTCATTTACGTAGTCAGTCGACAGGCACGCTTCACAAAATTTATAAGATTTGCGGCTAGTAGCTCCACTACAAATTTTACTTCACTTCACCATTGAAAAATACGGATTGCAGATGAATTCTCATCTAAGGTTTTGGAGGTCATGCTGATGCGATTGACTTTATGCGTGTCTAGAGAAATTTCAAACATATCTCTTATTGAATTGTTGAAATCAACGAATCAGAATATAGTGAGACACTATTCTTCATTACCAGCAGGTGTTAAATACAATGTGAAAAATTCACAGCAAAGGCTGGTTTTGTCTTTAGTAAATATGACTCAGTTTTTAACCTCTGGAATTAGTTTTCCTCCCCTCTTCAAAAACCATCGACATTAAGTCTTCATATCTGAGAAGTTTTACTGAGTGATGACGCTCGCCGATTATATACATGGTCTGGGGTTCGATTCTCTGCCGATCCACACCTGATATCAAGGGTTGGCCTGATAAATTTGGGCTACCGATATCATATGCCAAAAATTCCATATTTGAACCAAAATACTGTGTGGAATCAAGCTATAATAAAATTTGAAGAAAAATAGTTTTGTCTTTTATAAAATAACAAAACGCATATATTATCCTGCGTATTGGTGTGATATTTATCAAGATTTCGATCGCCTAAACATACTGAATCAATGTCTTATGAAGAAGAATAAATTAACTTCAAATGCGAAGCATTCTAACCTTACGGAAAGGAAGTAAAAACAACAATTCACCGCTCATTGCAACTGACTGCGATGTTCTAATAAGAAGTTGTGAACAGCAGAATCCATCTAATCATATGTCAGGACAGATACTCTCTGCTCGCATTAGATGACAACGGCGTTGTATCGTGAATCGAAAGAAATGGTGGGTAGGCGGCTGAATTCCAGCACAGTGACAGATTAAGCAACAGAATTGTCTGGTAGCCTGACGGCAGTGGGTTCAGCCACTGGTAGGGTCATAAGAGCACAGTTCTGAGAAGTCTCGAATCAGGACAAAACAGTTGTCCACTGTCCTCTGGTTCTCAGCAGTCTTCAAAATGATGTTAATTAGTAAAGAAATCTACCTTGAAGTAGGTTAAATTCCTTCAATTCACTACATAAAAAGTAGAATGTCAAACATAATGATATTCACCATTGTCTCTATAATCCGTATCCAGACTAACAGCTGTAACTATCAATTACTACACTTTACTTATCTAGCTGCAAAATGTCTAACTGAAACTACTTCTTTTACCAGTGCAGTAGATGAAAGATGCATTAGTTCAGTATGCATCACGAATTAATTAAATCATTTCTATCACTATGGTGCTTGCATTACATATTCTTTGTTTGACAAAAGTTGAAAGAAACCAGCTTAGACTGAAAATAGTATGACAAGATGAATTTTAGTCGCAATTTAATACTCAATTTCTAGACTGCGAATTAATATACTTGACTTAAAAGCGTATCTTCGCTTCTTCACTTTAGAGTGCTGTTGTACCAGAGTTTGCGTTAGTTACAATAATATCAACAATTATGAATAAATAGATGAACAAGTGCTATTACAATGTTGTTAGAATGCCTAATTAATCGAGTTGGCAACCGTTCATGTAAAAGTGTAGTGTCAGCTTTGAACTAAGAGAGCATAATTTAATGTTCATAGCAATTTCTTTGATTTCAAGTCAACCAGAGTTGCTAAGTAAGATGATTTCCTCATAAATTCAAACATTTTATTAACCATTTCCATTTGGTTAAATAGTAAACGTTAGATGTTTGTTGTTCAGAACTTTCCAAGGGCAAATATAACCTTGTCTATACCTCATTTTGTTGTAACCAACATTCACTTCTCTTATTTATGGCTATCGACCTTACAGTATTTGACACTATCGGTCGACCCTATTCTCCTGAGGTTGTCACCAAATGATTTTTTTCAAAAGTGAATAATCAACAAATTACACCAGTGATGAATCTGCCCTGGAAATCAACAAAACAACCAAAACATTAGTAGCTATATTCAATATTTTTACCACTGTGTTGATGCGTTTCAGATGAGAAACACCTAGAAATGTGGGCCAGACGTAAATGTTCCATTCAAGCAGGTTTTAGTGAGTAGGCACGTACAGTGCAACTTTAGACAAGCTGAAAAGCCTCTTGAAATATTCCACATATATTATTCTAGTACCTTGTTCTCAATATTTAATAATGCTCAAAGTCTCTCAGAAATCATTTCAATTACCTTATTTTTTCATAAGATTTTTCTTAATAAGTCCAAATAGTTGTCAGTTATCACAGAGTTCTGGATCTATTTTACGTAGCTCTCACTTATCTCCATGTGTCAATTTTCTTGCAATAAAGATGTGACTTCAGAAATTTACTGGTTATTAACCATTTTCACCTCCATTTCTAGAGCTCATTAGAAAGAGCATCGGACCCTATCTGTTTAAGAATCGCTATCGTTGTCAAATAAAATCTACGTAAACTGCTTTCTAATTACACATCAAACACTTTTATTGATGGGTAAAACACATGAATCCTACTTCCATTCAGTAATATATACATGTATAACAGTATAATATAGGTACCGAAGTAAAATGTGATTTGTGTATTGGTTTCTTTATTAGGCATATAACGAAGTTAAATAGTTTCATTTACTGAATATTTCTCCTAACACTATATATTGTTCTTGGTCATAGTAAAATATTTTAATTCCACTTTCTAGTAACTTCCTAATTACCTTTTACTATTAGCTGTTTTCTGTAATGAAAATTGTTTGTAGCCTCGATTTTCGCAAACTTATTCTAAACCATGTAATCTTCATAGAGAAACTAGCAAACGTACATTAAAAAAGGAAATACACTTATTGTTGATTGAAGAACATCACACTGTGTTTTATGCATATGAATTAAACAATTCACTACCTTTCTCATGGATGAATATCAAAACAACAAATGAATTTCTGATGGCTTATTTTCTCTTATATAATTTGGTTTCACTATCATTAAGATGAAGGAATTAGATTCCCGTGAATTCTGTTATACTTTCTCATAACTGTTAATAAGCAGTTTTCAAAGAGTAAATTTTCTACCCGTTCGTTAAATTTTATCGATTCTTAACTTTATAAGGCCGTATCAATATTGACTTTCATTCATTTACACTAGTACGAACGAATGGTATTTTACCAAATTTAAAAGCTGAATAATCCTGGGCGAAAACGATTTCTTACCTTCGAAAAGCAGTATCATTAAGTGTTTTCGTTTTCGCCCTCCACACATTTTATAGTTCGTTGACTAAAAAGCCAGGAAAAGCTTTAATAGTAAATATCAACCTTCATCTTGAAAGACTATTCTGACTTCATCCTAGAAACGGAACGCCTGTATGTCAACTATGCATTTATGATCCTGTTGACAAAAAATCTTTGTCAACGAATACTAAATACTCTAAATACAATAAATACCAACAGATAAATCGAATTACTGTGGACCAGAATAAAGCATTTTCGGTGTACCAATAATATTCTACTCATATTCAGTGGCTTTTTATGCCAACAAGTAGGAGGAGTAGCAACGGAAAACGCATTCGGTCTTATGATAGTTAGCATCTCTGTCTTCTACCTAGAAAGTACTACATAGAAGTCTGAAACTAGTGCAAATATGCTTTATTCAAGGTATGACACTTTTCGAGCTGGATGATGCCGAACAAACCAAGATGTTCCTACAAAAGTTCATCAGAGCAGTCCACATTTGGAATTCCTAGTGAGTCATGAAGTCGAAAATTAACTAAATTTTCATGAATTATGCCATGAAAAAGAAAAAGGGTAGCACAATAGCAAACCGATAAATTAACTTTGACAGTTTTAGTCTTCTTGGCTCTGTAATGATACTACTAGAAAGTAGTTGATCTTTGTTCTGACAAAAACTAGAAAAGTAAATTATATTGGAAAGGCAATATTTACGCAACAGTGGTGATTCAAAAACATTTTTGGTTGAGAATCGTTGCAGTGGTGGCCGGAGGAAAGCTGGCATAGTACTGAGGAAGAATGCAGTATTTTCAAAACTAGGATTTAAGGGTAGTGACTATGGAGAAATGAACAACAGCTGGATGAAAAGTGGAATACTCAGTACTTATCTAGTCATTAATCTGGTCCTGTTGTGGGAAAGCACCAAGTAAGTTACACACTTCAAGCTAAACTAAATCCTAACTTTCGTTAAATTTGTCTACGTTTATGAATTAACATATACGTGCAAAACCAAATACTCAGGAAGAATAGGGAGACGGTTGTCTACTAGGATTACTGAGTATTTACCGAACAATGTATTCGTCAGATGTTTAGTCTTATTTGCTACTATTTTACAGCAACATGTAATCTCGACTAACATGTCAAGGTAGCAGCTTTCAGTTTGTAGTATAAGGGCTTGCCACCTAGCTTCTACAGGGCATCAAAAGAAAAAGTCTGATTCTCTTAAGTTAGTGTAAAGAAAACAATTAACAGCTTCAAATCGCTAGAGCTCTTCGCATTCGAAGATAGACGCCTGAATTTTTGTGCATAAGTAGACTATTACTAATTTATTACTATCTTGGTAAGCAGTGACTCCTACACTTCGTCTATTAGAAAATTCTATTCCACTTTAATTCTTTGTATTCTTAGCCCAATCTGATTTTTGCCTTTATCTACTTCCATACTCGTTCATCTTTGCAGACATCTTCGTTGTCATATAGTTTCCTCGTTTTTCTTGGAAAATCACTTCCATGACTTACTAACCACTGATATTTATGTCTGGCTTCACCTTTAATTTGGAGAATATATCCCCCTGTTTTTCATAATAAGAATAACTTTGATTACAATTTTATCACTCTAACTTCCAGTATAATGCAGGCATCGTATTAGATGTTTCAATCTACTCTTTTGAAATGAACTGGCCGCTCATTTAAAGCATGTAGAACATTATGCCACAGTTGTAATTTATTTGCCTCATTTAGGCTGCACACAGCTGAAGAAAATTCTATGAAGTAAAATAAATTCATTTTATCCCGCAAAAGCTGTTCTCATTGCCTTATTCATTACTTTCCCTTGAACATCGATTTTGTCTCCACATTTCACTAGATTCCCTAAAGGGCGCAAGGCTTATTTACGCTAGTTAGAGATAGAATGTAATACCAAAGTCGTCAAATATCGTCACTGTGTTTACAGACAGATACAGATAAAATACATCAAATAATTTTTTTGGAATGACCTGCACAACTTCTTATTGTTTGCACTGTGATTTTACATTATTAATGCACTTAAAATGATTTGACGAGGTAAGGTAGTGTAATCAGTCTTCTTTTATTACCAGATATGAGTTCTCTTATCATATTCATTTCAAAAAAGTAATCCAAGGCAAAGACAAGGCAAATCCTAGACATTAGAATTGTGTATTGTACATGATTTTCAACAGTGAAAAATTTGTTTGTTTGTTTTTATTTATCTGATTATCGGCATCGGTTGCTTTGTTGTCCAGAAATTGCACAACTCATAAAGGTTAAAGTTCATCAAATTGAAAACTTGCTAAATGACCTGAGCTGACTAGAGTATACGACTTTCATTACTTTGATTAGTCATAGACACTGGTGAGCTCAGCTTACTGAGCAAGTTTTCAATTTGATGAACTTTAACCTTCTTGTGTTGCCATGTTGACGTATAAGCTAACACTGTTTATTAGACTTTTCTGTTCTCTGTCTTTTCTCACCCCACCCCTCATCCTTTTTCATAGTTTGATAGCATATAAACTGATGGTAACTAAAACTAAAAATTGTAGTACTTATATTCCGGATGCGTTCATCTTATAATGTTTGCTTTATTACCATTCAAACATTGAAGTATGAAATGTTATTATTTATAATCATTGCAGTTTCAGGTAGTCTGCAGCTGATGAGAACGTGTGAAATAGAATGATATCATTTTATTCATAAAGGTGTATCTTTTCTTTGATTTACTAATTAGGAGTGATGTTACGGCATAGCCCCCCTCCCAAATAATACACTATTTTGAATGAGCGCCACTGGGATTTTGGTAAAGACGAAGCATTTCTGATGTAATAAGCTAAATATACTAAGATAAAAAAATGAATATGAAGTCTTATATGCCTTAATTAGAAATCTGCTGCCTATATATGACTACCAGATAATATTTACTACCACAGACTGGCAAGACTTGTTCATTGAAACCGGCTGAATATATATTTCATGGTCAGTGCTGGCATCTGTAATCTTTAAAGCATCGCTTGAAAAGGCAACAGTTTTATACTACAATCATCTGATATGTGCTTCTGATTTTTGTAAATTTATCAAGTAGAAAACAGTAAAGACATGAAAAAAGGTTTTCCACTTTATCACTTTTATTTCCTGAGTGATTATAACTTTATCATTGAAAATTAACAAAAATATTTTGTTTTTGAAATTAAACGCAGTATATCAGGGAAAGGATGAAACTGACTGAAACAAAATCTATATACATTTGAGTGTGGCTGTGTATGTGTACACGTTTATGTAGAGTAGAGTATTTTAAATTTTGAGACGAAGTGATTCATTTACTCGCCGTAATAGTAATTTGCGCAACTACAACAACTTAAAAAGTTAAAGGTATTTGTTTTTTTAAAGGAAATTTAAAGCTAATAATATAGAACTATAGCTACATTTATTCAGAGAAAACACATTATTTTAAAATAAGGTCTTTGTTTTTACCGAATTTCTCTATACATCTTGACTATAAAGGTTTATCTTTGAGAAAAGGTGTTACTTTGTGTCTTTAAGCAAGTGAATAACCTTCATTTATAATATTGATAAATCTTCTTTGATATGACTTGAAAAGATTTTCAAATGTCACATCTCTTTAGTTTCAAAAGAATTTAACACTCCAACTACCTATTTACCTGCTTTTTCACTTTTCTATAAATTTGAGGGAAATTTATAATCAAAATGAATGGGTATGATTTATTCCCCTATGAATACATGTAAACATTTAGGCACATATATGCATATATACACATGCAAATATATATATGCTTTAATAATAAACACTTCTGTGAAAAAAGTGGGGGAGAAGTAAAAATGGGTCAGTCATGCTGCAGTCAGTTTGTTAACGAAAATTTGAAGCTTAAACGAATTAATTCAAGGTTCATGTAGGTTAAATCTTCACCTGAAAGAATTGATTAGTCTTTTTTGAAGCGATGAGTATATCTGTCAATCAGACTGTGAAAGTCACTGTACAAACTAATACTAGGTGGGCGTTTTATGAAGTAGACAGTCTAATGCAATTAAGGCAAACAGCTTCAATTCAGTGCGTAAATTTATCGCATGCTGGTATTTTACAACAATTCGCAATCGGATCATTCGTCACGCATGAATATTTTATTCAAAATGTAACATTTACTAAGCATTTACTTATTGTGAAGCGTACTCACACGTGTTTTATAATTTTGCTAAGAATTAAACGCATTTGATTACTTACTTGTATTATGCAAAGGATAAGTGGAGTGTCTTATAGTTAACTTTGCTGGAAATAAATTCCATGTCTGTTATTACACTGACGCCCAGAATGATACTTACTAAAACATTGAAACCACTCACTGTAACCATCATCCGTACATAAAATAACTAACAGATACTTCATAGAAGCCGAACCACTGAGGTATTCTTTAAATCACTTCAATGACCAATTTCTTCATTGTTAAAATAACTCTCCACAGCCGAAAATCATTCATTTAAATTTAGCATAAGTAAACACTAAATCCAACCAAATAGTTTTATTTGAATCTTAGGGAGGTATAAGTTATCTCAAAATCATAGGCATAGCTCAGTAATGATAACCAGTAAATACGAAAACTACGTTCAAGATTTTCTACTGACTGCCCCCAAACAACTCAGCATCCATTCTAACTGCAGTATTATGGTGGCCTCCTGATCTGGTGTCTGAATTATGAAATTGATAGAAAGAAACGTAACACAGCTAAGAACTACTAAAAGTTACACTGGCTATACTCAAGTAATATATGTATATTTATATACTTATATACATATATATATATATACCGATTATTCTAAATCAGAACTTCACACAACAAAATAACTAGATATTTTTAGTTATGTAAGATGTTGCCTATTTCACATGAAATCTGACAATTATGGAAGTATAAGTTGCAATTCTTTTCCAACAAGAAGTCAGTAACGTACGTTTCTGTGTTTTTCAAATTATGAATCACCTAGCAGTAAATTATGGACGTAGATTTCCCCCTCGGTGGTAGGTAACAACAGTGTACCCATAAAATATCACTTCAGAGATTTAGACGTACAACAGCTGGCGAATACTGCAACCGAAGATCTCACCAGTAATTTGTTAGGATAATAACTGGGATTCTTTGAAAATGAGCTACATCTGAATAGAAGTCATTAGAATTATAACTGAATTGTACTCACTCACAATAAAAACTACTATGCTGTTTTCAGCATTTAGGTTATTATATGAATGATTGAAAATATTATCTACTCATTTACAAAATATGTTGTCGGCAATTTATATTCCACTATAGTTGGTTACTTTAAATGATTTGGCAACAAAATAAATCTGTTTTACACATCTTTTCCGCCTATTTCAACATCTTAACAACAGTGAATGTTTAGAACTAGCACTTTTAAAGAAACTAAACTGAAAAATACCATTTTTGTGCAGCTTTCCTTCTCCAACTCGTAATTGTGTTTTGCCTACCTAAGCCAAAACTAATTAATTCATAAATTGTAAAGATTCAACAAGAAGCGAAGATAATGATTATAATGACAATGGGGACTGAATAGCTTCTTTGCTTAATTAAATATGAATAATTCATTACAGAATTTCCCCTAAGCAGATGAACAGTTTGTTCACTTTATTAGATTAAAATATATTACATTTTTGGGTCAATTGTCTATTCGTACTATTTATTTTGTTTAGTTGTGCTAGTAACTACGGGTTACATATATATATATATATATATATATATATACGGCAAAAATGAGTTTCATTGACGTATAAATAAACTTTGCTATGGCTACGGGACTAAAATCGCTTTTGATTATCCTCTGCATTCTTTTAATTTTATATGCAATGTATTCTGCAGCTTTAATGAAATTTTTATCGGTATCATCCTATATTTTACTAGATCATCACAACAGATTTTAATGCATGTATATATGTATATAAAATCCATTTCACAATTCATTTTCAAACGATATGGAATTAACTAAAACTGCAGTACGACGACAAGATACACAAAGCAAACTAACTAAAAAAAAATACCCAGTTTTTCTGATAATTAACAGCTTAAGAAATCATATGGATTATAGTTTTGGAGAAGAAAAAACTTTCACTTGCCAATTTGAACATCCTAGCATGTACTTTCTCTAAGACTGTAGTTAAATGGTGATGGAAACTAATTTTCACAATATTTCACCAGTGTCTTTATAATTTTCTTCTCATCATCAAATAAGATAAACGATCTAAATAGGTGGTGTTCGATTCCTGAGTCACTACTGAAATCAGCATCTTATGTAAATAGATGAATTGTGCTTATTGTACTGTCAAAAATAAACTTTTAAAATTAGTAATATTGCATATGCCTATAAATCTTTTTTAAATCGTTGTCCAGTGAATTAGTAAGACTAATGTCCTTCCACTTTAAGAATTACACGCATCTGACACAAGACATTAGTTTTGAATAAGACTATTTGAAATTTGAGTCGGTGAAACAACTACTGATGATAGCGTCAAATCAACTCATCCTTTAGCAAGATTTCTCACTGTTCCTATTTCCTTATTTCTTGTGAGCTTCTTTATACATTTTATGAAGATTTGTGAAGATCTTATCAACTGATGAAAAGCGAATTCGTAAAGAAATTCAGTTATCTCTATTTTGCCCTATTGTACAACTATAGCCATTTTGCCTCACTGTCAGATTGGGTGACGCCGCATGTAACTGTCTTCTACTCATTTGTAAAAGCGTCGAGTCTAACAATAACTGCACACTAACTGGCTAGCTTCACAAAAGGAATAATGTGTTAAAGTTAACCGAAGTCAAATCTACCTACTGGTTTTACAAAAGTTATTATATTGTTCTCTTGGATTCCTAGTGGAACATAGGGCTTCAACTGCACGTCTCCACTTGCTTCTGTCTTCCGTACTTTTCACCTGCGTCCATGTTAGTTCATACTGTTTCAATTCCTCTTCACACGATCTCCTCCATGTCACCCTTGGACGTCCCACTCGCCACTTCCCTTTCGGGTTCCACTCGAGAGCCTGACGCGCGATGTCACCCAGCGGCCTCCTCAGCGAGTGTCCAATCCATCTCCACTTTCTCCTGCATATTTGTTGGGCGATTGGTTCTTGTTTAGTTCGTTCCCGTAGTTTCTTGTTGGTGATTCTTTCCGGCCATCTGATCTTCAGTATAGAGCAAAGACAGTTTTTGATAAAGGTCTGCAACTTGTTGGAAATATTCTTTGTGACCCGCCAAGTTTCTGATCCGTATAGAAGAACTGACTGACTTGACATTTGTATTGAAAATCCGAATTTTGTTGTTGATGCAGGCTGAGTGACGAAGATTTCCAGATTGGTTTCAGGTTGATGAATGTGTTTCTCTTTACAAGAGTAACCTGACGGTTTATATATTTTATCTTACATTGAACTTATTAGTTCCCTAATTTTTTTCTGAATTGAGTTAGTTCACCTTCCCATAGATTACCGAAAGTGGGAAATCTCTTACTTCTACAAGTGGAGCTACCCAGGTTGCTAACCTAGGTGTCGTGAGTTAATTCGAAAGTCACACATTTCATGTTTAGATTCTTTATCTAAGGACTAGTTTACACTTGGAAATTATGATACATCCAAAGGTGTTTGTTATCAGTTATTCAAACATAAGACAAAATGTGCCTAAGATGACTACTGCAACCAGGAGTGCAATAATGTTTTCCAAAGATCCATCCCTCATTCCCGAAAAGTAATGTGTATGCGTACCTCAAGAATCTAAGTATGAAATCTAGTATTAGTAAAATTTTTCCCTGTAAAACTTGAATATCAGTGAGTTTCTGGGGAATTCACTATGAGTTACCTCTCACCGCACATATATTCAATCATCATTATACTCAATGAACTGCTCAATCTGACATATTAGTATAACAAAATAAATTTCATTGAAATGAAACAGAATAGCATGAACAAGGAACAAGTTAGCTGTATAGCTAGTTTATAAAGGCCTCCCTTCTTCTACTTGGAAGAGAGGGATATAAATAACACGATGCTTTATACAGCCTGGTTTAAAATCAGGTTAAACATCAAATTCATCTTATTTATGTCTCATCTAAATCTAATAATGCTACACCTGGTCGTCTGAAGCGTTTTTTAAGTCAGTTTTGTAGTTCCTTTTTATATAGTCTTTATTATTTACTTTTCTTTCTAAAATCAACAACCGATGTAAAGAGGCTGGAAACAAGTAGAATGTGTGTACTCAGTAAGACAAAATAAATTATTGTAAATGATTTATTGTGTATTAAAGAATTTCAAGAATATTTAGGTCAGCCACTAACCGATGTAAAAGCAAATCCTGAAATTCGCATTTTATTAATTTGGACACACGGAATACTGCTACTCGCATACTGAACTTAAAAACGGGACAACAAAATTTCTAGTTATAGAAAGCGGATTTATTCCATCTTGTCGGTTTTCTTCAACAGCATACAACCTGTAATATTTAATACACTGAATTATGTTAAAGTTGTAACATAATGTACTTCATTTAATACGGATCAATCATTTAGATTGCGTGAAATATTTAGGTATAATAGTATATTCAAAATCTCAGAGTTTACTAGATTTCTATTCACAGTTGATGTTTATTCGAAACAAACATTATATCTTAAATCATCAAAGATACCCATGTGACATAAGTCAAAATGATATAGGTCAAGAAAGAATATTCTTTGAGTAACTTTACTTCATTTTATCCTACAGATAAATTCAGAATGGCCACTTGTTATGGTTTGAATAAAGAACTGTGTGGAACAACACATTATTAAAATTAGTTTTAATATTTACAGCTATCGTCTTGCTTGTAAACAATAATATGAGTTTTTTCTCAAACACTGATTTTATCTAACTAGAAACGCATGTATTTTTATTTCTTATTTGAGATCAGTGTAACAGTGTTATTCCAACAAATGACTTGCTTTCAATAAACTAAAAACAGAAAGATAGAAAACAGTTATATTTGACCACTTCTTAATCATTAACAATTTATTGGGAAGACATGCCTTTCTAAGTGATACTTTAAATGCCACGCTGCTTTTGTCAGTAATAATTGTTTTCGTTGTTGTTTAGATTTCTCATACGGAGAGTTTAATGTAACATTCATTTCTAGTCAATTTGTTTTCATGTCTTAAACTTAGGTTACAATAGGCTTAATAAATTTGCATAATTATTTTCTTAAATAATAACATTTTCCTGTACATTAAATAACAAATATTATAAAGATATTTTTTAAATTATTAAATGCTATCAAAGTTCATAGATTTCAATTCTAGTTATAATCACTAGCTTGAAGTAAAGATGTTATGAATCTCATTAGCGAAATATGTTAACAAAGTCTTCAATGGAGTTCTTATTTTCCTCAATTTACCTATTTACGATCAATTTAGTTGTGTTTTTTTAAACTGTTTTACACCAAGTAGAGTATAAATAGCTATTGACACGAGCAATATTCTGAAATTCACTGCATTCAGTTGTCCACCTGACTTCACAGTTTCAGCCTATATATCCCATATTTATATAATTTTAAAAACTTACAAGTTACGTACGAATGACATCAGTCACGAACTCACTTATAAATATAGAGAGAAAAGCAAGTTGTATAGTTTACTCAGAAATATTCTCTCTGACACATTCATGGAAAACTTATAAGTAAATGATATGGAAATTATAACTCATGATGCCATTATTTATGTGAGTTATATGCATAATGCATTCGAAATTTGCATAGATACAAAATGAATCTTCTTAAATGACTCCATTTAAGGAAAAAGAAAACTATGCATGAAAAAACCAACTTTACAATGAAATACGATGAGGGTAACCGGTTCACTTTTGGGACCTATCTTTGAGAAAAGCAAATCTGAAGGTCTAAAAAGTATGGCCAAGTATTTAATCAATTTTAGTTTGCATTCTATAAGTTACCAAATAAGCCTGGTTATATTACTGCTTCATCGAGCAACAGGCTTCTGTTTACTTGTTCGTCTTTATGATGTGAACTTAAGAAGCATTTTTTTGGAAATCGACATTTTCCAAGTGACTGTCAGTAAATAGGAAAGAAGGTTTGACGATACAAGAATGTTTTAACAGTCAAAAAATTCTATTTTCATTAAGTTTGTTTCCATAGGAAATGATGCGCACAAAAACAGAATAGGAGACAGAGAGTTACATTTCACATCTCACGTTCTTTCCTTGCATTATCTTTGGCCGCCACCTTTCTTATTCAGAAGTGAATAGGTATCCACCTGAAATAGTTTTCACATGCATTAATGAATTCACATGTACTTTCCAAAACAAATGCCTCCAAAACCTTATACCACAGATTTTACAAATATTCTGGAACAATTTGAGCTCTGACTCTCGACTGAATCCCTATGGAGGTTTTTGTCGAGCCTTTGTATAAACTGACCATATAATTTGATTTTCAATTAAATCTAAGTACTTCAACTGATGAGCCTGTGACTTAGATGGCTATGCTCTTAGAAATACCTAGTCTTGCTTTTATAAACACCTTAAGATTCTTTCAGATAGTTTTCCACCCTTACAGTCGTTGATAAGTAGAGAAATTCAGATCTGATTTAACAAAATTCATTACAATCAAGTAGTTTCAATCCAGTTTCTGCATTCAAAAAATACACTGGTTAGATGTGGCAAATCTCTTCTACCTCGAGTTATTGCATATATATATATATATATATATATATATATATATCACTCTGAACAAATTTACGTCAAAAGTTTATGGCACAGATAATTCAACCTTTTAGAATGTAATTGATTTCAGTCAGTGACTAATCAGTATGTACTGTTAGAACAGTTTTACTGTGTTGTAGTGGAAGTTTTTGTCCTAATAATACATTCTTGGAACGACTATGTTCGTCATTACTTTACTGTATTGCTACGAAATAAAGATTGTTTCTTAGT
The DNA here is from genome assembly GCA_944472155.2 of Trichobilharzia szidati. Taxonomy (NCBI): domain Eukaryota; kingdom Metazoa; phylum Platyhelminthes; class Trematoda; order Strigeidida; family Schistosomatidae; genus Trichobilharzia; species Trichobilharzia szidati. The sequence continues at coordinate 123,095,234 of OX235279.1, forward strand.
GGAGAAATTTAACTGAATTGCATTAAGAGTCACTTGAGATATTTGTTTCTTTCGGCAGTCAAATTAAACGCAACACCGATATCCATTTTCACAACTTCAGACAGATATCCATATAAACACAGAGAATTAATGCATTTCAAAGCATAGAGCATACATTGTTTTTGTCCTTCTCATTGTCAACGAGGAAACATTTCATGCATTTTGGTAAGACGAAATAAGTTTACACAGAAGTATTAAGACTGTTTCCAGTTTTTTTCTCTTTAATACAGTGTTACAGTGTCTGACACATGGTTAAATTTGCTGGTAGCAAATTACTGAGCAGTTACAGTATTTATTCCCAGTTATTTGTTGCGGATAAGTGACATTTCTACATTACTGTGCAATTCACATAACCACCAGTATGCTGCTGAACTTTCCTTGATGATGATAACAATATAGAAAATCAAAACACGTGATTCAGCGAAGAGACTCTTTTCAACGAATTTATTATCAAGCTGTACATCAAGTTTCACACAATGTTGCGTAACGTTCTTATTTTATTCGATTTGATTCCTAATCATATAGTTGCACACCCCTTTCAAGTTCTATACATCCTATGAATTATTTTATATATGACATTAATTGTTTTGCCACTTGACATTTAACTATGACTATAGTGATAAAAATTTCAATTGCATTTCATACTATTATTATTTTATGCATTCACACCTATAATTCAATTCCCTTACCGGATATAATTTCTTAAAAACTACATATATACGACTGTACAGCTTGAAAATAAATTCTTTGAAAAGTGTCTTTTCGTTGTTTCAGTTGTTTTGAATTTCTATACGTCACAATGGGAACTTTTCATGAATAATAATAATAATAGACAAAATTCAATTTTTCCAACATGTAATCACAATGAAATACTGAAATAGAAAAAATGAATTAATGCTTATTGTGTGTATGATTTTTCTGAATATATGCACCATGGAAAACACCTTTTTCTATCAACATTATCTGCATTATTTCCAAAAGAATATAATTTGATGTTGGCTCAAAAAAATAGCCAGAATTACAGGTTTGTCGATGCATTCACTGCGACAGCAACAAGTTCTATTCATATGAAATGTGTATTTGTAATCTTCTATCACCGTATTATTACTCTACCCTAAATTTGTGTAGTGTTCCTTTGGTAGCTGACACACTTATGTTTACTGAAGTAATTTCGTGGGTCTGAAAGGAAAGTAGTGAGTTAGAAATACTGCCTCATATATATATATATATATATAAAACCATTCTTAAAAATTACCAGTGGAGTCAAATAGTATGTTGTAAGGCATTCTTTAGATTACTAAATGACACCCTACTGGTCACGACGTCCCACTAGAACCCCAAGTGACTACCTACCTGAATACGGCCAGTCACTAGTGAGCATTTCATTGATATTCAAGTATTAGTCTGTAGGGATTGGATTGATTTATTACTTATCGGGTACATCAGGTCGGCTGTGAGGACAAATACTCATCGAAGGCATTGCCTAGCGGTCACGTTATTCCTGAATTTGCAGAAGTCGGAATTCATGGGCCATTGGATCGGGTCCCGGTGGCTTAATGGTCTACGAGCTGGCGTTGTAACCCGGGTTCGAACCCCGATTGGTGCGTACTGCCGAAGAGTGCCAGACTAGGAAGTAACAGCTGTTCAGTACTCCCAGGTTTTCCAATGGTTCTCTAAGCGATATCAGCTCATGATAAAATCCTGTAACAAATTAATGTAACATTCCAGTATATTAAAAGCTGTCTTCTAAAAGACCGCTTGCCAGTCTCTTTTAATACTGATTATGGGTTTAATTTAGTCTTCTTTAGAATAAAATCTTTCATTCATTCACAATCATAGACTGAAAGCTTCTATCCTAGTTCGTTTGCAATCATTCTATCTAAATGAGAGTTTTTTGTAAATGTAACTTCTCTTTTCATGCAGTAACTTTTTCATCTTCAACTTTCTTGCTAGGTTTCTGCCCCACTAATTCCTAATTGTAAGGGTCCTGGTGATGCAACAAACTTCGAACGATACAAGGAAGAACCATTGAAGAAGAGTAGAATTTGCAAATTTGAAGCCGAATTTGCTGAATTCTAGATGTCACGCATCTTCCACATAGATGTTGCTGTTTCACTTGCTGTCAAATTATTTTTCACTTTTTCAAATGAAAGCAAAACATTTGAAAATATCTTCATGTTTTCAATTCATTTTCTTCTTCTTCTTCTTCTTGAATTTGCTAGCTTTCTCCTATATGTGGTCCATTTCTTCTTATTAACTTCAATATTTTGTCTATCTTCATTTCTCTCCCCCTTAATGACCACTGCACAGTTCGCTTTTAAAAGGCAATTTTGAGCTATAGTTTCTCTGTTCAAACTGTAAAAGGTGGACGTATCACCGCCAAAATCAAAGTAAGCTTTCTCTATCCATCTTTATTCTGAATATTATATTTCCATACTTCTTAAATATCTCCTAAAACTGATATAAACATATATGTGTGTATAAACCGCTTTTTCGTTTGCATTCTCTTTATAAAAAAAAATAATCTAGTATAAACATGAAAAGCAAACAAAAGAGAGGAAGTGGATTTGGTGTATCAGTTAGCAAACTATCATATATTGTTATATTATATAACAAGATTTTCAAGTATTATTTTGTACGAATTCTTTGTAATAACAAAATCCAAGAGAAAAAACATTATTTCGTCTTGAATAAAAAAATGCATTAAAATAAAATAGTAATTTTTATTCATTTTCAGTTAAAGTTGCTTGATCTTCATAGCTTTACACAAAGTAGAAAAGTAGTTAGCATGATAAGGAGACGACGTAAACAGAATCACTTCTAGAGGAAAAAAAGCTAAGGAAAAGGGGACGTTGTGACTATGGTAATCAATTGAAGAGAAAAAGAAAACCATATACATATTTGTTTTACACACATCTCGAATTGGAAGTGGTTTTAGTAAATTATTCAGTGTAACTTGAGAGAATTTTTGCGTCCACTAACAACTGTTACCTAAAAAATGGAGTAATTTACCTCATAAAACAAATTAGTTAATAAGATTACACATCTTACATTGCATACTAATAACTTCATGATGTCTTAATCCCATGAATGAGATTGCCTGAAAGATGAAATTGTTGTTCTACATTGACAAGGTATTTCGTGCAGCATTACCACTAGTGCTGGTCATAACACATCCAAAGAGTTGAATCATTCAGATTACTCCACTTGTACAAGACACTGTGAATTAACATGAGGAAAAAAGTATTTGCAGAGTGCACACTCGAAGATGAAGTTCGCCTTTGGTATTCTAGTAATTAAAAAGGAGTTGATAATATAGTTGGTTATCACTTAGTATGATGAAAGGCATGAAATGTAATGGAAGAAAGCAGTTAATAAGTACAATGAATGTTAAAAATCTACATATATGCCATCCTGAATGCAAACATTTTAGTTTACTCAGCAGTAGTCGCTCCTGAGAATATAGAATTATTAATATTGTCTTGTTTGTCAGTTACTTTCCAGAGCATTCTTCCCAACTTGCCATCACTAAAAGCTGGACAACTGACATTTTTTGGCTTTATCATCCTTTGAAACACAATGTCAACGCGTTACTGCTTCTATCAGCGTAATATTTAAACGCCTACTGTTACTTGTGTCTTCTTATTGAAAATGCATGTTACAGACAATTGAACATGAATTTCTAACTTCTTTATCTCCTGTGTTCCAGTCCTATTTACTATTATTCGGTAGTCACCGGCTACAGCTACAAACAACTGTCACATTTTTCTGTTGCATGCGGAAGTGAACTTCACTTGGGAAGTCCCATACCAACATTTTGTGAAAAACCGAAGATTATCATGAATCCTTTGACACATAATTTTTATTAAAGAGTAGGTGGGGATGATAAGACCCCTTTTCATTTTATTATTGTATCAATGAAAGAAGCATGGAGCCTGCGGAAGATTTTCGGATTTCCACACAAGTCGATTCCCCCACCATGCAACAAACTCCGAGGACTGATCAGTTTCATGTAACTTTTTTCGGAACACGAGAGAGCTCTCAGTTTAACAAATTCAACCGTTCTACTTACCACAATATCTGTAACGGTAAATAATTCCCTCAAATTATTGGTCTACAGCATTCTTCATTCAGCATTGGATACTGACTTTCACTGTTTAAGCTGAAGGTGTGTGGTGGAGCATTTGCGTCACTTTTCACGCCATGGTGTTAAATTCGGTCGTTCGTGCATGATCCCTAGCTATTTAAGCAGCCAGCACTGATCCTGGAATGTATTTCGTATTTTAGACGATCGATTCTTTTTCTTGGGTTTCCTGTAGTCTAAGCTGAACGAGTACTTGCAGAGTTGGAGGATAAAAACGTTTAGAGACTGAAGATATTAACATTAATGGATAGTACAATTTACTCTAACTGAAGATCTAATACCCACAACTGCTATAGTATTCGTTCCGCATAGACCAAAGGCAAAGCAAAACAACAGAATTGACTGTCCAAATTATGGAGTATATTTTGGGACCAAATCGGAGTGCGAGATAATTGTTTAGCTAGCCAGGGATCGTGCACGAACAAACGAACGTAATACAAGGGCATGCCAAATGGCGTGGATGCTTGACCGGAAGCCTTCAGCTAAACAAATCAACTGGAATAATGCGGGTCAGCATCCAGTGTTCATTGATGAATACTGCGGCTAATGATTTTGGGGGATTACCTATCGCTACACACTTGTATTCTCATATGGCATATTTTGATTAGACCTCAACATTCTTTATATTCTAAAAGTTCACTATTCTATTCTCAAGTCCTAGGCACAACCTTCAGTAATTAAATTCACAATTAACTAAACGCCTCTTTAGTTGCCTATATTAATATTGCAGACGGAGAGAAGGAATAGACTGAAAATCCCATGTGCAAATTTCGGATAACAGCAGATTTTAGTAGCACAAATGAAGACATCAACAGCTAATTGGTGAATGGTGACTAGCAGTGGCTGGAACCCGGTGCCTATAGTTTCAAACGCCAAAGCGTTATCCACTAGACCACTTGGGCCATGAGAGCCACCTCTTGTGCAACGGGTCATATTAATTATTGAATTGAATTTTAGATTTTCCCGTCTATTGATTGGACCGAAGTGCTCGGTGGCAACATCATCACTCACTGGGAAATGCAGGTACATCCAGATGACGAGTCCAAAATAGAACGAAATGCGCATCCTGGATTCCACTACCATTCACCATCCACCAACTAAAGTCTACTTAAATGCCCAAACATCGCCGAAGCATCTGCACAAGAAGCCGACATGTCAAACTGAGACCGAGCATACACAACAGAAATAAAATAATAGAACAAGACTAGCAGAGATAGAGGCAACACCAAAAATAATTTTAAAAAGGTTGAAATAAAATAGCGAAGTTCATAAAACTAAGTGGGGTATTTATAATGTCAGTAAAGCCTCCTAGAGCTAGTCTGCTTCCCTCTATGGATACACGCAAACCTGCCACTATTTCGTAGTGGTCTATTCTTCTGCTCCCCGACAAATGGAGTGATGAATCGCATAGGTGGTAAAGGCTGAGGGCAAAGAATTTAACCGTGACCTTTATTGCTGCTCTCTGATGAGCGATTCTGTTATAACTTCCCTGAGGGATACCATGATGCTTTATTGTCGATATCTTTCGGATCCCGTGTACTAAGTTACTGGCTGTTTGTATGCCTAGATGAAATCTTATCCCGTTCTGGAGTAGCTGAAAGTAAACAGTATCAGCTTGTAAAACTAGCCGTCATATATAAGTCCAATGATTTTTCTAAGCGATTTCGTTTTTTGGGAGTGATTATGAAGTAACACTGTGAACTCTTGCGTGTGGCTTTACGCAAGTTTTCCAACAACTGTGTAGGTTTCTTTACGTCTGAATCATTCGAATGGTTTTATTTGTTTCTCATGAACAGGCAGTGCCTGTCTGTCAGGAGTACCCTACACAGTTTATCCTGTGGGCTTCTCACTCCTAGTTTGAAGCAAAAGGCTTCCCATTGCTGTTTATCAAATATGTCTTTACAAGCCAATACGCTGTTACTACACGTCGGAACACTTAAAACAATCACATATTGACTTCCCCTGTCATCCATGTCTCTCCTGAGTGTTGATGAGCGTCCCCAACTAAAGGTGCCTAGGCTGCTTCAGACGATGCAGTAGTATATAAGTCACCCCGACGGACGTCGATTTCTTCTGAAGGTTTAGTTAGACTGAGTTAGCAATCTACACCTGTCTCTTCCTGTAGGCACCCTCGACTGGTCACTGAAGTCTGAACGATTCTAATCTTCCTTCAAAAGAATTCTTTTTGTCTTCAGTTTGCCCATTAAAATGCTGATGTCGCCACCTGTCTTTGGTCTTGTTTATTACTGCTTATAGTTGTATGTAGAAGTCTTGCTTCTTCTCTTGATCTGCATTGTTTGTAGTGTTGTTCGTAGTACTGTAATTGTATCGTTCTCTTGTTTTGATTTGAATCTTGTCTTGTCCCTGAACAGAGTCATCTATGCTGTTGATAACATCAATATCGAAGTAGATTATCGACTGTGCAGTTGACTATTTGAGGAGTCCGTATCCACTCCATCTTCACCCTGATCCGTGATGCTTCCATGCCATCTCTTCTCATTTTTTGTGTTTTTTGATCATAGTTGTGAATCTCAAACATGTTGTGGACTTTTAATTTCCGTTTGCTTACTTTTACTTTATTGAAAGGAGGTACAATGGTAGACTTGATTCACAAAAGCTTTCACCTACTGGCACCGTTCGTCTTAAAATCAGAGTCTCCCTGATCCCAGTGAAAAACTAGCTTGCTTTGTCATTGATTCGAAATTTCAGTAGATAGTTCATGATGCATTCTAAATATGGAACAGAGTGTATCGCACGAATAAGCTGCAGAGAAAACACAGCACCAGTTGTGGCATTCGAATGTACTTATAGCAGTGCTTTCTGAACAGGTGGATCAATCACAAAAATATACCAGCCGTAGTTTCAGCAGTCGACCAACCATTATCATAAAAAGAATGAATGTAACAACCAGCATGAAAATAACCTAAGTAAGACTCCCTGGATTTCCAATAGTTCTCTAATTGATGTCAGCTCTTGATCAAATCTGCACCTAATCAAATCCCTGTAAACCAACTTTTGACAGTTAATCTGATGCTCACTAGCTACTGGCTCCATACAAGAAGTTGCTTGGTGTTCTAGTGAGAAGTCGTGACCAGAGAGTCAGGTAAGAGGAAATTGGTTCCCACTGCATTGGTGCTTTGGCTCCCACTGGTGACACTATGGTAGCCACTCACTGTCTCAGTGTGCTCATGTTTGTCATCTGTGTGACCAGACCGGAGTAGATTACTGACTCTCCAGTCGACAATGTTGGCAGTCCACATCCATTCCATCTGCTGTTCTATGCTGCATCTTCGTATTTCATTGGCTACTTGGGCAGTCTCTACAGCCAGTGTCGTACATCCCACGTCCCCATTCTTATTCTTGTTTTCATCGAGCGAAGACACATCGGCTGGCTGACTCCCATACCTAAGGCTGGCTTTCACCAGTCGACTGTGTCATTTCGCCTCTCCGATTCCAGCGAAGACTAAGATTGTTTTTGAAGTTTTTGTATTTTTGATATATGCATTGTGCATTGAAGTTTCTCCAGCAGTTTGATAGCTTTTGTGGTGTAGGTATGCTAGCCCTACGATTAACCTTCCCTCTTTATATGGGGCTCAGGAACAGCCAGAAAACTAGCATGATAGCCATAACGGAAGACAGAGTGAACTGCTGAGCAGTACACACGCTCTTTGGTCGGCAACCAGATGTTAAATCTAAACCAGAGATGGAATAAGTTGTTTTTATTCCAAACGAACCTTCTGTATCCGTGCTGAGGTTTCGTCAGCTATCAACCCACTGGAACTGGCTGATGCAACTTCCCGAACCAGTCAGGTGGTCAACACGCTCTGCCACTTCACTCCCTAGAAAAAAGAAAAGAGCTGGAAAAGAGCTAGCGGCGGTCAAACGAAAACATGGCACCAGTCAATGAAATCCACAACAGTTAGTCTAAGCCACGTAGGAAGATGTAGACTTCCTGGTTGGGGTCCTCGGGATGGTAAAAACCAATGGTTGGAAACAATTGGTGACATGGCTCAAAATCGTTCTCAGTGGCGCAGATGCATCCTTGTGACTTATGATTTCCAATTAAACTGTTTTGTTCTCCGTTATTACTATTCCTTTGTCTCACACCTCTGTTTACTGTCTATATTATGCGTTTCTTCTACTTTCTTCTCTTGCTTTGTGCGCTACATGGAGTGTGGCGACTTGAACTGCCGCACATATGTGCAAAGTTCCATGTCGAAAACCGACTGACCGACCGACTTCACTCCCTATCTTGAAGCTAGGAGTCGATGTAGTCCATTCCTGTCGCATAATCTCACATTCGACCGGGGCGGATTGCATGCCAACTACTCCAAAATTGCTGCTCCTCAAAGTGTTCAGAAGACTGTATTTTGTCAGCGTCTTCACCTAGAAGGACTACATCATCCGCATATTCTAAGTCAATGAGATTATACCCTGATAACAAGTCAATCGGTGAGTCGCTGAAGTCAGTTGGAGTTAAGTCGACTAGTACATCTATGATGAAATGAAACAGAAATGAGGACAGTGGACATCCCTGACGGCCACCACTGGTTGTCATCACTTCAGATGATAACTCTCCATAGGATCTTACCTGGCTGCATGAGTTCGAGTGGGGTGTTTTGATTAGTGTGATGTATTTCCTTGACATACCCTTCATGGCCAAACCTTGCCATAGTACCTCTCGGTCGACGGAATCGAATGCCGCTTTCAGGTCAAGAAATATGACAATGGTTGGAAGCCGGTAAGTATGTCTATTCCTTTAGGGCTGTATGATCGGAACCAGTTATTTTGTCGAGTCATTGGTATTTCGTATTAGTGTACCACCTCTACCTACTAACTGCACAGAGATGTTGAGATTATATTCTTTCAGCCACTTTCAATTTTGATGAAAGATATGTAACCGTATAATAATTTAGCAACTATCTTAAGTCTGGCATCAAACATGTTCTTTTGCTGCTTTATATGCCTTAATTTTTCTTAAGTGAAAATTTGACAACATTTCTTCAGCAAAATAACCTGATTGTACGAGCAATGAGCTAACTATGGACTTTACATAAAGCACTGGTAAGTCACTTGTGGGTTGCAAGATTAATCGATTAAGGTTTTAGCTGATTTTACAGCATTATACGTATTCCACGATAAGTGAAAGAAATGGTTGTTACAATTGAGTGTATCATTTTCTATCTCTGGTTTTTTATACAGTCGTAAAACTTACAATGCCAGTTAATGCAAGCAATATCGTTGATTATAAGCAGATGAATTTAACAGACAAGTATGGATATGCGTCTCTACACAGTGACAGATTTAAAAACAATTCCGATAAATGACATGAATTTATTTTACTAGACTGTCTCTGGTTGCTCAAGCATATACTTTGGAATCCAGTCAGTATTTACCTCAATCAACAAACAAATACTAATTTAAGATGAAATGAAAATATGAATGAGGCAGGAGTTTGAAAAGCGGTCACCAAACTGCTACTTTGGAACTCTACCGTTGCAATTTTTGACCAATTCATCTTTTCTCGACCAATCTAACGCTGTCCCAGGTAGCCTCACCATAATAGCAGCATGCTCCCCTATTTTCAATTTAGTATGATTGGAATTGATAAGTGAAAATCTAGCTGGGCTCAGCGGTGGAATGCTGACCAACCGCGCAGCTGGTTCGGAGTTCGGTGCTCGGCCAACGCACTTCTTTACCTCGCTAAGCCAGCAATAAGACTGATAAAAGGGGAATGTTGGGCATGAGGCTAGCAACCCCATCCAATAAAAATGAACACCACTGCTACTGAAACTTCAGCGCTCTAGCTTGAAGCCCTATGTTACACTGAGAACGTAAAGGAATAAAATAGAATGAAAATAGCTGGGCAGATAGTATAGTGATAAGGGGAAAATTATACATCATTCATTTACACCACAGTTGTACACTGCCCACGATGACTGTAGTGGAATGATGACCTAGTTAGCATCTAGGTCTTGTAGCTCAGTTGGTAGCGTGCTAGGCTATTAATCGGGAGGCCAACAGTTCGAATCCTCCTATGAAGCAGATTTTCATTTTGCGCTCAGTCAACACCGATTACATCAATATTATTCCACCAATCTAAAGATATTTCAGATAATGTCACAACCGAATATAGTGTCCCGTGATGAAAAAAATAGAAAAGTTTATTCGAAAATAAAGCATATTAACTGCAGATAAAATTAAGCATAACTGGTGCAGAAATAAAATTATACTCCCATTAAAGAATTTATGAAAAACTGTTTGATATTAATGACTGAAAACTTGAGGTATGTAAAGCAGCAGTTGACTGCAACCTCATTTATTTTAATTGTTAGATGTGAGCTACAGTTAACAAGTTATATACATATTTAATGAGGTGAGATCAGTATTGAACTGAAAAACATCCATCTGTTATAATTCCCCTTGTAGATCAATTCATATTCATCTCACATACAATCAAGGGTACACGCTCATTGCTCACATTTACTTATTTTTTTTGACTCGTTAGTAACTTCTATTCATTTTATCCTGTGTACCAATTTAGATTCCTAGAATTTTGAGGACGCAAGCCACCATGCTATTCTTCCACAGTGAGAAAAATCTTATTTCCACTACTTTTGTCCTTATTTTACGCTTCTACAATGCTCATCCGTGTAACCCATAAGTAAGCAGTGACCCTCCTAATGCATTTTCTTTTCTTTTTGAATTTCGCATTACTAAGGGAATGCATATTGTAAACATGTAACAGCAAAACACAGAGGTACTTGTTAGCGGAATTATTTATTTGGCGAAATGATGTACAGTGAAGGCAAAATACAAAAGCCTTACATGGAAATTTCAGTTTGTAAGAGGTATTGTATTCTACAGCTTTTGTCGTCATTTCATGCTTTCTATACTGATTTTCACTTTTCTTCTTTGCAAACAAATCCGGGGCTCCGCTATTCAAGATTCTTGGGGAAGACACCACATACAACATACTACTTACGAATTCGTCTTATTAGCACACACCACATGCATATATTTCCTGAAATTAAGACTGTTCTAGAATTTAGACATTTAACAAAATTCATTTCATATCCACTACAAACAGGTAAATAATAGTAGAAAGTACATATCCTCAATTTTATCTATCAGCCAAGCTTTAAAATGAAACCACTAGATATTTCAACAATTTCTAATACAAACTTTTCCAGTGGACTAAATTAACGATTAATAATTCAATTTGTATCCTACAATTGAGTGCTACGTAACAGACCTCAGTGTAACCAAACTAAGCAGTATTAACTGCGTCAGAATGAATTACTTGAATATCAGGAAATCCCACTATTACGAACAAAATATATTCACATACTCAAACTTTGGTGGTACACTAAAAAGTAATAAGAACTTGCTGGAACTGAACTCAATGAATTTATTACAAGTGAGTACGAGGTACTGTGATATTCTATATATGAAATCTACGACAAATACTAATATATTGCTTCGAGGCAGAGAAGGCATTCCCAAGTACTTACAATTAGTAACCAAAACTAATTGTAAGATTCAGGCAATATTTAGCGTATCGCCCTATAACAGTACCCAACCCCATTCCATAGTTCTTGGAGAAAAAAGTCTTCATAGGTTTGAGGATTCTAGTGAAAATACTGTCCTCCGAATACAGAGCCTGTGAAATTTGGCTTTCAAATAATCATTTCGATGAGTATGTTCTAACTTGAATCGTCGCTTGTTATCTAAATATGACTTTGCCATTGTCATGCATACTGAACATCAGTTGAAAAAAGAAACGGCGAGCAGATACATCTAGAGTTATTTGAAATTAAAAGATCTGTCTGAACAAATAACTTCTTGAAAATGTTAGTGTAAACTGATTATCCCATAATGTTTTTCTCACTGACATCATATAATGGCAAGCAGCTTATACACAACAGTTTTTTTCCTTCACGTTCCCCAGTGGAACATAGGGCTTGAAGTTTCTGTAGCAGTGTTTATTTTACAGGATGGGGTTGCTAGCTTCATGCCCAACCTTTCCTCTTCACAAGCATTATTTCTGGCTTAGTGAGGTAAAGGAGTGTGTCGGCCGGGCATGGTCGGCGAGCGTCCTAACCGCTATGCCACCGACGCACAACAAAACCCGGTGAAAATCACTATTGGTGGCAGTAACAGTAACGGACTTCAATACAATACTTTGAACGAAAATACGGGAATATTTAATGTACCAAATGTGTTGGATTTACGCCATACGAAATCCTTTCAAACACAGTTTGAACTACGAGCGATATCTATTTGTTTCATAAAGCCAAACGTGAAGCATTTGTTATGGTATATTTTTTTAAATGTTTTCGTGGTACACTTACTGTCTAAAATCAGTGCTGGCAATTTAATATGGAATAATAATGCAAGGTTTCCGATTAAACTGTCCAGCTTACAAAACACAATACTGACAAAATCAACCTCCAAACCTACAAGTATTCTTCATTTCAAATTAAATGTGTGCAAGAACAATTCAAATGAAGAGCTTTCCTGAAACAACACGGTTCAAATCCATCAAGAACTCCCGGCATCCTGATAATCTGAGTCAGACAAACTGCAACTCCTGAACATGATGAAAAGATTCTTGGAAGTTGTTTTCACTGTTCTACCTAAATGCACGCCTAGCACAGCATATAAACCTAACAAATGTCACCCTGATGAATAGAAATAGGGAACTCGCAACAAGCCTTTTTTTATTTAGCGGCAAAATAAAAGCTACTAATAGTAAGGCAGTTTATCAGGGCTATGACTGACATGTTTACAAACATCAAGACTATATGTGTCAGCGGTGCCTTGCAGAGATTATCATTGTAACATTAACTATATTAGTGTCTCTTTTAAATAATCGAAATAAGATAAATTCAAAATTTTTGGTATGCGAAACAGAGAATGTCAGTAGAAATAGTTAAATATTACCAACAACTAAAATATGTACATAAGCTTCAGTTAATTTTATTTAACCAAATGCCTGGTGTTAATGGATACCTATGTAACAACCAGGCCGTAATGCGGCGATTACAAGAATCTAGAAGTACTGGTTATGCATTCACCTAAGATACCAGAAATGTTTCGTCTGTGTCTGCCGGGATATGAGCAGGGACAATGATGACAACTTTAAAGCTCGGATGATGAGACTGTTTAATTTTTTTAGTCTGTCCCTTGATTGACGTTAGAATGCGATAAAAACTACTGAACAAAGACTGAAATTGGTCAGAAAATAAACAAGCAGTATTTTCAAAGTTTTATTTGTCATAACAATATGAAGTCACATCTACAAGACAACTACCTAAGCATACTATCCAGCTATTTTTCGGATACGGCGCCATAACGTTTTACCCAGGCATCAATAAATTCCTTTTTACGTTTTTCCCGTCTTGCAAAGTAGTCCGGATATTGCTGCTTTTCTAGTGGATGCCACATATCGTATTCCTATCAAAAAGAAGTAATAATTCGATGACTAAAATTTTACAAAAATGTACTGAACGAATTACTTTACTGTTAGTCTGGTGTCTAGAAGTGTTTCTTTCTGTTACAGGAATAAACAAAAATCAATAATTTCGATTCATTAATAAACGGGTGCCTAGTGAAGACTACCTACAAACTACACTTCTAAATCAATAAAAATTAATCCACATTTCTAAAAGTTAAACAAAATTCGGAACGTCTCAAAGTGAACCGACATAAAAAGAACATTCAGAAGCTGTTACGCCGCCAACCTGATCAGAATAGTCCATGTTTAAGGAAGAAATAGCTAAACGTATATCTGAAGTCGACAGCAAGACTCTTCTTGAGGAAACCTGGTATAATATCCAGTCAGTTGCGGAAGCAATTTTTATAGGTTGTTAATAACCTAAAACCAAAGGTTAGTAAAAGCCAGTTGATTTCGGCTACTTTACCCAAACTGGTTTCAGAGGACTGCGAATATGATGGCGAGCTGCTCAAAGGCAAACCAACAGAAAGTATTCTCAATGACCGTGAACGGTGGTGAGCAAAAAAAGAAAGAGATGGAAAAGGTATCAGCGACAGGTAACATCAGACAACTATGTGATAAGTGAGACAATCTCCAAAGAGAATGGCTTCGTAATTAGCTCTCAGGATAGACGATTGGAACATTCAAAGAATCAGTTCCAGGTGCAATTTAACTGGCCTGCAACCACACCCAACTTGGCCTCCATCCAACACCAACCTAAATTGGGACGAAAACACCGGCTAAAAAGACTGTCTTTAATTTGGAACTAGATAAAGCAGTGGGACCTAATGGAATGATTTTAAAGGCATTTAAGGACAGTGGAGATAAATCGCTCTCTGGGTTAACAAAAGTACTAGGTATTATCTGAGAACCATCGGCAATAGCGGTGAACTGGTATAAGCCATTGATTATTCCAGTATACAAGAAGGGAGACAAGTCTTCTTATGATAATCATAGAGAAATTACATTGACCAATATGGTATCTAAAGTTCTAGGCTTAATAATCATGAGTAGACTAAGTGGTGCTCGAGGGAAACAAATGAGAGAAAACCAGACAGGCTTTGGTAGTGAAGGAAGTACATCGTACTAATGAAAGCACTCTACTTGAACTCATGCAGCTGTGTAAGTGCTTACGGAGAGTTGCAATCTGAAGTGATGACAACCTGTGGTGTTCGTCGTGGATACCCATTGTTCCCATTTCTGTTTAATTTTATCATAAATGTAAAAATGGAATACACTCTAACTGAACTCAACGACTTACGGACTGGGTTATTACCACGGAAGTCTTGTTTACTCAGAATATGAGGATAATATAATCCTCGCTCCCAACAGTCTTTCGCAACACAATTAGGAATATTACAGGCGAAAGTAGTCAGCTCTGTGTTACTCCTGTCTACATTTCGAAGGCTTCGTAAAAATCTAGCGTATTTACCTATAGTTTAGTCTAACAGCTTCCCCCTAAAAAAATTCTAACACGACGACAAGCTAATGACATTTTAACTTAACTATAGACTATTGTCGTTTAACATACAAACGAACAGGACTATAAGAAACAAATTGTCACAACACAAAAAGTTTATTCACAAGTTGTATGCCGCGAATATGATCCTGCACAAATGACTGAACAGAAATAAATGGATCCCACTACACCAATCCTATCTACAATAAAATTAATTACCTGTTCTTCCAAAATTCAGACGTTTACTTTGTTAGCAAAAAATAGTATGTTCTCAAAGCTTTGTTTAGCGAAATTATTTCTGGATGTATTTTTCAATATAAACCAGTGTCAACAAATATCATCAACATCCAAATTTCAAGATTCAAAACCTTGATAAGGTGACATGACTCATAACTACACACTCATCAGCGGAAATTAAAGAACATCACCATTAACTTGACCACTTGATAGCAAACTAAGAAACATTTTTACGTGTTGGTTTGTAGGAATTTGATTGGTTACAGAGTTTCATCATGAGCTAACATTGGTTAGAGAACCGACTTGCCCTATTTAGGTAGGTAGTTACCTGGGGTTCTAGTGAGAAGTCGTCACCAGTAGGGTGCAGCAGGTCGGGTGGGAGGACAAATACTCGCCGAAGACATTGGCTACGGGTAGCGCTATGTCGTGAAATGGCAGAAGTTAGAATTCATGGGCCATTGGATCGGGTCCCACTGGCTTAATGGTAAACGAGCTCGCCTTGTAACCAGAAGGTCCTGGGTTCGAACCCCGGTGGGTGCGTACTGCTGAAGAATCTCAAACTGGGATGAAACAGCTTTCCAGTACTCCCAGGTTTTCCAATGGTTCTCTAACCACTGTCAGCTCATGATGAAATCCTGTAAGAAACATGTTATTTGTGAGATTCAATGCCACTACCCAGTTCACAAGCCAGTGAAAGGAAGGTTTGGTTTACGACTAGCAGCTCCACCTAATCAAAATCAAACTCCGCTTCACTAAAAATCCAAAACACAGTCAATATATATACATCCTCCTCTGAGTCGAAAAAACTTCATTTCCACGACCAACTACACCGAAAAATGGGAACCCGTAAGGCATTGAATATACTTTCGCTTACAGCAAAAGTAAGCAAACGGAAATTAAAAGTCCACAACATGTTTGAAATTCACAACTATGATCAAAAAACACAAGAAATGAGAAGAGATGGCATGGAAGCATCACGGATCAGGGTGAAGATGGAGTGGATACGGACTCCTCAAATAGTCAACTGCACAGTCGATAATCTACTTCGATATTGATGTTATCAACAGCATAGATGACTCTGTTCAGGGACAAGACAAGATTCAAATCAAAACAAGAGAACGGTACAATTACAGTGATACGAACAACACTACAAACAATGCAGATCAAGAGAAGAAGCAAGACTTCTACATACAACTATAAGCAGTAATAAACAAGACCAAAGACAGGTGGCGACATCAAAATTTTAATGGGTGATATGAATGCAAGCATAACTGGAAGCAAACAACACATGAGCAGAACTCATCATGAGCTGACAAGCACTTGGTGAAATGAATGAGAACGGATGACTCTGAGCCTTTAATAATTTGGTGATTTGAGGCAGTGTGTACAAGGCACAAGGATTTCAGTAAGGAGATGCGCGTTTCACCAGATGGACAATCCGATAACCAAATAGACTTCATTTCAGTCTCAGAGAACTGGAGACGCAGCCAACTGGACAGAAGATCCAAAAAGGCATCAGACGCAGCTTAAGACTACCATCCAGTGTTAGAAATTTCCGAGACCAAGTTGACAGCCTTCGAATGACCTGGAGACAGACGAAAATCCAAATATGGTAGATGAAGCTGAAAAGGACATCTTCACTCCAGTCAGCAGGAAAAGTCGAGGGCATCAAACTATGTCACCAAAGGCCCCTCCATGGAAGAGCACTGAAACACTCTGAGGGAGATTTGAAAGGAAACCTAGGTGGAAAACTCCGCGCAGAACAGGCTGGATTCAGGAGAAACATGTCATGCACGGATCAGATAGTAATACTTCCCATCATCGATGTACAGGGCCTAGAATGTCAGTCAACTCCCTACATCAACATCGACTTTGAAATAGCCTTCGGCAGTGTCTATCGCGAAGTAATTTGGCAACTGCTTCAGCACTGCGGTGAAATGTTGCAAACACTCTTAAACCTCACTCAATAGCTGTGTAATGATGATACATGTCAAGTGATTCACAACAGAAAGCTCACCAAAGTACATGAAGCAAAAACACGACTGAAACAAGACTGTCTAATGTTACCCATGATCCCCTGAGTGTGAGGAGATAGGCATACTCTGAACCGATACAAGACCCTTGCAGGTCTGGATTTCGCGGACGATTCATGTCTCCTTCCTCAAACTCGAAGACTTGCAGGTGAAAACCAACAAGTGGACAGAAAAGGCAGCGAAGACAGGAATCCAAGTGGACACAGAAGACAGAGGTGATGAAGACACCCAACCAACAACAAAAATCATCATCAATGGGAGTAATCTAGAGAAAGTCATCTCCTTTGCTTACCTGAGAACCATCGTCTCAACTACGGACGGTATGGACGAAGATGTCAAAACCATTCAGGACCGAAAAGGCGAGGCAGGTATTCATCACTCTGAAATCAATTTGAAGATCCGAAGCACTTAGTACAAGGACAAAAATCCGCATCTTCAACACTAACGCAATACCTGTTCTCCCCATTTCGATTGATGCAACCTAACTTGGTCTCCACATCAGAGATCACGTAAGCTGGTAGATGTCACATCAGGCGCTGAGATTTCGTCGGTAATCAGTCCACCATAGCTGATGCATTTTCCCAAATAAGAGAAGTGGGAAACATATTCGACCATTTAATTCCCTACATTTAATTTAGGAGTTAATGCAAATCAGTCCTACATCCAGGAAGATGTAAACTTCCTGGTTGGGGCCCTCGGGATGGTAAAAACCAATGGTTGGAAACAATTGGCGACATGGCTCAAAATCGTTCTCAGTGGCGCAGATGCATCCACTCCTTGTGACTTATCATTTCCAGTTAAACTGTTTTGTTCTCCGTTATTACTATTCCTTTGTCTCACACCTCTGTTTACTGTCTATATTTTGCATTTCTTCTACTTCCTTCTCTTGCTTTGCGTGCTACATGGATTGTGGCGACTTGAACTGCCGCACATATGTGCAAAGTTCTATGTCGAAAACAGACAGACAGACAGACAGTCCTACATCCTTACCCTACATATGACATGGACAGATCGCACGCCAAACATTTTTGCCCAAGGGTTTCAGCACACTGCATTTTTCGGCATCACATACAGAGAATATATCATCTGCATGCGCTAAAATGACAAGACCGTTCACTGGTAACGTGTCATTCTCTAATTTGTCAAAGCTTACTAGTGTCGTATTTGTTAGTACATCCACTATATGGCTGCTTGAGTTATATTAGTGGGCTGAATAGCACGGTATTGCGTTTTAAGTCAGACATTTTCACAGTACCTCTCCGTGGGCAGGAAATATGGTAAGTGTTGGACGGCGGTATGCTAGTGTTCTAGAATTCATCAAAGAACGGAGATATGATCAATACACCCTTGTCCTACCAGACAAAATTAAGAAGACAAATACGTAGACTTGGACCTAAGGGAAACTGAGTTTGAAATTATCGACGATATGGTGTCAACCACTTGTAATATTGCAAAGTATGGGTTTCTAAAAGCCAATACGAATAACCCTAGACCATGTCAACAAATTCGCCGACGAGAAACGTTTCGGAACGTATATAGTTGCTGATTCATTTCAGTTTGTCAAGCAAATTAAAGATTTCAATGTATCTGATAAGCATCTGGTCTCTTTCGATGTTACCCTCTTCACAAATGTGTCAGCCGTTGAGACTACTGACTTTATGTGTCGAGAAGCTGAAGACATACCCATTCCAACATCGGAATTGAGGAAATTGTTACTTTTATGTACTAAGAATTTCCAATTCCAATTCGATGGGCGTCTATCCCCGTCCAATTGATGGTGTCGCAATGGGACGCCCCTTGGGACCACTTTTGCAGACTTATTCTTGTCAGACCTAGAAGCTGGTACCTTGCAGCAACATATACAAGAAACAGATGTATACCCAAAATATGTTGATGACACTTTTATTGTCTGTGGAAGCAGATCAAGAGCTGAAGACATGTTGATAAAATTCAACTAATGCCACCCAAATCTCTATTTCACAATAGAATACGAAGAAAATGATACTATTAAATTCCTAGATGTTTTTCTAATGAAAAGGACTGATAGCACATTCGAAAGATTTATATATAGAAAGTCTTCATGAACAGGACAGTACATGCATTTTAAGAGCTTTGTTCCAATCCAGTATAAAAAGAACACTGCTCAAAAGAGCATGGAAAATTTGTTCCGACAGTACAATTGAGCATGAAATAAAAGCTCTGAAGGATATTTTATCTAAGAATGGATATACTGAGAAGTTCATTAATAAATACTTTAAAGAAATTAGCCCCTGCAAAACTATCCAAACAGTTCCGAAGAAATCTGTCTACATCAGTTTGCCATTCAAAGGAGATGATGTACAGGAAGTAGTGAAACGGAGACTAGATAAAGCTATCAAGAGAACTTATTATGCTGCAAAACTTGTTTTCCTTAACACCACTAAGAGAGTGCTTCAACAATCTGGGAAAGACCAGTCACCAATTCCACATTAGTTTGTTTATTAGATGTATCACACAGTGAAACAGTATTATTTACTGGATGACATTTCGAACAAAATTTATTGTTCATAATCATATCAAATATATTCACACGACTTCGAAACTTGATTATAATTAATTTGATCATGAACAATAAATTTTGTTATCCAGTAAATAATACTGTTTCACTGTGTGATACATCTAATAAACAAACTAATATGGAATTGCTTACAACCACAGTGCCCAGGTTTGACATAAATTAACCAGTCGCCAATACTCGACACTTCAAACTGCGTATATTAATTCGAGTGTGTTTGTGGAAGCAAATACATAAGTCGTACAGAAAGGCGATTGTCTACTGGCATGATGGAACATTTGCCAAAATGGTTGAAAACAGCTGAATGGAAAGTGCCAAAAACCTCAATAACAAAACATCTTGTGGATTTGCTACCGACGCCATCAAATCATTCACTGTTGCAAGCAGACAAAGCAACAAGAAGATGCTTGCAGTTGCAGAGGTATGTGCAATTCGAGTTTATAAACCATGTTTCTATGTACAAAAGGAGATGGTCATCACTCTGAATCCACCATGGTAATACGTTTTACTTATTATTCTACATCATTATTATTATTGATTCATTTAAGACTATCTTTTATAAGTAGCATTATCTTAACTCACTTCAACATTACTATTACTACTATTGCTATTGATATTACTTTGCTTGTAATTCTTGATATATTCTCTAATGCCTAATTGTTTATCTGAGTGATGTAATTAAAGCGTTATGCACTTTGTCTTAATTTTAATCTCTCATAACTCCTCTCCCTTTATGTATTTGAACATGATCTGAAAAACATTTGCGCCTGTCTTTCTGCATGACTGATTCAATTTAGTTTATTTGCTTATCAGTCTTGTATATTCCAATATAATTTCAAAAGTAAACATATCCGTATATGTAGAGTAGTCAGCTGACGAGTTCTACCGAAATTTGATAAATTCATTAAATCCTGCTTCATTAACCTTTGTTGCTTGTTTTAAATCCGTATCGAGGAATAAATGTCGTCAAAAACCTACACAGTTAGAACCAAAAGCAGGACTACCTACTCTTATTTCACCTGTATAGAGAATAAGGCAACAGAGACTACCTAGTAGTGGAACACATGTTTCTAAGGAAAACACTGGCATTCCGAGAAAGTTTGCCCATGTTGGAATACCACAGGAAAAGTTGATTAGTGAGATAACAACTAGGAATTATATATCGATCCATCCATGAGACACTTTCACTCAACTTATCTGCGTTATCCAATCAGTGAAAATCGGAGTGTAATGTAAATGTGAAGTAGGAGCACCACTGGGAGCGAACACATTTGAAGAGAAATACGGCTTCTCCCATTAGACTGCCAGTGTTTGACGTGCGCTAACGTTCGAGAAAGATGGCTACACACTCTTCTAATTAAACAAAGTCTAAAATACATGAGATTTTAGTGTACTTGACATAAATTCACTTAGAACGGAATGAGAGCAACATTATCTCATACTTACGGCGTCATTGAAAACGGGATTTCTCTCATAAGCTGCACCTGCGGGTGAAGTAGGATCTGGTTTTGTTGAAGTCAGGTTGTGAACAGGGACTTACATGTGAAAGGATGGGGATGTTTAGTTGCATTTAACTCTGCCCACCCATCTTCTAGAAGTTTCCTGGCAAGAACTTCATCCTTAATGTCCTTATTTTCGTCAAAACGGGCTCTCGCCAGCACGGCATTGTAACGATATTTTAGGCTACAATGACCTATATGAAAGAACATGAAGATTACATGTGGTTGCTTTTAGATTTCAGATCGTACAAAACTGCCTTGTACAGTTGGCACACTTTTTCCCCATGTGACACAAGACGTCTTGTCAGATGGGGGGGTACTTTTGTCACTGACATTTGAGTGACGTTACATGCAAATACAGCGCGTACGCTTCTCTCGTGCACAGCTTTTCTTGATATTATAATGGTAAATTTTCACCCAGTCTATGGTAGATAAAAGTGATATTTTTAAAGCTCTGTTATTATTTTTGCTCTTTGTACATTTAGAAGTGGGTTAGAATAAAGGAAATAAATAAATAAAGCGAACGACAACAACTAAACAAATGAGCTCATAATAAAAGCGCATAATTTGAAAAAATTATAATCAATGTTTGTGGTATTACATAATTACACCGGGTAGCTATGTCTTACATGTTTTTTTCAGAACGTCTCCTAGTCCATCACTGAAGTCCAACTTATTCTGACACCTAAATTCACCTATAAACAGTTAACTGCTGGAAACCCATTTATGACATATTATGATAATTTTGGACAGATACAATTCAAATGTTACGAGCAAGAGCGCTTACAGTCTCTATGAACATATAAAAACGCGGCATACCTCCTCGTACAAACGTTTACAGCGATAATCAGGACATCTATATGCATACCCGTCAATGGCAGTCGTGTATCTCTATCCACACTGACATATTTTATTCATTCCTTTAAGCCTCTTACCTACAGGCTCATCTGCTTCGTTGTTTCAGGTCATTTTGACTGTAATTTTAATCTCTCGATAAGTTTATACCTTTAGCTTATGGAAGAAATGAACGGCAGGCTATTGATTAATAATGAAGTCATCAATGTTCATATGCCGACTTATGACAGGCAGACCTACTCAAGGAGGAAGTGCTCTCGAAGCCTATTAGGAATATCTTATGAGGAAGTATGTCATGTTTATTGACATCGGGAGCCTCGGCAAATCATTTGAAAAAATGAGTGGTCCGAGGTGTCTATGTCACAGCATACATACTTCGATACTTCTGTACAGATGAAACAGTTTCGTGAGTGAGGAGCTTTTATTTTTTATTTTTTTATTTTGATTACAGCTTGATTCCACACCGTATTTTCAGTACAAGTATGGAATTTTCAGCATGGATACCGGCAGCCCAAATTTTGCAGGCCGGCCATAGATATCGGATGTGCGTCGGCAGGGGATCGAACCCCGGACCATGTGCATGGTCGGCGAGAGTCCTAACGACTGTGCCACCGACGCACTTAACTGGAGTTTGAGATTTAAGTGGCTGAGTTTCTTTCGCTAGTGATGCTTCTGTTTTTGGAAAATAATGGCTAAGTGTGATAAACTAGTTAAAGAAAGCCCACAAGTGGTTGCTTTTAATTATAAGTTTTAGTGAAGATACACGCTCACAGACTTCAGTACAAAATCCGAATTTAAGCCGAGAATTTTTCTAATCACGAGGAAAATGGTGAGTGGACACAAAATGGCTCACAGTCGACTTCAGTGTGAATTCAAACTAAAACAAAGACAACCGCCCATATAAAACTCAAATCGCCTAACTTATGTGAAAATATAAAATAATATTCGAAGCAAAACTCCAGTGATATAAGAATAAAACTTGGGCACTGTGGTAGAGTGTAATTCCATTATGGGTTAATTTTATTTTGATAGAGTCTCACAGTGTTTCACAGTGTCTCACAGTGCCATCAGTGAATATTACTGTATAACACTGTGAGACTCTGTCAAAATAAAATTTACCCATAATGGAATTAAAACTCCAGTATTTGAAGGTGGATATTAGACAAACGTGTGCACAGTTCAGACATACTGATAAACTGGTTGCCAGGGCCTACAGCAGATATATTTCTCCTGCGGTTATAACGCTTATCTGACATTTCCATGAGACATGCTTCCAGATATCTGTGGCAAATGTTCCCCTACCTATCTCCACATCCCTATGTCTAACTAGAACGTCTTTCCTAGGAAGTGGTCACTACACAAAACTGAGTTGCCACTGATTCTCACTAGTAAAGTCTGATAGTTAAATAACAAAATTTCCTGCTTGTACATTCCTGCTTATATCCACACATTTGTGTTGCTGTCTTAAAAAGAAACATATTGCTTCGAACGTTTCAAAATACATCCACTAAATAATGAGTTTTTCCCAATCATTTTGGGGAACTTATCAATGAGATGAGTGACACTAATGCCTATCCATTTGCGCCTAGGTCCTAACACTGAGTTTTTCAGTATCCGAGGTGAGTGGGACAGCCTTTATCAGTAAAGTTGAAATGCCTTCATCAGTTAACGGCTGCTTGCCTACGATATCCCCTAAAACATAGCGTTCCCAAACACCACCGATATAATTCACATCGTGTACCTTAAAATGACTCATAGGAGAACATCCGATTTGATTTTCGTTCCTACCATAATGGCCACTGAAGACATTTTGGATGTGCTCTCTCGACAATAAATCCTATCGGCGCTATTATAAGTTTAAGTAATGCTGAAAGTTTAGCTTACTACATGAATCTTTAAAATCCAAAACAAGGTAGAAATATATATTCGATCTAGCCAATCCTGGCCACTGAAATTTTGTTTGTTCAATAATGCTGCTTCTCGTTATTCGTGTTATCACAGATTGCCTCATTTTTTCATCCTTATAACGGCTAAAACCATTATTATTATCATTACTACTATTATGACTAATTGCACGATTTATATTCACCATCTTATTATCCTATAGGAAAAACACTATGGTTGGTTTGTATTTGAATTTTTATTTGTAAACTTATGTATACTAGAGTTAAGCCTGATGAGATCTTATTGAAAACAATATTGTCCGCTTAAATGTATTGTTCTAAATTTTAAATGAGTTGACAAATGAATGTAGAAAGTCTGTGTGGCATATAATAACAGAAATTTTAAAAAGTAGCATTTCTGCAGGGTCTTGCACATAAAAAGGTGGGAGGGTGTTGATTGCTATTCAGCGGGTATGATGCTGGGAACATATGAGAACCACCCTTATCTGTGGGACAGCACTCTATTCCTAAGGCCTCTGAGTTTGAGAAATAAATGAATGACTAAAACAGAAGTAGAAGTTTAAATATAAACTCCCAGAATGCAAGTACATAGTATGAGTTCGCCACTTCAGAAAGAAACCTAACTGTATATCACAAAACAGTAGACATTTTTAAGCCCTCGCTATTCTTCCACGAATTTCACCCACGTTGACTTTTGTTTTTAACTTCTTTTTCACTCTTATATAAGTAGGTACAATTATCACGTCTTTCACTTAAACTAATCGTCAATTAAAAAAGACTTTAGAATTCCATTACCGAAATCTATCGGTGAAATAATAAGAAAATCAAAACAGTTAACCCCGTGTTTGTTGTATATTTTGCATTAGTAACAGTTATTTTATAATTCCGCACCTCTCTTGCAATCCCCTTTCTGTCCTTTCCCCTTTTCGAATTTACTGTCTCAAACAAAGGCATTGATACCGTGTTGCTATCCTCTGTATTAGTGTTACTCAAATGGAGCGTTGGGATCGCTGACACCTACATTTTGCCGTTATTTAGAACACTGATAGCACACCTGGTGAATAACGGAACCAACTTCGTCATGAAGTCTGTTGACAAGTTCAGTGTTGGTTTCACTTATAACTGCAAACGTCACAATTATGGTGTACTTACCTGCGACTTTCGAATTTTATAGACTTTCGAACACTTTATGAGTCATTCACTGATGATTATTGTTTATTCTGCATCCCTTATGTTTCGCTTCATCACCTGTACCGATATGCCACCTACCTCCTACTACTAACGTGACATGAAGTAGGTATTTTGTCACTTAAAACTTAGATTTAATGCTAAATCTTATTACTTATTCGGTCGAAAGCACATTTCGAAAATTATCACTTTATGGATTTGTGCTTTCTTCAATGTTCCTCTCACATAAACCAGTGTTCAATCTAAGTTTAAATTAATAAATCATATTATACATCCTATCAGTTCCAATTCGTGTACACATGTTCTTGCCTGTAAAAGTGCCTTGAATCTGTTCCAGAAAAATATTACTGTCACTACTATTATGCTTTTAAAATTATATTCAGACAGCCCTCTGCAAACTGTTTTTATTCAAGCAAATTTGATCAGGAGAGCCGACTGAACGAATTCAAGTTCTCTTCCCGTTAGCCCTGACTGGAAGCAACACTCACCGGTTGTATGTGGACATCCACCTTGTTAGATCTGAGCTCTGACAATAATACCTGCTGACTTTTTAGCCTGGTCCACCTAACCTGGTGGCTAGGGTGTTATTAACACCACTTCAACCAGTGGAGGGAGAATATAACGCTTACGGCCTGAAGTTTTAGTATTACTTAAACTTATAATGGCGCCGATAGGATTTATTTTCAAGAGAGGACATCCAAAATATCTTCAGTGGTCATTATGGTAGGAACGAAAATCGAATGGGACAGGTGGTGAGAGCTGTCTGCAAGCCAAAATCGTAGACAACAATTTACGACCGGAATCGAGTTCATGAGAAAAAACGATAACTAAGCTTAACATCGGGGAACCCGCGGACCAATCACAGCAGATCTAACGTGTGCAAATGCGATTTACATATTTATGGCCTAAATTTTCTAAGAAAAGTTCACAAGCAACACAGAATAACCTTCAGCAAGAAAACAGCTAATCAGAATACATTGCTTCTCTGCTAACAATAACGAATACTAATGTACATAAAAATCTGTAAATATCTCTTGATTTTCCCAATAAACCATCTGTTGCCTGGACCTTGTCTTCTGTCGTTACAACCTTAGACGTCAATGCATAAAATCATTAATACCATTAAATTTGTTAAAATATCTTTATAAACTTCTTTTATGATCACAACGACAGTGTCACGATGTCAGTGTATGCTCTTTTTAAGCAAAGATGCTCTGGTTTCGTACTTAGGTGAGGGTTCATTCAGTGACACATTTCTCTACGACCAGCTAAGTCAAGACACGATAAGGAAAACCACTGTTATGAAACACTTGACTCAATACAAGGCCTCTTTCATATCTTATAAACCTTTGTGGCCACATATTCTAGCATGCATCAGTATTATTGTGAAAACCCGCACTTTACGATCAAATAGGGGGTTGTGTAGCTCTCAGAGTTCCGATACTTCCTGCAGTAGCGCCTATATTTATCACTTGTTTTCCTTAACGTACTGTAGAAAGCTGAACACCATAAAAACTAAAGTGTCACCAAAATCTTAATGTTTGGAGCATTTATCACTTTACTGATAAATTGCTAAAAGCTTAAAGATATGGGAGACATCCTATCAACTTGTTGCTTACTACACACAGCATATTTTTCCTAGGAGTTGTGTGGTGACTCTCACAGGCCTATACCATAGATGCGAGTAGAACTTTAACGAAAAACTCAAGATGTTTTAGTCAGTAATCTGCATCAGCTGTGATCATTTTTTTGCATTTAGGCGTAATAATTAGGCTAAATCTTGAATTTTCTTATGATGGACTGCAAATATCGATCACTCTTCTGGTTAAGTTCACAACCAACTATCATGAGTAACCACTGTTTGCTGATTGTGCAAACACTGTACACTACCGTTATTATAGAAAGATGACCAGTACAGAGAGTTCAAAAACCATAATTAATCACATAAATCCACTTTAACCTTCATCTTGAAGATATATTAGACTTAAAAAAGGATGTTACGGGTCACGACTTTACAGAAAGTGAAGAGGCAGTATTCCACAAACCCATTTAATGTACTCCTACGAAAATTAGGCATAATATGCTCCAGTTGTCTGCAAATGTATTAACGGTCTTATACGCCAGAAATCGACTTCATCCGACGCGTGTTACACTAAGCATTCTTTGATTATTAGGTTTTATGATATGCTTCTTCAGTTTACTACTGACCATAGTGACTCTGGATGCTGTGTATCCCTATTTTTCCTGAAGTGTGGTTTTTCTTGAAATTACTCAACCGCACCATAGATGCAAACTATTGGCACTGCATATTGACATCATTCATTCCTAGCTACAGTTAGAAGCTGCTCACTGAGATAAGGCAAGCATGGATTAAGTTAACTCAGTCTGCTGGATCCTTACCAATGAATTCAACCTCGAACCCTGATGAGGATTCCTAAGAAGTGTATAGAGAATTGAAGCGACTGCAGCACTCCCCATTCAAGTAGAACTTCATATCAAGACTGAGTTTTGCGTCTTAAACGATTTCAAACCTTGTGAAAAGTCAGTCGCTGACTGACAGACATTGAATTTTCGAGAACTGTGACACATTAATCGAGCATCTTCAGTAAATCTTTGCCACTTCAAACTCTTGTGAATCAAGAGCATACGCTATTTTTTAGGTGACACAGCTGATGAGTTTAGGTATATTTGCACAAAGGATATGAAACTATGCAGGAACAGTAGTTCATTTCTCGTGCTAAAAATGCCGAGGGTTAAATGGGGTCCACGGAATGGGTTCTTTAGATATCTGACACAAATATATTCAAGGATGAGTTGAGCATGACCGAATTCTGTTGTGCTGCCTTCTGGTTTTTCTGCCGATATCAGGTAGCTCTTGAAACGACTTTATATCCAGCACTCAAGCATGAGCGTATCCACTCGAAAACAGGTTACCTTATAAGTAATTTGATGCTGACGTGACAAACTTTCTTCATCGAGACTGAGTACATTTAACTTGAGCTGTGTCACAAGACGGCTTGCAGTGATCGGCACGACATGAATCGTTCCTTAATTTAAATTGTATATCCCTGTCCTGTAGCCTCACAGAAGTTAAATCCACATGAACTTCACTATAAGTAGGAAATATCTGTCATAGTGTACAGACACATTGGCAGCAAATGCTTACTGATGTATTTATGAAGACCTCAGCAGGCTGAAAATTCAAATCTGAATACCTAGATTATTCCCAACTGATTCTTTCTCGTACTACTGTCCTGGCTTCATTGGATCTCAGGAAGAAATTGATACAAAACAGTGAATGATGGTTTATCCAGAGGTGGGACTCAAAATGAGCCACCTTCGGAGTTATGCATATGTATAAACCTGCGCAAAATTTTATTTTCTATTTATAAACTCACTGAATAGGATGTTTGTTGCCATTCCGTAAATTGATGAAGGCACATGGTGCTTCCACTGCGGATCATGAAATATTTATTAATCGTCACAGATAGAGACTTCATGACAGCCTACCAACCAGTAAAATCTGACCTCGTCCGTCATGATTATCGTGTAATTACTGTCTGCCATAATATGAGCTCCTACTGCTTGACTTTGTGTAGGTGTTGTATTCTGCCTTCTAATATATAGGTATGTAAATGTAATTTATTGACCATTCTGTTCTACATACCAATGCTGCTCGAAACGCTTTCTTTCAACATCGAGTGGCAATTGCTTACGTATTGCTACCTGGATCGTTCTCCTTGTAGTTCAGAAACATAAAATGTACGTCAAATCACCTTATGTTTTAAATTCTCCGTAGCGTAGACTCTGTAGCGTCAGCATTGATAACGAGGACTAAAATCTGTAGGAAAGTTCAATCTTACATAATTTCGAAAAGTACGTCATCAAACAAAAATACGGCCCTATAACAATGCCATCTCCATAACCAAAAAGTAGTAGTGAAGCTGATGCCACTAGAATTGAGTATAAATCAGACTGTATGACAGATCTACAACAAGCGAAAGTTCGCATTGTCCAAATCAAGAGGAAAACTGAGTATAAAATAATACGGCGAATTTATCACGAGAGTTTCGATCGAAAGAAATTGCGTAACAGGCCTTCCACCTCACATCCAGTTGGTATAACTTCTGGTGATGGGTTTACCAGAACCACATCTAAGTTCTTGGACATGCCTAAGACGGACATTAAGTTTGATGGAAATCCTATATATAATGCGATTTTATGAAGAATTTCTAAAACGTGTTAGTTAGTCATGTTATTGGATATCGGTCTAAATTACAGCACTCTGTTCAGTACTGTGATGGTAGGCAAAGGATGTTATCAAGTGCTGTGTTTGGTTGGTGATGGCGGAAGGATATCACAAGGCCTCGCATTCAGGTGGAAACATGTTGTCGCCCGGTTATTCATTGACAAACTTCTGGACTTTCCCCTAAAGCTGACGTTGCTCTGTTCAGTCTTCTGTGTTTATTAAAATGAGAGTAATCGAATTACTAGTTATCCTACACTTAAACGGATCACATAAGCCACAAAGCACTAGTCACAGCCTGAAAGAATAAATGTAACTAAATCACTTCTAACAGAAGTCTTTAAAATTCTGCAGAATCAACTTATGACTGAAAGTAGTTTTCATTTACAATTGAAGTCTTTATTTGTCGTTTTATTTGCAAACATAACACAAGAACACGTAGAGGTCACCAAGGTTTAATTACTGTCCTCTGAAGCAAATGCTTCACTCTAAATACTGATGCTAGTGCAATACATATATCGTTCAGTGCGTGTTGGTGTTGGGAGTAGCTTGGCCAGTTGACCAGATTGATTGATCAAATTTGTACTCTTTTGGAAGAGGGATGGATACAAAAGGGTCGTCCTCGTTATTTTTAATTGTGTCTACTAGGTCAATTGACTTTGCAGCTGACGACCACTGACTCCACGTGTGCCTCTATAAGATCTAAATGAAGAACTATGGTATCTTTCTCGGGATTTGCCCTGAAAGACTAATTATCTTAGGCTGTCATAGTGGTGAAAAGAAGTCACTGAATTTTAATGGTCCGCTACTGATGGGAATTCCTTGTTAATGGCCAAAACAATATCCACGTTTCACTAGATCGAAACTATGTTGAAACTAGTTCATCAATCTTCGCACATTATACCACATCCTTCGTGTAATCAAACTCTAAACAAATTCGCCACAGAAGCACACAAGTTTCAGACGCAATTCAAACAAGATTTTAGAACGAGAGAGCCATCACCATCTACCTAGGAATAGCATACAATATGAATTTTTAGAGTTAACCTGCCTGGAAAGAGCTAAGTTATACTGGTAAGGTACATTGAGTTTATTTCTGGGACATCTGACGAAGGGGCTGGTAGCAGACTGCTTGTAAAACCGAACAGCTTTTCAGTCAATGATTAACTCCTCATTTCTGAAGAGTAGGTCTATATAGGTGATTACCTCTCACTGGATTCGAGTCCACCGAGAGTTTTGATGCACAATAATGCGCTAAAATTGTCAAAAATACTAAAACAGGAGGTTTGTACTTAAAGACTTCAGGCATATCCTGGGAAACAGTCATTGACAAACGTTTTTGGTTCATTTAACTGAATAATCCAAGAAAAAGTATTCACGTGCAGGTGCATATATGAAAAAATTACTGAAAGGTTTCAGTCTCATTTCCTAAAACACAAAATTCTTAAGTTTGTTCCTTTGATGCCTGAACAAAGGTATATGATATGGTGGGTGATACAAATTTGTGCGCTATGTTCGTCTGACCGGTTGAGGGGCGGGTGATTAGCATTTAGTTGTGAGGTTTCTCTGATTATTTGACTAGATGAGCATTATTTGCATGAAGCACTGCTCGTCACTGCTTCAGAGATCAGTGGACTCACTTAACTTATTACAAGGTCTCTCACACCGCGACGAATCAGCAAGACATGAAGCAGCTACAACTATTCAACGAATATTTGATTCGTGGTATTTCGGATTCGGAAGCCCTGCCGTTGCTGGATTCTTGGAAACTATGGCCAACGACACCGGTGGTGCCACACTTGATACTTCGATGCATGGTCTAATTACAGAGCAAATCCCAGATCTTTTAAGGATTTCGTATACTGGTCCATCTTCTGACATACGGTCCGCTGCAAGAGATATTCTTCGTGACCTGAAGGTTTCATCGTTTTCATGATCACTGAGTTTTAGACGAAAAAGGGGTTCAGAATACCAAATATCACTTCACTGTCGCCTAGTTTTATTCTCCCACTAAATGAAGTAGTTGAAATTTTAATGAAATAACTATTTTAGATGGAACATATGAAGTGCCTAACGGATGAACCAAATGAAGGGGATCTTCACTACACCGTACGTATTTCATCTTGATAGGATTCCAAAGTTAAATTCACTTGTTAGATTAAAGTTAAAGGATTAATTTACTCTAATGTGACTAAGATGCTACTGAATGGCCCTGTACATTTTAAGGTCTAAGTTATTTTGGAATATAAAAGTACCACGGTATGTTTCCTTCTGAGAATTATCAAGTTTGTAATGTGTTTACTTGTTATAGTGGCTTGTGATAAAGTCTGTGTAAATTTGGCTGAAGTCGTCAACAAAGTGTATGGCTAACATAAATGAAATCTCTTGTCTGATGTCAAAATGTGACTTGTCATTGTTTTGTTATTATAGTGTGCAGTGTAGTAATAGATGGTCTTATCGAATGATTTAGTCTACTTGAATCTTGATAGTGATACTCAGTTTACTAACCTATTATAATGTTCTGCGGTTAATTCATTTTTTTCTTGTAGACCTACATCCTATTTCGGGAATACTGGTTCCAGTGGGGACGCCTAAGCAATTATATCAATGTGATGGGGTATCACCCCGAATATCTTGAATGTTTCATGAAACTAAAGGACCACCTCTTCCGTGGTGATTTACCGTTACCTTATCCAGATCGTTACTACTTGGCAATCATAGTAAGTTTTGTGCTACAAAAATCTTTGGGATAATATTTGTTCTCACAAAACTACTATTATATCTTATTATTACTCGGCACTTGTGTTTTGAGTAGGATACAAGTCTTCAGCAGCACATCTATATTTGACTCGATTTTCTGCAAAAACCTACAGCTGACTCCATAACTGCCTACATGCTCTTATTTCCTCTTCGCATTATATGCTCCATGTTACCCTCAGAGACCCAGCTTATCGCTTACCATTCGGTTTCTGCTCGAAGGCCTTGCGTGCGAAGTCACTCCATAATCTGCTTAGCTTATTATTATTATCATTGTTCCCTTGGGTTGCTAGTGAAACATAGGGCTTCAACTGCACGTCTCCACTTGCTTCTGTCTTCTGCTGTACTTTTCACCTGCGTCCATGTTAGTCCATACTGTTTCAATTCCTCTTCACACGATCTCCTCCATGTCACCCTTGGACGTCCCACTCGTCGCTTCCCTTTCGGGTTCCACTCAAGGGCCTGACGCGTGATGTCACCCAGCGGCCTCCTCAGCCAGTGAGTGCCCAATCCATCTCCACTTTCTCCTGCGTATTTGTTGGACGATTGGTTCTAGTTTTGTTTGTTCCCATAGTTTCTTGTTGGTGATTCTTTCCGGCCATCTAATCTTCAGTATGGAGCGAAGACAGTTGTTGATAAAGGTCTGCAACCTGTTGAAAATATTCTTGGTGACCCGCCAAGTTTCTGATCCGTAAAGCAAAATTGACTTCACGTTTGTATTGAAAATCCGAATTTTGTTGTTGATGGTGAGTGACGAAGATTTCCAGATTGGTTTCAGGTTGATGAATGTGTTTCTCGCCTTCCCGATTCTCGATTTGACATCCTCGTCCGTTTCTCCTGTGGTTGAGACAGTGCCCCCTAGATAAGTGAATGAAGTAACCTCTTTCAAATCCCTCCCGTTGATGGTGATTGGCGCTGGATGTTGCTGTTGTTGTTGGTGGTTGGTTATTTTCATGACCTCCGTCTTGTCTATGTTCACCTGGAGTCCTGTCTTTGCTGCTTCTTCGACCAGTTTGTCGGTTTTCGCTTGTAAGTCTCCGATTTTGTGTGACATCAAACATAAATCATCTGCGTAATCCAGGTCTTCTAGGTTCTTCATGTCGGTCCAGGATATCCCTGTCTTCTCGTTTCCCACTGTCTGACGCATAATCCAGTCCAACACAATTAGGAATATCATTGGTGATAATAAGCACCCTTGTCTGACTCCTGTGCTTACTCCAAACGCCTCGCTGATTTTTCCGTTGTGGATCACTTGACATGTGCCGTTGTCGTACAGCTGTTGAATTAGGTTGATGAATATTTAGGGAAATGCCGTTGAGAGCCATTCCTTGTCTTGTATCTTCTTTCTTCCTAAAACCGTTGAACACGTTTCGTATACCCAACCCATATTATCTCCACAAATATTACATATTGAGTTGCTGACTTGTTCGCTACCTCCCAGAGTTCCTTGTTGCTTGCGGAACTGATTTGCATTAACTCCTAAATTAAATGTAGGGAATTAAATGGTCGAATATGTTTCCCACTTCTCTTATTTGGGAAAATGCATCAGCTATGGTGGACTGATTACCGACGAAATCTCAGCGCCTGATGTGACATCTACCAGCTTACGTGATCTCTGATGTGGAGACCAAGTTAGGTTGCATCAATCGAAATGGGGAGAACAGGTATTGCGTTAGTGTTGAAGATGCGGATTTTTGTCCTTGTACTAAGTGCTTCGGATCTTCAAATTGATTTCAGAGTGATGAATACCTGCCTCGCCTTTTCGGTCCTGAATGGTTTTGACATCTTCGTCCATACCGTCCGTAGTTGAGACGATGGTTCTCAGGTAAGCAAAGGAGATGACTTTCTCTAGATTACTCCCATTGATGATGATTTTTGTTGTTGGTTGGGTGTCTTCATCACCTCTGTCTTCTGTGTCCACTTGGATTCCTGTCTTCGCTGCCTTTTCTGTCCACTTGTTGGTTTTCACCTGCAAGTCTTCGAGTTTGAGGAAGGAGACATGAATCGTCCGCGAAATCCAGACCTGCAAGGGTCTTGTATCGGTTCAGAGTATGCCTATCTCCTCACACTCAGGGGATCATGGGTAACATTAGACAGTCTTGTTTCAGTCGTGTTTTTGCTTCATGTACTTTGGTGAGCTTTCTGTTGTGAATCACTTGACATGTATCATCATTACACAGCTATTGAGTGAGGTTTAAGAGTGTTTGCAACATTTCACCGCAGTGCTGAAGCAGTTGCCAAATTACTTCGCGATAGACACTGCCGAAGGCTATTTCAAAGTCGATGTTGATGTAGGGAGTTGACTGACATTCTAGGCCCTGTACATCGATGATGGGAAGTATTACTATCTGATCCGTGCATGACATGTTTCTCCTGAATCCAGCCTGTTCTGCGCGGAGTTTTCCACCTAGGTTTCCTTTCAAATCTCCCTCAGAGTGTTTCAGTGCTCTTCCATGGAGGGGCCTTTGGTGACATAGTTTGATGCCCTCGACTTTTCCTGCTGACTGGAGTGAAGATGTCCTTTTCAGCTTCATCTACCATATTTGGATTTTCGTCTGTCTCCAGGTCATTCGAAGGCTGTCAACTTGGTCTCGGAAATTTCTAACACTGGATGGTAGTCTTAAGCTGCGTCTGATCCCTTTTTGGATCTTCTGTCCAGTTGGCTGCGTCTCCAGTTCTCTGAGACTGAAATGAAGTCTATTTGGTTATCGGATTGTCCATCTGGTGAAACGCGCATCTCCTTATTGAAATCCTTGTGCCTTGTACACACTGCCTCAAATCACCAAATTATTAAAGGCTCAGAGTCATCCGTTCTCATTCATTTCACCAAGTGCTTGTCAGCTCATGATGAGTTCTGCTCATGTGTTGTTTGCTTCCAGTTATGCTTGCATTCATATCACCCATTAAAATTTTGATGTCGCCACCTGTCTTTGGTCTTGTTTATTACTGCTTATAGTTGTATGTAGAAGTCTTGCTTCTTCTCTTGATCTGCATTGTTTGTAGTGTTGTTCGTGGCTCTGTGTAAGTGTGACTCGTTTAGATTTCAGTGTTATCGTGATAGAGAGGAAAGTTGGTTCGCTGACGT
This sequence comes from Trichobilharzia szidati, assembly GCA_944472155.2. Classification (NCBI taxonomy): domain Eukaryota; kingdom Metazoa; phylum Platyhelminthes; class Trematoda; order Strigeidida; family Schistosomatidae; genus Trichobilharzia; species Trichobilharzia szidati. Next base: position 123,130,733 of record OX235279.1, read on the forward strand.
CGGGGGAGAATAAGTTGAGTTTTTTTCTGTGCTTGGTAGTTCTTTAGAAATTGGTTTATTTTATATGGGGTGACGTCACTACTCCACTCGCAATATGATTTCTTTTCTGGGGCTTGGGATGGATTGATATTTCGTTGAGGCTGTTTTCATCATATGCTAGATCTAGTGTTAGAGCACGTGATGCGTGGTTGGCGTTTGCTGGACGTTCGTGTTTAATCCGTTCTATGCGGTTGCATTCGTACTACATTTATAGTTTTATTTTGGCACATTTGGCTGTGGTTTTATTCTCAGGAATTACTCATCATTGTTGTTTCTAATGTCAGTTACATTTCTTATTCCCTTCGTCTATGACTGTCAATTCAGTTATCTTCCTTGGTACCATGCTCAGTTGTATTGAGTTACCAACTCTCATATTTGTTTTTCAGACCTTCAGTATTTTTTAACTTTAACTTTACCGATGATGGGCGTTGAGCTGCATACTGATGTAGCACAGCTTTTTAATATTTTGTGCAGTAGCATATTGCTGTTTTCTCACGATAACAGACGTGTATTTACTAAACCACAGAAATTAAATAATAGGTCTGACCTGGAGCAGCTTAACTTATAGTTTACATCGGTTTGTTAGGTAAATACAATTTGCGAGTCGGTTAGTTTTGTTGCCCGTCACTCATTTGTTTGTACATATCAAGTAGAAGTGAAACGTATGTATCAGGTTTTAGCTCCATTTATCAGCCTATCTCAAATTTGGCATTATTAAGGAGTGATACAGATAAGCAATATTCAAGTGTTTACTACACTTTATCAAATATTCTTCAATATTAAAAATGTAAAGTCGTTTCGTCACTTAAGTGAAACTGTAAAATAACTAAAGTCCAGTGGTCACCTGATCAAGGAACACAATCTTTTAATTTCGTTACGTCCACCACTCACTTACAAAAGAAAGTATATTGTCTTAGATCATATAATTCATAACAGTTCAGAGATTTACCATTTTTCGCAGTTGTGATGGACGTGAAATACTGGATGGAAGTGGAGTTTGTACAGAGTAACCAGACGGTGCTGTAAAGAAATATTCTGCATTTTCAAATTTTGTTTTGTTCACCAAAGTGCAAACTCGTTACTTGAATACTTATACTGTTTCAGGCAGCCGCTGAACAACGTTGTATTTACTTGGTTCTTCTCTTTGTTCGTCAATTTATCAGTTCTGGTGGTCCCTTGTCTTGGTTGCAAGGCGTACAATATGGGCCGCCGAAATGGCGCCAGTTATGTGGTCTAAATAGAGACCTTACTAATCGTCCTTGGAAAATTACAGCTGTAAGTTTGTTATATTATTCCTTGATAGCTTTTCTCAACTAGCTGGTTCAACGCTTCTAAACTCTTATTTAGATGCATTAACGTACTGTAGTGTTTTTTGAAAATTTCAGGATTTTTATCAGTTGAGTTTTTCTGTGCCTCTAAAGTTTTTCAACCTTCACGTGCTGGAAGTCCGCAGGTAGTCATTTAGGCTTTCATTCAAGCCAACGGGGTTTGGGAGTAATATTTTCATCAAAGTACGACACATTTTAAGTTGTTTTTCAAATGTAAATTTTATTTACTGTTAAAGCTACACCATAATGCTTATTTTTCTGCTTTTTCAGGATGATATATACAACTTAACCCACGGTGGGGATTCGAATCCGTCCAAAGAAGCTTTGTCATTATCAGAATTGATGCATGCTGTCGGTATTTTGTCTCAGGTTCATGCCTTAGCTTGTTTCATATTTGGTTGTGGAATTCGTCCTGAGATTGATAATTACGATGGTTTGATTAATTTAAACGAGGGAAACAGTACTAATCATGACGAAAAGACTTATGATAATTATGCACATTCTTATAGTCAAGTAAATAATGGAAATCCTCCTAGTAGTCATCAGGACCTTGAAATTAGAGACAAATGCTTTTGTTCAATCGAACCATGGGATAATCGCGTAGGTTAATAAGCATCATTTGATCTTTTTATTTGTTTTCTCTGTTTAGTTTTTGTTAAGACCTTCAAGTTGTCTGTTTTCCTTAAATGAATATCCTTCATTCTTTTCGAACCGCAGTTAATATCATTGTTATTCATAATTCTTTTTGGATTTTGATAGTCCTTCAGTCCTGAGTAAACTAATCATCATTTCAAGGCCTAAGTTATGAAATCATGCATTTAATAAAGTGTACAATGTCGAATTCTGAAAGATAAGGTATCTAAGTTTGTGTTAGCAAAAGATTGCCACTAGTTTTTCTTTGTAATACTAAGCAAGTGAGCAAAGTAGTGTTGCTTACAGAATACAGCTAAGTAGTAGAGAAATGACTATGTTTCATCTGTAAGAATACCAAGATTCAAAAAGACTATCATTTCTACAAAATACGGACAAGGCACAATTAAAAAAACGGACCTGTTTTATTTCATTGACGGCATATCAACTACTATGTATGTCGTTGCTGGTGTATTCAAAGTCCTTAAAAGGCATGTTTGCATGCAATTTCTTTAGTAAAACTTTTGAATTCCTGTGGATTTCGAAACTGACAGTATGCCTACAGGTATAAATACGCAAAGGGAAAACACTGGATGAAATTAGAGTAAACAGGAAGTCGTGATATCTATAGTTCTATTCTGAACTGCAATTGAGACAATATTAAGAAATAAAAAAATGTATAAATTTTTACGTAGTCTCTGTCACCAAGCAAAAAGAACAGGATTCTTCATTTCTTACTCTTTTGTCATTTAGTTACTGGTTTATTTGTTGAAATCATTCTTTGTGCAGCCAGGGTTCTGTAAAATGCGTTATTAACTGATCTCTTTGCTGTTTTTAACAGCCGTAGCTAGAACGATATTGCAGCCACCACCGGAGCCGATGTGTCAAGGTAATCCCTATCTGTTGTGAACATACACCGGTAAACATTCAAATAATATTGCCACCGGACGTAAGCAATTTTAGAAACACAACCTCAAACAGGAATGTGTCAGTTCAAGTTGCCACACTTCCAAACTACACATAAGAGTTCATAAAAATAGAATAAACAAACATAACGGTTGAATAGGAGTATAATTAAGCGATTGGTGGGAAGTGCTTCGAATCTCGGTTTTAAGGACTGAAAACCTCTGCGCAAGTGTAAAAAATCTAAAGCCATATGAGTAAGAATTTCTCATTTTTCATTTTTAGCTCCTCTATCAGTCCACCTGGATAACCTTATGGGCTACGAAAAGACTTCATAGGTTGATAACTTCGTTTTCGTGTAATCACCTCGGGATCTTTCCCAACCTAATTGCTAATGAGGGACGTGATGGCTCGGGTCGCATAACACATTTTCTAACTATCTTATTCAATAAAGATTTACTATCTCGACCAATTTGCCTTCATAAAATAACTCTTTAACTCTCATTTCATTATCTTTATTGACATTTCACCTAAATGTGTGGTAGATGAGTGGTCACATTCTCAGATGGTATTTACATTAATTTTACATGTGAGTACCGGGTTTGTTAAGGAACCAGTCAAACAATTATAACAATGATATATTTTATGCAATAGATATGTATGGATAAATTTAAGGAGAAACATGATCAAATACAGATTATGTTTTGTGAATAAGTGTGAATTTGCATTCTTCGTCTTATATTTGTCTTTCATTTTTTTGACATGGAGTTTTAATTAGTTAGTGTGTTTTCAGGTTATGGAAAATGGCAATACAAATAGTCAAAACTCACATACCGATCAATCCCTCGATGAAAATAAAAATTTATCAGCAAGCAAATTGCTAAAAATCATTCAGACAGAAGATTCAACTTGGGAGGAAGTTGCAGAAGATATTGTTGCTGAACAGTTCCTAGCTGCAATCAGATCTAATGTTCAGTGTGAGTTGTTTGTCAGTCTACCAATTTCCCGTCTTGCTGTTTTTCCCCTCAAATTTCTTACTGCTTTTTCATAATTCGACAGCTTGAGATATATCGTTGTTCTGGTATTCATGACAGAATGTTTTGATGTTCCCCAGCCATACCTAATGTATGAAAAAGAGAGATTTTGCTCTGATACTTGCGCTAAAGTAGGTGCACTATGTTTGAACTCTTTACCTATTGGTTAGTACACGAGAGTATGACCTGCATTTTCAGGATGTGTAAGAAATATGATTCAAAGGAGTTACATGCATTTGAACTGATGATGAGTTCTGATTTCGGCAAGAGGTATTTCACAAACTAAAATATTACGAAGATAGAAATTGATTCCAATTATTTTGGTTGTGTTTAATGGTCTGCGGGAAAGCACAAATCTGATGATATTAAAAACGAATATAGTTCCTAACATCGTTAGTGAAACGTCTTTTAATACACTGTAAAAACTGAGTTTGGCGACTACAGTCTCGTGTAGTCGACTGCAGTCATGCAATTTTACCGTTTTGTCGATTAAGACAGTCTCAGGAATCAACAAATACAATATTTGGCTCAATCGCTTTCTCTGAAGTGTAGACTACAAATTAGAAATTAGAATAAACTTAACGTTTGAGCATTGTTTCGTCTTCGTATCACGTATTTTTTCCCTTCATAGTTATCCTAGCAATCAATAGAAAAGTGTGTTGAAATTTGAACGTTGAGTGAAGGAAGGTGAAGATGTTCATCCAGCACAGACAAACACTTTCTCGATATCCCTAACATAACTGTGATCTCCATACACAGTACATTTCAAACCGTTGTGTACGCAGTTCACAATATTTATTTCGAAAATATGCACTGATAATCTTATTTAGTATTTTTTCATTGTGGTTTTTTAATTAAAGATGACTTATTATTACTTGTATGTAATCTGTTTAATGTATTTCAATGCTTGTTGCATTTTTAATTTTTTGTAGTGGATTCAGAAAACCTCTTCCCGTCTAGTGGTATGATGAAGCATATTGAAAAGTTATCTCATCATCCACTTATCTCCCGTTTCTTGGATTCACCACAGTCTGGTTACAAAAACTTTGATACTCGTCCATTCCATGTTGCAGTAAGCGATAAATATACGCACACGTATATCATAATTAAATTTTGTGTACACGTTGCAAAAAATTAATCTACAAGTTTCAGTTGACTTTTTTAGCTTATGATGTCTTTCAGAAAAATTAACAGAGAGTGGAAGATATGTATTTCTAAAACTAGGTGGAATTTAACGCATTCGGAGCTAAGTCGTATTAACTACGCGCTATCTCATTATCTTAACTGTGAGGAGTGATGTCTCCTTCAAACGTGTTCCCCAGGAATTCTAGTATTCGAATTTTTCTGATACGGTACCCATTACCCAATAAACTACTAAGAGATGACGATGTACTGCTTAACTGTGTTTGCATGACAAATTTTACCGTAGGAAAACTTACTAGTTTTCTTTATTTCACATTTGAAAGCACACCAATATTCAGGCTGATTGTATCATCCAGAAAATATCTTGCATTTAATACATAAATCATACAATTGGACAAGTTTATCGGCATGCTGTAATGCGCAGATTGTCAGTCAACTTAATGAAAATTTTTACATTATAAATGACAGTTATCTCGGCATGATTGCGAAGTGAAAATAAATATTTTATGTCTGGGGATGAAATGCTAACTAGGATGAAATACATTATTTATCAAGTTGTCTTCTTCATTCTACTGCTTCCCATTGATTATTATTTTCACCGATGGTAAGGAAAAGTAGTACATAATTTTGATGGCGTCAAATTTGAAGGATACTGTGTGTTGGCGTATGGATTATGGTTCATTTACTTCCCAGCTTTACTAAACAAGATTGTTAATCAATGCAGGTTGGAATTTACCTATGATTTTTGTAATTTAATCTTTCCGTTTTGCTAAGGAGGCTTTCAGTATAAAAAATGGATTCTATTTATTTAAAACTACCGGCCAGTTCCCACTCTAAATGAAACTTCCACATAGCACTTGATCCTTTTCAATTCATTTTCAGCCTCTCAAAATTTTCGCTGCCTTACAATAAATGTTGGGTTTTGAATGATTTGGTTCTTTGCAAATTTCTCTTTTTTCTAGGAATATTCATGGCAAGAGGAAGGCTCGGCTTTAGCGGATCGTTTATGTACAGAACTTGGCTCACTTTTGGACGAAAAATTCCGTAATGCATATGATTTGACATATAACACGTATGTATTCTGTTTTATTTGAAATAACCGCGTTATTCACTTCATAACGTCTTACATTAATGTCATAGCTGGCAGTGAGTCATCTCTTCTTTTTTTTTGAAACTGACAAATATTTATTATTATTCATTATTTCCTTGACTTCCGAGTCGAACATAGGGCTTCAACTCCACATCTGCACTTCACCTTGTTCTCTGAAGTCCTCTTTAGCTGGCCCCACGATTACACATAGTCTGTCATCTTCTGATATAAGAATAGAACTTGTGCACTGTGGTAGAGTATAATTCCATTGTGGGTGAAATTTATGCTGATAAAGTCTCACAGTGTTATACAGTAACATTGCAGTAAATATTACTGACTTTCATCTCCTCCTCACACGACCTCCATGTCACTCTCGGACACTCAATTTTTCATTTCCCACTCAGGTTCCACTCGATATCCTTTCACGTAATTTCACCCAACGGTCTCCTCAGCGTGTCTGATCCATCTCCATTTTCTTCTGCATATTTGTTAAGCAGTAGGTTCCTTATTGGTTCGTTCTCATAGTTTCTTGTTGCTGATTTCATCTAGCCTTATAATAATTAATATGGGGCAAAGGCAACTGTTATTCAAAGTCTGAAGCCCGTTAAAAATGCTTCTCCTGTCGCACACACGTGCAAAGTTCTACGTTGAAGCCAGTCAGTCAGTCTCATATCGCTCCAGGTTTCAAACCCATATAGAAGTGCTAACTGACTTGACATTAATGTTTGAAATCCGAATTTCGTTCTTTATTTTGAGTATTTCAGGGGATTTCCAAACTGATTTCAGAGTGATGAATGTTTTTCTTACCTTTCGGATTCTGGTTTCGACATCCTCACCCATGCTGTCGCCTGTAGTTGAAACGATGCCTTCTAGATGAGTGAAGGAGTTGACCTCTTTCAAATTTCTCCCGTCGATAGTGATTGATGCTTCACTGGCTGCTTCTTCTGTAAACTTGTTGGTTTTCGCCCGTAGATCTTCGATTCTGTATGACACTAAGCACAAGTCATCCACAAAATCCAGATCTTTTAGTGTCCTCATCGGTCCAACGTATTCCTTTCTTGTCGCTCCCCACCTCCGATGTGCCACACACAATCCAGCCCAACACAAGTAGGAATATCACCAGTGATAGTAGTCAGCCTTGTCTTACTCCTGTCTTCACTTCGAATGACTCGCTGAGTTTTCTGTTGTGGTTCACTTGATATGTGGCATTGTCATTTGGCTGTGGACTGAGGTTGATAAAGATTTGAGACACTGCGATCCGTAGTGTTGAAGTGGTTTCCAAAAGCCAATTACTTCACGGTTGATGTTGCCGAAGGACTTTTCGAAGTCGATGAAGTTGAGGTAGAGGTTTGACTGGCATTCCATGCTGTGTTCGATGGTGATGATGCGAAGAGTTGCAATCTGATTCGTGTATGATTTGGTTCTCGTGAATGCAGCTTGTTTCGGCCGGCAGAGCTGTGCATCCAGTGCATCTCCCAGTCTCTCCAGGATGACACGACTTAGTATTTTGCTTGGTGTGGACAAGCGCGTGATTACACACGTGTTCTTGCAGACACCTGATTCACCATTGTTTGGTGGTTTGACAAGGTAGCCTTTCCTCCAATTAGTAGGTACGTGTCCTTCCTTACAAACACTTTGCAACAGTGGAGTCCACTGCAATCTCTGGATCAGTTTCGGTGCTTTCATCATCCACCTCGCTGTCATCCATTGTCTTCCAGATGTAGGTAGAGAGGCATTCGTTGTCTTGCCTCTTCTTTCTTCGCCAAACAGTTGTACGTGCTTCCTTGAACATCACTCTTCTGAGTGATGTGGTGTCTCGGAGTTTGCTTTGATGGGTGCAGTGAAGTTGTCTATTGTGGGTTTTTCCTTGAATTTCTGAGTGTTGAACTTGAATCGTGCTCTATCTCCAGTTGTTTTGGATGCTTTCAGCTTAACCTCGAGGTTTCCTTGCACTAGACAATGGCGTGAGCCCACATCTGCTTGTCTCCTTGACTTCATATCCAGCTGACTGTGTGTGTATTTTCTTGGGACTGAATGAGCTGAATTCGATGTGACTATTGTTGTATCCGCTAAGTGAAATTCATTTCGCCTTATGTATATCTTCGTGCTTGTGCAAGCTGCATCGAGTCACCAAATCATTGAATGCGCAGAAGTCTTCGAAGAGTTCTCTGTTCTCATTCATTTTCCGAGAGCCTGCCGATCCATGATGGATTCTCTTCCTGAATTTTCTACTCCCTGTTTAGCATTTATAGATCCGATTAAGATTTCTACGTCGGCATTTGGGATGTACTTTCTTTGTTGTTTGTAGATGCGTAGCATTGGATAATTGTAACCGTCTTTCCTTCCTTTTGCCATCATATTCCTGTTTGGGATTGGTTCTCACTGCATAAGAGCTACGGCCAACTTTATCTCTTTTCGCCGGTTTAGGACTGGCTAGGAAACCAGTGAAGTAGGCGAGGTTAAACTAACAAATACTGAGGTATTATCAAGAAGAAAGTCTAGATTATTGAAGTTTGCTACAATTTATCACATATGTCATTTTTATTGGGTTGGGTTTATGAAGATTTGATTGATTTCAAGTCGGAATTCATCGCGCACTGACATTATTTGAAGAATTATTTAGAACCAGTGTGTATCAAACAGGTGTTTCTTCTAAGTTTTGGACTTTATTGAAGTGCACATCCCGAATCCCAGAACGTTAACGTTACGACATGAAAGACGTTGCCATTTTGCTTACTGAGTTGGAATCCAGCAACCTGTGAACTCAGCATTTTACTGTTGATAATTGATAGTTTTCAGATGATCGTCAATTCGGTAGGTGATACTTCTGAGTAAACCAGTTTTAGCCAAGAAGTGCAGTTTTATTTGGGAAATAAGTGAATGTTAAAAAATTAAGCCTATCTGTATGTTTTAAGATTACTTAATGAAGTTGAAGATGTTTCCAAAGCTAGAATCGTTCAATCGGAACAAACTTGTTTAATGTTCATATCTTAAGCTTCCGACCTGCACTTGTCTATGAAACTATCAGTTACATGTAGACTTTTATGCAAGCCTTCGTTCGTTTTCATCACAAAGCTAAATAGCGAGAGGGGAAGTAAATGTCATTGTAGTTCTTATCCCATTCCTTAAATGATACACTTGCAAACGGTGAATGTATTTTGTTGTTATTTGTATCACCAGTTGGTAATTGCATTAATGAACATGTTATTATTAACTGTTAAATCTAATGTATTTTTGTTTTGACAGTTTGAATAGTATTACAAACGTTGATACTTCTCTCTATCGTCGAACAGTGTGGAATGAAGTTCAAAGTTTTTTTGGTATTTGTCATGACGACTTTCGTTATGATCGTGTAGATCGTTTGCTTACTGTTTCACAACGTGCCTATTTGAAACTATGTGCCACTTTTCCAGTCGCCGTTTTTTCAGTTCAGACTCTCAAATTTGAGAACATTTTCCCAGCGCTATCATCTTCTGAAATGGTAAGCAGTTACTCATTTTACCTTTATTTTTTAGTGATTGTTGGTCAGTTTATTTCATGCAATTATTTTATTTGTGGAAATGACAATGAAACGAACAGTTTTCTGAAGTTTTCAAAAGTTTACCTTTCCAAGTGATACGCATCATTTATTTTTATTTCAATTGTATAAAGCGTGATTGTCTGTTGATTTATAGATGCAAAAGTGAATTTCTCATCTCTCACCCAATCTGTTTTAATGTTTTTTGTTTGTTTTCAGATTCATGTTATCCTTATGGTTATAGAAGCAAGACAACAGGCTTGTTTACTGTATGTTCTTCGGGCTATTTCTGAATGTCAGACTAGAAGTAATTAAATATGTACTTCAAAATGATTTCTTAACATGTTTGTTTGTCTAGTTTATTCCTACAGTAAGTTGATTTTCTAATGTTTTGATGTATATTTATTGAAAGTCCTTATGTATGTTAACTCAATCATAGTGGTGTCAATTCCGGATTTCTACTTTATGAATTATTTCTTATCTCTTCTGAAATTGTAAAGAAACCAATTTTCTATTTGTTCTTATTCCCTATCTTTTCTATTTACTGAAAAGTTGGCATAAAGTTCTCAATAATGTACGTGTAGAATTTGTTCACTGTGATAGTATATAATTCCACATTAGATAAGTTTATTTGATGTAACAGTGATACGGTCTTAATAGCTGGATGACGTTTATAGCACAATTTATTGTTAACAATCATATCAATGTGATATGATCTGCGTGTCATATCTTGATGACAATAACGTACATGCACACAGTGAATATCAGAGGCCGTGTAAGTTCTCTTAGGTCACTGAATGTGAGAGATTTGATTCGGGTGACAAAGCGTGTTTATAAGCAATCATCATAAGTTTCATACACTTGATTCCCTCTGTAAATTTCTATTAAGAAAGAATGACCACATATACAGCATAAAATGACATCATTTTATTTCACTAGTTTTCATCAGCTTCAAACTACCTAAAATTACAATAGTTATAAAGAAAGAAACAATTACATACTTCAATGTTTGAATGTAAGCAGAGAAAATATAGAATTAACGCATCCGAAATGTAAGCACTACAATTTTTAGTTTAAGTTACCATCATTTTATATGCTTTCATATTAGGAAAGGAGAGGGGGAGGAGAAGACAGAGGGCAGAAAAATCTAATAAACAGTGTTAGCTTGTAGGTTTACACAGCAACTCAAGAAGGTTATACTTCATGAAATTGAAAACTTGCTCAGGGAGAGGGTCAGTTTAGTCAGAAGGCAGTTACCAAGGCAGTGAGAGACTGATTACACTCTCTTTCTATATGCTGAAGTTTGAAACGCTTAATTGAAATTGCTTCAGCCAATCGTAGTAAATTTTCTGTCCTTTGAATGTTGAATATTTTAAATGATTTGGAACTCTCTACTGAATGGCTTGTATCCACTTTGCGAATATCTGCTTCTCTTTATGCATAAGTTTCTTGGGATATGCTCAGAAAACCGGATAAAAGCTCTTCTTTCCGTCCTTCCAATGAAGTTGCTCCCGCAAGTGCACGTAAATTTATAAACGCAGTCGAAGATGACATCAGCAGGGTACTTGTCCAGTATAGATTGGCTTATAGCGCATGTGGTACTGTATAGCACTACGAGCTTAGTTGCGCAAGGAAGCATCTTTTTATTGCTCCTTTTATTCTCCTGTCAATCTTTTGTGATACTACTTCTCCTTTTAATGGAAGACAAATAAACAGTTTCTTCTTTTCAATAGTTGGATGTTTCGTTTTCTCGTCCTTTCCTTTGCTATATTTCCGGGCAAATTCCTTTGGGTACTCATTTTCCCTTATGCTTTTCTCAACGAAACCTAATTCTTCTCCCATCTTGTTGGCTCTTTCGTACATTGTCTTCTCTAATCCACGCTAATAACTTATAGGACTGAAGCTGTTATAGTGAAGACATTGTTCAGTCCGGGTGTATTTTGTATATATGGACTTTTTGGTTGTACCATCATTTCTTATTCGTATATGAAAATCAAGGAAATTGAACTCATCATTATGTTCATATTCCATGGTGAATTTAATGTTTAGGTGAATCTCATTGAAGTGGTCAAATAATATCGATGCGTGATTCATGTTGTTATAAACAATAAACGTATCATTAACATCTTGGCGATAGTAGGTTGTTCCATTTTTAGCAGAACTCAGTCGCATTTGTTCGATGCAAGCGATGACGGCGACCAGAATGGAAATCATCAGCAGGACCTGTTATCTATCGGAAGTTCAATTAAGCATAGTTACATTAGAAACCCTATCTCTGGGATTCAAGTCTTACGTTTCGGTTACTAAGGTAGCCATCATCCATAGAGTTGAAACACTGGTTTTAGAATTTTTTTAAAGAATGTAAGTCAGATGTCAGAGATGTTGACAAGATTTTACGAGAAACGCAAAAGAATATTTAGGAAAATGACTAGCTTCTCTAAGAAATTTGACAAGTGGCGTCCTACAACACTTTTAAATGATATCATTTCGAACACCCCTCCATACAAAAAGCGCTTAATTTGCTCAAAATCCATTAAAGTTCACACTCGTTCTTAGTTATTGCCGCCTTATTTCACAGACGATCCTTAGTGTTTGAGTAACTGGTTCCATAGGTGCTGAGTATTTAACTTCATTATGGATAAGATTTTATTTTGATAAATCACACAGTGTTGTACAGTAATATTAACTGATGACGTTTCGAACACAAACTACTGCTCATAATCATATCAAGGTATTCACACAACTTTCCAACTTCATTTATATAATTCCATTACTTTCCATCACTTGATTTGATCAACAGTAGTGTTTTCCATATTTCTGGTATGAGTGATGAGTCATTCCTATTGCATGTGTTGGGTGTAGACTCGATAAACAAAGATTCAGTAATCAACCTCTCTCTCCACCTACCTAGATTACTTTTTAGAATTTTAACCCTCTCCCACCCTACTGAATCCTTGTTCATCGAGTCTACACGCAACACATGCAACAGAAATGACTCAATGCAAATACCAGAAATATAGGAGATATTATTATCGCCGGTCAAATCAGAAGAGGATAATAAATAATCTTAAATTTCTATTTCAATTCAAACACACAACATTCTAACAAGTAACTTATTATGACTATAAAAACTCGTCTTATTTCCCATCTGTTTGTAGTTGATCCATAACAATCATATTATTATTTCTGAATGTACATTATCCTATATTGATATTTATTCAAATATCTAATCAATTCCACACATGTATATAAATGAAGGAAAAAAGTTGTGTGAGTAACTTGATATGATTATGAGCAGTAAATTGTGCTCGAAACATCATCATTTAATGTTACTATATAATACTGTGTGATTTATCAAAATAAAATCTTATCCATAGTGAAGTTATGCTCTACCACAGTGCCCAAGTTTTATACTTATATCAATAATGCTGAGTTTTTGTCGTACAGCTAGTAAATATTTGTATTATTCTTGCTTCCACTGTTTTTCGAATGCTGATAAATTAATTTACGTTTATGTGAGCCAACAATCTACTTTTGTGGACTTTTCAACTTCGTTTGATGCGTTAGCTAGTTGCGTGTCTATGAAATTTAGTAATAACACCGAAAGACTAGCCAGTGGTATCTAATGTTTCAAGTATGATTTTGCAGTTAAACTAAGGTAACCAAGTTTCGTCATATTTCTATGACTGCATCATGAAATGTAAATAGGCAATAAAATCTTATGAGCAAACTATTCATTTATTCTATCACTAATTGATCTCATTTTTATCCTCTTTTCTAGTTGTCTGCCGAGACGTCACAAGCTGTTCATAACATAATTTGGATTTTTCATATTTATTTTGTCTTCTGACTCCATAATGCATTTGCACTCACTCAAAAGGCTTTCATCTTTGAAAAAATCTTTATACGTCTACACAATATCAGAGGTTTCTTGGGTTTGAGTTTACAATTTTGCCGGTAGAATTCACATAACAGTTGTTTGCTAGCGCCATTATTTGTTTCCAGTTTTATTTCTCTCTTAGTTCTCACCATCCTTTCATTACTGGTCAACATAGTTTCTGCAGCTTATTTTTACTACAGCTCACTGTACGCCCGGTATCGAAGCATAACGATGGCAATATTGAGAAACTTAATGCCAGTCATGTGTCTGTAATTAGTGGGTATGCTTTATCTAAATGTTGTGTTGAACTAGCTCAAACTCCTTATCTGATTATTGTTATCATTGTCCATATTTTTCTCTGTGATTTTCTGAGGTGGCGTTGTGTGTCTTAGTGTGTTATAGTGTCTCGTTATTGAAAACAGACACTTACCCTTTGCTCACATTCTCCACTTCACTTTATTTTACAGTTTCATCAGTTTATTTTATTATATATTCACGTCTGTCTGCACTTCATTTTAGGAGGCTTTTTATTTCCTGTCGTTCCACTATTTGAAAATTTTACTCCATACTGCCTTTTCAAAGAACTTTATGCTTTTAACGTCGTCATGTCTTTTCCTGTAATCATGATTTTATATTGGCATTCACAGCGACTCTTTGGTTTCTAATAGCATTGTAATAAATGAGTTTTTATCATTCGCTCTTTTTATCGTTAACTATCTATCCTGATTTTAATATTTCCCCCCTCCCCCAGCCCCCCATGTCTTTGAATTTGTTTTTAACACCTTTGATGGCGAATGAAGCGAAAATATTTAACTTGTTTATTTATCTGTATATCTCTGATCTTCTTGATTAAATGGTATTTACCTCATTGTGCGTGTGAACTTATTCTTCCTTAACTTTTATGTGTATATGTGTGCTTCAGTTGTCAGTAAGGTTCCTTTTTATTAGCAAAGTTTGTGCATATGTGTATGTTTTCTTATCAGTGGACAGTTTTGAATAGACTTAGGCTTCAGTATTTTTGCTTTTCACACTTCTCATATAGCTTCTGTCATCATTTTCGGTTCTGTTACTTTACTGTGAAACTTGTAAAATTGTTATAGAAAAAAAAACAAGATCCAATGGCTACTGGGAGAAAGTGTCTTCTGTTTTTTTTTTTACTTTTATCTCCATCTGATGTGTATAGATGTATAGCAAACTGGTCGGATTTTGTCTTGAAAAATGTGTTCATGGTTACATGAAATATGTAAACAGTTTGCAACTCTTCATGGTTGACTTATTCTGTTATGCGTTTGATGGTCGTGAGATGCAGGATATACTAAGTTTTGTTGACTTGTTAGTAAAAGGTTGAAAGCAGAAATATTTGGAGATTATTCCAGGTGGTTTGCATCAGTAGTTTCGATCAAGATATCCAATACTCGTAGGTTTGTTATGACTCAGCTAATTGTCACTTGGTAGTCATCAACATGGTCCAAGCGGTGGTAAGCTCGGTTTTCGTTAAGTAATTTTAGCGATTCATATTTCGGCTCAAGAAACTATCATAAGAAGTGTAACGAAAATATTATATAAAAGAAAAGGCGTTCAGCAAATAGTTACTCTTTTCGGCGATATCATTCTCAAGCTAGTTATAGTTATTTTGGGGGATGATTTTAACGTTTTTAAATTCATTCACATATCTACCCAAACTATGGTAGAATGTGTTCGATGAACTTCTGTTCAAACTTTACCTAAATAGATAATTTCATTTATGCTATGCGTTTTTGTCACGAGGTGATTCACGAGTCATTTAGCTTTTTCATAATTAATGCGGAAGTACTGGTTTAGCCTGCATCCACTGTTTCGGTACAGAACTCTTTGCGTAAAACTGTAGATAAAAAATCGTACAGAAGTCTTGGGGGATCGCGAATATTCCATTATTATTCTTAGAATGTGATTCTACAGAATCGTACTGCAGAACTAAATGTTGGCTACATAAGCCAGCACTTAATTGTTGAATATGCTGTGTTAGATTGGTGATGATAACGATTTTCTGCGCTTTTATGGAAGATGTTTTCATATTGACGGGAACGTCTGAATTTGTTAACTTCATCCTTATGGATTGTGAGATGTTAAATATATTTGGAATACTGCGGATTCATTAACTTAGTCGGATGTAGCGACTGTCCCTACTAAAGCTAAAAAGGTATATCAGGAAGTGATTTATAATTTAGTGCTTCGTGGTTGGTATTGCCTTGGAAATTTAGACGATCTACCATCACTACGGAAAATTTCCATGAATGAAGGCGAAGATTATAGTGTCTGCTAAGTCTCGCGCAGGGTGGTGTCCCACTAATTATTTCATCACTCAGTCTACCTGGTTTAGGCGTTTACAGGCATCAGTGTACCGGATAGTTTTCTGTCTAATGTTCTCTGGAAAAAAATAATAGGTAATTAGTAGCTATAAGACTATCAAAACAGCACTAAAAGTTAAAAAATTATTAAACTCACGTATGAAATTAGGGGTAGATGTACTAATTAATTGAGATTGCGAGTGCGAAGTGGAGAACGAATATGATGTAGTGTGTCAGTCAGTTATAAAGTTGTCTACTAGGAATTGAGTTGCATCAGTTGTGTGGTTTGGAAATTAACTGAATTAATCAGGATATGCTAACTCACTGGTTGGTAGCCGTGTTCCAAAGTGGATGACAAGTGTTATGAATTACTTGGTGTTACTACTTAAGTCGTGCTATGTTAATCCGAAATTAGTGTGGAAATCTGCTGCAGTCGTCATAAGGAACAAGATCTTAATTTCCGGACTTTTTACAGAAGATTCCTTCACTGTCTCGATACTAAAGATCAAATGACCAGAAAGATTAAGGAACTCCGGGGCATAACGAACGCACCACGAGGAGACTCTTACTCCAAAAAGATGTAGAAGGAGATGGATTGAGCGACCTCTGAAGAGATCGTTGAGCAATGTCAGATTGCAGGCCCTTTGAGTATAAGTTGAATGGGAAATGGTGAGTTGGGTGTCTGACGGTGATATGAAGGAGATGAAAACTTATGGGCAGTCGTGGGGCCATCTAAAGAGGAATGCAGGGAATGGGATGAATTAGAGATGTAATATTGAAACCGCGTGCTTCATTCGGAACCCAAGAGAATGTCGTAAATGAGTAAAAACTCAAACCGAGGAGAACGTAGTTCCCCACATCAATGATCGATCATTAATCTGCATAGAGTTTTGGTAACGTGAAAGACTCAGTCTCATATTTGGTATCAGTTCACTGATTTTTCTAAACTTTCCATCAATAATACTTAATCTAAATACGTGATCAGTTGGGTTAAAATAATTTATCTGAAGGTAACAGGCAGAAGTGAAGTAAAACTCTAACCATTTAATCTAAAAGTATAAATCGAACATAACAGTACATTTGACAGTATTTAATTTTCTCAGGATGACACTGTTTATAGGCTTGCAATTTGCGGGTGATATTGCAGTAGAATGTGTAACCCACTTAGTGAACTACCTTTGGCGATGCATATCTGCAGACTAATTTTACCAGTGAGAATATAAGTATCAATAATAAATTAAACCGTTTATGTCAGTCAGTATGCATATCTTATATGCAGTCACTTAGATTGTACATCAGCAAAGATTTCATGCACGAAAGAACATTGAATACACTTGCGCAAACTATATAGGGATGTAACCACTGAAGCAGGCTGAACTTTGGATATTCGAATAGTTACCGAATTTATCTGTTTGTTTCAAACTAATGCAGAGAGTGCACTTAGTATCACACTGTTTAATGAAGGTCTTGGGTAGTCTGTTCTTTCTTCGGCCATGTACCATCTTGAATTTGCATTATTGCTACGCTGTTTTCTATGTGTTCCTCTCGCTTATTATACAGATTGTGTTTTTGATAATTTACGAATGCTAATTTGTTTACTTCCTGTTTTAACCTCAATGTAATTTCATTTTAATTTCACACGCATTGTTACTTATTTACTCACTTGCTATTTGGCTTTTTACATTTATTTGTAACATGGATAATTACTTTATTACGCAATGCCACTTTGGATATATATATATATATATATATATATATATATAACGTTAGTTACGATCTAAATGTTTATGACAGTATTGTATCATGTTTTAACATTATTAAGTTGTAACTTTAACAAGAATATGTTCTGATATTAGTTGTGATTGTGAATACTTATGTAAGATGCAATTCAATCTTAAGTAATTTTTTTTATTTATCAGTCACATGTGGGCATAATTATGTGCATTGAAAGCTTATGTTGAAAACACTGTGGAAGGATTTCTCCTATGCATTAATGTCCAAATGTACCGATCATAATGCACTCTTTTAATTCACATTCTCAAAGTTGAATATTCATTTAGTTCAGAAACTTCAACTGTCTAATTGATTTAGTAACTCTAAAATGATATCCTTTTAATATGACTTACAAGCAGGTATGTAGGATTTGCAATCCTCTTATTCCTTTCGATTAACAAAATATCAATTAACTAGTGTTTGTATTCCTAAAGAATGATTTGCTCAGTGGAAGTGAATAGTTTAGGCTAAGTCAACAATAATTTTTTTTTTAATGAAGGTGAAATTTATCTTGAGTTAATTCAATTTGTATTTCATACGTGTCCATAGTTTAATGCTATAGTTTCGTTAGAGTATTCAACAATAATGTTCCTTCGTTTGGCGATGGTCTCAGTCAAAATGAAATGTCAATGTATGCCTGTGGTGGACCTTTTGCTCTGTTAGCTTATTAACCCAAATTAAAATAGAAAACAAAATACCAAATCAATTGAGTTTACGGGAAGAATATATTAAAGTTTTGTTACTTGGGTTTACAAAGATCCAAATTCCACAATAAACGTAATGGATTCCAGAAGTGCTGCGGGAAGACTGCTCCAGTTCTAATTCTCCAGAGTTGACGTTGCCGGAAGTCGACCAAAGTGCGTAGGAGGAGGCTACGGTGATCCTGCAAAAATTCGAGATAGAAAGCAGGTTGTTATAATTGATCGACGGCAGTTGAGATGGTGGAGAAGATGGAGAGTCGAAGGCAGAATTATATATTTATTTGAAACTCGAGGGAAGTTCAAAGTACAGAGTTTTTGGTTAAAACAAAGTAGTGTACAATATGTTCATTTTTTACATAATAGTAAAATTTGGATAAGTTTATTTTTGAGGACTCCACATGCCGGGTTTTGTAGTTTAGTGATTATAACAACTAGTTGGGTTTCTGCTCGCATTTTAACTGTAATAAGCATTCTTTTATCACGACATCCTAACTTGTTTCCTTAAAGAAGACTGGATCAGTTCTTCCAATGATCCATGGGATCCATGTTTCAATGTGTCTGAGATTTATACAAATTTAATTTCTGCATATATCTAGTCTAATTCAACTGTTTGTATGTCTAATAGTTTTAAGCTAATAACTATACAGATTTTCAAATTAAATTAATTTTGCTTTGGTCAATCAGTGACCTTCCTTGAGGACTCACGTTCAAATCAATACAGCACCATGAGAAGTATGAACAGATTAAGTAGGCCATAATTTATATCTCTGGATTAATTCAGAGGGTACTGATTGCAAACAAAATTGACTGACATAGTTTACCTTCTCCTGAATGTCTAATCTTCCAATTTCCAGTCAATAAAGTTGATGTCATTTTCTGTGTAACTAGAATGATAGAATTGTAAGATGTTAAACATTTTTAGAACTGATTACTACTGAACTTTGAGGTGTCTCTCAAAAGCAAGAAGGCGAACATGTATTTGCCGACAGGTCTACATATTTGGTGGGTCAAATGGTGACTCGAAAGCTATGTTCGAATTTTTCATCTCATTTAACTATGACTGTAGATGTACCAGCTGTCAACAACATACTTTTCAATCATAGCGATCAAGATGTGTGTGTAGATTTTCAAAGAGCTTAGATACAGGGAAATCAGGTACTAAATGAAATTCTTCCAGTGCTTCTCAAGGAATAAGAAAATCCATTCAGCCGGAACTGTGACAGTCATCTTCAAACAAAGAATGCTACCATTTCATTGACAGGATATAAGTCACATCTATCTATCAGTTAACACCCAGACAATGTTGTTCTAACTGAAGACCTGTTAGTCTTATCAGCATTTCAGCTATAACTTTGGAAGGAATAATTAAGAGAGGTGTTATGTCCTACTGAAAAGTCTATAATTTTCTATCCAACATATATTGGGGTTTTCGGGGAAATTCCTGCTAACTGACAAACCCCGCAGCAAGAGGAACTTAAGTGAAGTACGCGGATAAAAAGTCTGCTGATATAATCCCCACAGGTTTTAGTAAAGCATTTGACAAAGTATCTGACTGTAGTGTGCCTTAGGAAATATAGAGTTTCGTAACCACTAGTAATCTACCTGAATCATATAATTTCTTGTCAGTAAGTGATACAGAGTAAAAATCAAATCCGGAGTATCTCCGTAGACAGTCGTTCAAAACTGTGTGCCACAACGTACAGTTGTCGACTCTTTATTATTTCTTATGCATATGAACTAATTACACAGGCTTGGTCAATAACTCATGGTTCCTTTTATCGATGTTGAAAAAATTTAGATACAACTTTACAAAGACAAAGATATGCACATACTAAAAACAGATATTAATAGTTAGTTAAACTAAGCAAAAGAGTGGTTGATGCCCATCAATGCATATTAGTGCATAATTATACACATTGGCCATGGGAGTGCCAGAGCATAGATATCGAGTATCAGTAACTCATTACATTTGACGTACATTGACGCTGGTGGTACAGTAGTTAGCATCCGAAATACTTTAGCATAATATCCCTCAATTGCAGCTGGAAGCCTCAGAACTCTTTAGGCTAATATTTAGGACCTTAACTAAGTCCACTAACTTTGTGTTTACCAGTCAATGCGCGTCTCTGGTCTAAATCAGAAAAACACATTCAAGTGGCTGACCCCTGTCTAAAACTTGACTCACCTATTGGAAGGAGTTAAAAGGGCAGCCACAGTTATGATTATCATCTCATAAACAAAGAGCGGATCTAACAGTTCCGTGCAAAATTTCAACGATTTCATCAATATTCTTTACTTCAAACCAGGCCAGAATACAGTGAAGGTCAAGGGTGAAGTATATCTTTATAGAGCACCGGTTCCTCCAACGAGTTATTAACTCTTGTAGCCAACTTCAGGGAGACTTGGTACATGAGGCTTCAACTGACTCTTTCAAGAGAGGAATGGATAAGTCCAGCTACTTAACAAGAAGGAATTAACGAAGACTACACACTTCTGAGCTTCAACATAAAATCTGGAATCTGATCTCATATTTCGAGTACGTCATCAAAAATCTCTTAGCTTCAATGTATGTTTATTTTGACTTATCAGACCACTAAAATTCACGTTTTGTCAGAAATTCAGACGTATAAACCAGTATTAAGACCAGAGACCTTACTTTATGACTTAGGTTAAAAAAACCTCCTATCGTTGTACTGGGTTATATAAACATGAACTAGTCACCTCATTTGAGTCAATATAGCTATTGAATGCTTTCAAAATTGACCAAAGTCTACTGATCATTTGTACATAATAGCTAGTGTAATTTTTGACGCTATCCTAATGAACTTTGTTCAGGTAATTAATATTTCTAGATTGTAATTGAGAAATGTGAAGATTTCAAATTGGGAGCAGAAGTGATTCATGGTTTTGAATGTTTGTGGCTTGATTGTTATTGTTTACAGTTCGTGCTGTAACTGTCGTCATTTTTCGTACATGGTTTGTTATAAAAATGTAGACCAAACTTAAATTAAACCTCTTTTTTTATCTGGCAATGGCTCTATGACACAGATATTTTTTTCAAATCTTTCAATTACATTCTCACTGAAGTTTAATTTTCTAAAATTTCTAATAATGCTAATAGTGTCTACAATAGAGTTGCATACAACGTTGTTCGCAAAAAAATAGTGTAGAAAAAGTCGCCTTGATATAAGAGACGTCATTTATGATAAACAAAATGAACTAATTTTAAATTTCTGCCATTCATCTGTATTATTCATTTCTGAATAAAATGATTATATGACATAAAGGGCTTTTATAAAAATGAAAGGCACTGTAACTGAATACTAGCGAAAAATGAAGACTATTCCTTTGTCTATGAATAACTGATGAACCTAACTGTAGTGGTTAGATTTCGAAATTAATATATTTACCTTGTTTCCGCATGCATTTACTTTCTTATTTCACATTCGAGTTTATTATATGAAGTAAGTTTCTCGTAAGTGAAGACTCTACAGAGGTTTTCTTAAATCAGTTAAATGGAAGAAGAAATAGTCAAATAATTATTTATTTTAAAACTGATGATAATGAATATCCATTGGCAGCTTAGTAACATCATTTTTCTCAAATTCCTTGAGGCATACCACTGCATACATTGAAAATGACTGTTAGCTCCAGGTGTCTTATTTCTCACTTCGTGCTGAAAACATTCAAGATATATAGTCAAAAGAGTAAAAGCTTCAAATTTCATTCAGTGCAATATAATTATCAAAACGGTTAATAAATAACATGGGGACGTGTAAATTAACTGTCACAGATGTCTCTCTGACTGACTGACTAGTTTCAGTGTAGAAGTTTTCACAGATGTGCAGCAGTTCGAGTTGCCACACTCCATTAAGCACACAAAGCAAGAGAAGAGAGTAACGAGAGATTCAAAAGGTAGATAATAAACAGAAATGTGAGGGAAAACGAAAAGTAATATGGAAAAACAACAGAATTTTATTGGATATTATAAATCACAAAGAGTGAATGCATCTGCAACATCACTGCGGACGATTTTGAGCCATATCACAAATTGCTTCAAGCCATTGGATTTTACCGTCCCGAGGACCCCAACCGATAAACCTGTCTACACCTCCTTACATGACCGGCTTAAACGAACTGTTGTGAATTTCATTGACTGATGAAGCAATGTTTTCGTTTGATCACCACTAACCTCTTTCCAACCTGATCCCAGCTAGTTAACATTGTCCGTCGAGGAAGGAGATGCCTAGGCATACGTAACACGTGTTCTAACCATCTCGATCGGTGTAACTTCACAGTTTCGTCTATTGATTTCTCCTCCTTAACTAGCACTCAACCGATGTCTCACTTTATAGTTGCTCACCTTATTATACCATTTAACATGGTATACAGAACGCAAACACTTATGATCAAAGACAGCTAGCATTTTCATATCAGCCTTTCACTTTCAATGGCCATGTCTCGCTCACAGCCATAACGGAGGACAGAGTGAACTGCTGAGCAGTACACACGCCCTTCGGTCGGCTGTCAGATATTAAATCTACACCAGAGATGAAATAACATTGATATACGAAGAGCTAAATGATGAAATAAGACATATAGAAGAGGCGTTGGTGTTAAATAACTATCCTTTAAAATTCATCAGGAAGATTGAAAAAGACCAAATGAAAAATAAAAAGAATTGTGAAACTAGTAATAATAAGATAAATAAGAGAGAATATAAGTCATCTACAGTTATACCATATAAAGAGGGGACATCTGAGACCCTACGTAGGATTCTAAATAAAGCAGGAATTAGAGTGGCATTTAAACCTACAAACTCATTCAGGTAGGACAAGCTCTGTAGGTTGAAGGACCCAGTTGACCCAATTAGACAAAATAATATAATTTACAAAATACCTTGCAATGACTGTGAGTTAGGTCAACCACATAGGTCAAACTAGTAGGTCAAGGGTAGTCAGATTGTCAGAACATAAGAATTTAAAACGAGCAATAAAGGTTAATAAAGCAGGATTTAATGAATTCATCAAATTTCGGTAGAACTCGTCAGCTGAATACTCTACATACACGGATATATATACTTTTGAAATTACATTGGGAGATATAGGACTGATAAGTAAACAAACCACATTGAATTAGTCATACAGAAAGACAGGTGCGAATGTTTTTCCAGGTCATGTTCAATTAGATAAGGGGAGAGAGAGTATGGGAGATCAAAATTAAGATAAATTGCATTACGCTTCAATTACATAAGAATTTAGCTAAGGTAAGAATGGTTAACCCAGAGAAGATAAGTAATTTAGAGAAAAGCTCACAATTGCAATGCATGCATTAGCACACAACCACACAATAGGGTGTGAGAGGGTTAAAATTCTAAAAAGTAATCTAGGTAGGTGGAGAGAGAGGTTGATTACTGAATCCTTGTTCATCGAATCTACACCCAACACGTGCAATAGGAATGATTCATCACTCATACCCAAAATATGGAAAATATTACTACCAATCAAATCAAGTGAAAAACAATGGAAGTATATAAATGAATTTAGGAAGTCCTGTGATTACCTTGATATGATTATGAGCAATAAATTGTGCTCGAAACGTTATCGGTAAACATTACTGTATAACACTGTGAGACTTTATCGAAACCCATAATGGGAGAGATGAAATAAGTTGTTATATTCCAAACGAACCTTCTGTATCCGTGCTGAGGTTTCTTCAGCTATCAATCCACTGGAACTGGCTGATGCAAATTCCCAAATAAGTAAAGTGGTCAACACTCTCAGCCACCACTTCACTCCCTATCTTCAAGCTAGGAGTCAATGCAGTCCAGTCACGTAGCATCATCTCACATTCGACGGGGGCGGATTGCATGCCAACTACTCGAAGATTGCTGCTCCTCAAAGTGTTCAGAAGACTCTGCATTTTGTCAGCGTCTTCACCTAGAAGGACTACATCATCCGCATATGCTAAGTCAACGAGATTATTCCCTGGTAACAAGTCAATTGGTGAGTCGCTGAAGTCAGTTAGGGTTAAGTCCATTGGTAGTACA
Source organism: Trichobilharzia szidati (assembly GCA_944472155.2). NCBI lineage: Eukaryota > Metazoa > Platyhelminthes > Trematoda > Strigeidida > Schistosomatidae > Trichobilharzia > Trichobilharzia szidati. The sequence goes on from OX235279.1 coordinate 123,155,147, forward strand.
TCTATGATGAAATTCAATAGAAATGAGGACAGTGGACATCCCTGACGGCCACCACTGGTTGTTATCACTTCAGATGATAACTCTCCGTAGTCCCTTACCTGGCTGCATTAGTTTGAGTGGAGTGCTTTGATTAGTGTGATGAATTTCCTCGGCATACCCTTGAAGGCCAAACCTTGCCATAGTACCTCTCGGTCGACGGAATCGAATGCCGCTTTCAGGCCAAGAAATATGACAACTGCTGGACACCGATAATTAAGTCTATGTTCCAGAATCTGTCGAAGAGTGAAGATATTATCAATACATTCTATTCCTGGTGTAAAGCCTGCCCGATTTTCTCGTGTTTGTTCCTCTCGAGCACCACTTATTCTACACGTGATTATTGAGCCTAGAACTTCTGATACCATATAGGTGAAGCTGATCCCCCTGTGATTATCACAGGAAGACTTATTTCCCGTCTTGTATATCGGGATAATCAGTAACATACACCAGCCCTACGGGACTATCTCTGATTCCTAGACGTTGCCTAATACCATGGTTAACCAATACAGTGAATCGTCTATAAACACCGGAGCTATTCGGTCAGGACCTACTGCCTTGCCTCGTTTCAGATTAGAGACAGGACTCAGTGTCTCGATCTAGTTGGGTGCGTAATTGCTTCTCTGACAACAGTTTTTTATGTCCGTTTAGTCGTAAGCATAAAGGTGAGCGAACCAGGGCGTGATCAGAGTTTACGCACGTGTTTCAGAAGGATTGGCAGTCTCCTACTGACCCTCACCAATGATACACTATCGCAATGTGGTCTATCTGAGTCCAGCGTTGATTTGGTAATGGACATCGTCAATTTAGGCAATATCTGTCTTTGTGCCTAAGTTTAGTGCTGACTAGAAGCAGATGATCATCTATTCACAGAGGTAACCAGAACGGCCTAAAAATATACATTAATTAAGAAGCAGTTTCACGTTCACAATCAACTTAACAACTGAGCGACCTAATGCAATCCAACTGATATTATTATTATTTTTGTGTGATCGTCAGAATTTACCGATTGACGTGGCTGGTTTGTCAGTATTTGTGTAGACTTGTGGAATGGATTTACTTTTTTGGAATTTAATAGTCAGTTCACTAGGTGCACAGTTCATATTTTTATCTATCATTACTAAACAGTTTTCCAACTGACTTAATACAGTATCCATCACAACCCGCATAATCAAGGTTATGGATCGTGATCATCAGCAAAAAAGTGTCATGAGTTGGTTGAATGCACTGATAAACAGCATGAATATCTTTTCAGAGTGACCTCCATGTTTCAATAATTTAATCTCAACGATTTACATAGTACTGACTTTTTGTTGTTGCGATGGAATGATCAGTATTAACCAGGTGTTCAATTACCGCACTCATTATAGCACCACTACTGCCTTTTCGCATCCATGCTGGATAGTGTTCTTGAATCCCCTTGAACAGGATGCGCGTCGAACGACCGATGTATCTGGCTCCACAGAAGCAGGTGAACTGATACATGCACATAGAAGTAGTCACATGCGGGATCTTGTTCTTAGGGCTTCTTCAGATCACTGGGCGCCTGGAGAACACTATTCTTAGCTTTGCTGCAAAGAAAGCTCTTCTCAGAGATAATGTGATCCTTCTCTTGAGAATATCGCTTGTTAAATCTCCCTTGAAATCCAAGTTCATGTGGAGTTTCTTTTTCGGTGCTAGTGAACTTTTATTTCTCCAAATTCTTGGTTTGATATTTTTGTCAATGAATCTTGGTGGGTATCTATTTTGCATGAAAATTTCTCACTAAAGATCTAATTATGTTTCTAGAACATCGGGACTTCAGATGCGTCGGATGCGGGTGGCAAGGGATTTAATTAAATTCCGCTTTTGTTGAATGGGTACCCAGTTATAGAGGCTTGTTAGTTGACTATTCCGAGTAGCTTTTCCATGAATCGATCTTCTTAAGGTCCCATCAGTTCTTCTTGTTAGTCTCACACCAAGAAAGGGAATTTTTGGTTCCTTTTCTATTTCAAGAGTCAATTTTATTGCTGAATGGCAACAGCTATATATCTGCAGCAGTGGATTGGAGTCATTACTGTTGTCACAAATAATGAATATGTCGTCTACGTATCTTTTATGCGGTCATAAATTATCGATGCTTGGCTTTAATGGACCTTTCTCGAGGCTTGCCACAAAGCAGTCCGATAGTAGTCGACCCAACGGAGATCCCATTGTAATACCATCTTTTTACTGTAGATGGTGTCGTTGAAAGTGTACTATACATTCAGAGTGCATCTCAGTGGTAATTCCTTCAAATATGCTGCTGGTATTCCAATATCGAGATGGTTCTCATCTATATATTTACATGTAAAGCAGACTGTTTCCATGAGTGGGACATTGGAGAAAGTGGCTCAATGTCGAAGGGCAGCATAATTTTATCAGATTTATTCAGGTCTTGTATGTGGCTGATGAACTGGGAAGTGTCACGGAGCCAATGCGTGGATAATTGTTTCATTACAGGTTCCAGAATATCTGCCAGCCATTTTGCAATAGAGTGGTAAGGGGAACCTGACATATCCAGAATAGGACGAAGTGGGAGACCAACCTTGTGTACCTTTGGTAGACCATGAAGTCTCGGTATCATTGAATCTGCTGGTCGGATCTGGTCATAGATATCGCCACTGATTAATTGACTGGCCTTCAACATGTGTGTGAGCTGCTTCTCAATCAGATCCATTTTGTTTCTTTCATTGGAAGGTTGGGAAAATTTATCTTCATTTGAGAGTATATTGTTCATTTTTTCGATGTAGTCTTTTCGAAGCAGAAGTACTACACCAGCACTCTCGTTGGGGCGAGTTATTAGCAGATTTTTGTTATCTCTCAATTGTTTTAATTCTTCTCAGTGCCTCTATTTTTGGTGGTTGCGGAATTTCGCCTTTGTATTCAGGTATTGATGGCAGCAGTCGATGATTGTTGACTTGAATCTCTGTAACTCGTCTTCAAAAGTTCAGATGAGATCGTTCGTTTGGCTGATTAAATTTTCAAACTGTACATGAGTATAAAGTTTGTTGGCGTTGAAGTAAATATCGTAGAATTTTGGGCCCAGAGATAGGACTTTCAGTTGCACGTCGGTTAAAGGTAATGAGGAATAATTGAACACAAATCCGTGGGTTCGTTAGGAAATTTGCCTTGAGGTTTCATCTGCATAAGGATGTTGTTGCGCTGGGTTACGGTAGACTGTGACCGTCTCTTGGCAACTAAGTTGGTATATTCGGTGAATCTCTGAAATTCATCGGGAGTCAATTCTTATAGGGCAGAGGATCTTAGATTAATATCCTGCTGCTGTTCGGGGATACATGATCTGATAGAATCAGTATAATTTAGTGCGCGACGTCGAAGAGAATTTTAATAATTAGATACTTCGGCAATTTAAAGTGAATGTTTTAGGTGATCCACAGGTCATCAGTAGTATTCATCAAATACTCATGATATCCACTAGTGCACTCCGACAGTTCATGAAATTTTCTTGTCAGCGACCATAAACTTTGATATTAAGAGTGTGATTCACGAAATATATGTCACTGACATTTCATTGAGGCAGTTAAAAACTTCTCAGATACGTGAAATATCAATATATAACACAACATAAAGAAAAAATCAATGGTATACTGATCAGTTGGAGCTGGCTGATTAAAATGATTTAGGTAATGTCTCTACAACACAAGTTAGAGCTTTTAGAATACACTAGTTCTAAATATAGAAACAACCTTCCAGTGTTTAGATTGCTCTGCCAACTGCTTGTGAAGTATAAGCGATTAGTAATGGTTTACACTGCTGCTTAATGAAGTGAATAATTGTTAATGCTAATCGATTTCACTTTCTTCTAAAAAAGACACTGATTCTATTCAGAGTTAGTCACTCCAAAAATTTACGTGGTGAAGAGGAATATATATTTTTTTCAACGAGGCTGTGATTCATTGCTTTTTAATCTAAGTAGCGAAGTACTTCTGAATGTCAGTGTTTCGTTAAAAGCGCGCTTGATTCATATTTATTATATGAAAAGATTTTATCGTCATTCTAGCCTTTGACTCCCATTAAACTAACACAGCTAGTCGGCTAACGGGTCTGTAGGTTTTTCAAGTCAAGTGAAAATACTTTCTGCACAAACACATGTTTTCACTTTATTCAAATGAATAATGACTAAGTTTACTTTTTCAAATTCAAAGAAATGACTTCAGTGGAATTCAGCAGTTTTAGTAACTCAAAATGGTGTTGCCTGTTTGACAACCAATCTGTTTACTCGAAGGAGTTATTTATGAATGGTGGTCAGTTTTTGTTTAACTCGGAAGAAGATACAACAATTGTTGTGAATATTAATTAATTTGAGCTAAATAGGCCTTACAATAATTAGTGAAGTATAAACCCTTCACTAAGAATGTAATTATAAACAGTTTTTCTGAAATAGAAAGTCACTACTCATTTCTTTTGGAAACTGTTGGATATTTTCAGACCGTTAGTCGAAGTATCACTTTCTCAGTTGTGTATACTTTTTAGTTGTCACCAAGCTTATTGGGGAGATATAATTGTGATTTAACTTAAAGTTGCGTAAAATCAAAAATTTCAAGGTGCCACACTTTCCGTATACACCTACAGTTTTCTTTCAATTAATTTTTCTAATTTATAATATCTACTTTATATTCGGCAGAATTTAATTATCTTTCTAAATGAAAATGTGATTTACTTAGCGTTGATATTGTAAGATGAAACTTATTGCGTAAAAAGAATGTTCTTTTGCCGTTGGTGGAATGACCATAGATCTCTGTGTAACTAAATATGTAAAATATGGTCAAATCACTCTGTTTAAATATTTTAGTACTTAAGAAGTACCCGAATTCAACCACTGGCTTTCTTCAACGTATGGTTTTAATTGTTTAAAGAACCTGTTAAATATCAACATGCTGTTCAAACAAGAAAGTGAGATGGGAAAAGTTTGGGAATTTGTATCTTTCCTAAATATAACTGAGTGAATTTAAGATCTCTCCTTTAAACTAGTGTTTAAGCCGTATCAAGATGTTGTATAAATCAGTTAGAATAACCCAAACAAGACAATCTTAGACTGATGCTGTATACTTATCAGTAGTCTCTCTAACTACTCTAACTATTTTTCATTCTTTTTATTTTTGCTTAAATCAAATCTGTCACAAACTGTTGAAAATTACTTATACTGAGTTCACATTCTGACAGTCGTGGGAGGAAGCTGAAGTCCCTCTATTGTTTCGCTGCATTTACAATGGTGGTATTTTAATTAGTTACTAACTTTTAAACTGAATTTCTCTGATTTTGTAAGTTTATCAGTGTGATTCATTTGCGCGTTGTTTAACAGATATTTTTTGAAATCCTACTATTCACATCCTTGATGAATGCTGATAGCGGAACAAACATATATTTCACTAGCCAATATTGGAAATGGTCATAGCTTACTAAGAGAGGACAATTACTTCCTTATTAAGACCTCTAAGCTTATATTTTAGCCCAAAGGAAATTATCCCAGAATAAATGAATCACATTCTAAGGTCAGATTTGATTATAGAATGACGTTACACGTTAAGTTATTGCTTGGTCTGAAAATTTTCTGTGGCATATATTTTAATAGTTGTGTAAGTTACCATCGTATAAATGACGTCAAAGTTAATCAAACCTCCGAAAACATAGAAGTTCTAGGATAGATTTTATCCAGAGTAAGCTATTAAAAACAGATATATCTGAGACTCGTGTACTGTTAAAAGTATAACAGAATTAAGTTCTGTTAATAATCTGTGCATTAATCTGATGAGTTCGGACACTGAATAAAGGAGATACGTGACGGTTAATTAACTCGCTTATTTCTACATGTACACAGGAGTATTCTCCTTTAGAAGTTGTCTTCTTTACCGAATAACTGACTGGTTTATTTAATTTTCTCTGATGTCTAATTTCATTTTCATTCTAATTATCTTCTGATGCGAAATTCCCTTAAATACAGTTTTTGTAAGAAATTAATTAATGAGCGGGTTATTCTCATCGCCTGATGATACTAGTTAGAGAACAGTTGAGAAGGGCGGAAAGACTAGATGACTGTTTATCAGAATGAAGATCACACACAAATTATTGATGCATATCGTAGTTCCATGACAAGAAGACAAACAAATTAATTTTATCCTTACAGTTAGATATACCGTATTTGACGAATTAATGGATAACTTGAACATTGTATGTAGAACAAAGTTAAACAGCCTCGTTTAAGATATACCTCAAAGAGGTTTGATATGATTCACCAGAGATCTTCACAAAGAGAACAACTGAATAAATATTTCCTTGGCAATCTTGAGAGATTTATATGCCATCTGTCTTATATTGGATTGAATACATTCCAAACTGAAGTTTTCTTTCTTTGCTTTAACTCCCACGTTCCTAACAAAAAATGTTAGTCGAGTCGATGCAGAAGGTCATTTTGAAAACATTATTAGCCGTCTGACAATAAAAGAAGCATTTAGTTCATGTCTAAGCTGACTGATGCAGCCAATCAATATCTCATTTCTCCAACAAAACAGTCCGGTATCTTAAGTCTGCAAAACAAAGATTCAGATATTGTAAGACTCGCCAGAGGATGCAGAGTTAGAAAACTTGCCTTAAATCATTTGCAGAACTTACAGAAGAAGAGGTTGGTTGACTTTGTTGCCTATGATGACTGGAGACTCAGAGGATGGCGTTTATCCTTTATGTATGTGTTGCAGGAAATGTACAGTAACGTACAGACTAGTAATTCTAATGTTGAATTCTCAGTGTTATAAACTGGTCCGTTGGCTGGAGGAGAAGCTGAGACCTATTCGTGAGAGATAAGGTGCACATAAAAAAGTGATTGGTCTTTACTCAAGGTATGACACGTTTGTGATTAGCAAGGAAATGGAGCACTGCTGTAAATTATTTCAAAATTTAAACGATATTCGTGGAAACATTAGTTTTAGACTGGTGTATGAACTCAAAATATAGTTTCGTATCCTGGATTAATCTATGAGAAGACGGGACGATGGCACAATCGATAGAGTCAGTTGTATTAAAAGGATATCTGATAACTTCCCTCACTATTTGAGAGAGTGTGGAATCTTAATTCCAACTTGTATTTACTAAAAGGAACTGTGACTAATCTGAGCTTAACCTGATAACAATTATTCAACTTTCTACATGACTGTATATTCTATATATTTGTTTTTTGATGCAATGGTCTTGATTCCATTATCTGATTTCAAGTCGCTTCTGTACGCTTTCCTGAATAGCATCAAACAACATGTTTCTTATATTTTGCTGTTCAAGTAGGATTTTCTTTTAAGCTACTCACCAAAACTTTTCGAATCTTCTTCCAAATTTATTGTAAATAATTAGTTTCCTTGCGTATCAGCTGTGCAACTTTTATGCTACCACATTTCAATGTTTGCTGTTTCGTAAAACTACGGTCTTGACGCTTACTTTCTGCTCAGTGAAAGTTGTGTGTTCTTATTCAGGTAATCCAAGGCCGCCGGTAGCAGACATGAACCCTCGAGATAAAATGTATACATTCTATACTTCAAATCTTGTAGTTATTCTATTTACGAAAATGATGAAAATGCTTTCTTACTAAACATAACAGTCAATTTTGAGTAATTCACCTCCAAAGGTACAATTACGATAACATAGGGTGATACATTTATAGTCATACGTTAATAAGAAGTGTTGAAATATCAAATCGCCATAACATTTATATAATAAGTTAGGGACTAGAAGTCAAGTATAACTGAGTGTTACTAATCTGTGACTGAATAGACTGTCAAATTGACAATATTTCCTGAAATGAGACAAATGTTTTAATCTTTCTGAAGAAAAAGAAGCATGATTAATCGACTACAGTAATTGATAAGCTTGAAAAAAGTATATATCTTTTATACTACTTAAAGTAGGCGGATTATGAATTATAAATTAATTTTAGCATCGATTTGTTCCTGAATTATTAAAACAATTATTATTGTTCCCTATGGTTCCTAGTGGAACATAGGGCCTCAACAACACATCTGCACTTAACCTTTCTTCTCTGAGGTCCTCTTTAACTGGCCACACGATTGCCCATAGTCTCTCGTCTCCTCCTCACACGACCTCCTTCATGTCACTCTCAGACACTCAACTCACCATTTCCCACTCAGTTTCCACTCGATGATCTGTCACGTAATTTCATCTAGCGGTCTCCTCAGCGTGTCTGATCCATCCCCATTTTCGTCTGCATATTTGATGAGCAGTGGGTTCTTCGTTGGTTCGTTCCCATAGTTTCTTGTTGCTTATTCTTTGTGGCCATTTGATCTTCAGTATGGAGCGAAGACAGCTTTGTTCAAAGTCTGAAGCCCGTTAGAAATGCTTCTCGTGTCAATTCAGGTTTCTGATCCATATAGAGAAGTACCAATTGACTTGACATTAATGCTTAAAATCCGCATTTCGTTCTTTATTCTGAGTATTGCAGGGGATTTCCAAAGTGGTTTCAGAGTGATGAATGTTAATTGATGCTTGTTGTTGTTGGTTGGTACGTTGGTTAGTTAGTTATCGTCATCACCTCCATTTTTTCTATGTTCACTTGAAGTATTAACTTCACCGGTTGCTTCTTCTGCCAGTTTGTTAGCTTCCACCTATAAATATTCGAATAATGTGACATTAAACATAAGTCATCTACATATTCAAAGCGTAAAGTTTGTTCGAACCTCCTTCTAAGACTACAGTGCTTCTTTTGACTCTATTCCTACAGCACCTTTACTAAGCAAGCTGATTTCAGCACACACTGAGTCCTGGGACAAAAGGCGTCTGACAGCTGTTTTAAATGGATTGAGCTCCACTTCGTTGCTAACGGAATCTGGTGTGCCTCAAGGCGCTGTATCCTCTCCATTTCTTTTTTTCTTACTTCTTGCATGACCTTCTGTGTTCTTCCAGAGCTAACTTCATTAAATATGGTGACGAATTGACCATTTCTGTCCCAGCAGTTTCTGCATTGGATTGTTCTTATATGAATAGATTTCTATCTGAATTTAACAAGTGGTAGCACCTGGATGGTTTTTGACTCAATCCATCTAAATGATATATTGCTGATTTCAGTTTCAGATGCGAAAAATTCTTGTGTGAACTGATTCAGTCGCATGATTCCAGTAATACTGAATGCCCTGTGATAGGGAGCAAATCGAATATCTATCATCTTGGCATCAGTTCCTCGTTGAATCTGCGTTGGCCGTCTTATATCCTGTTGATTTCTGGGGAACATTTTCGTTTGACTTATTACATAAAGAAGTTGAGACTTTCTGGCATCATAACTCAACCTCTTCTTTTAAAATTCGTTAATTCATGTATTCTTCCCATTATTCTTTATTATTCGCCCTTATTCTTTCCTGAACTTCTTTGAGAAAGACTATATCATATTACGTAGAGCACTGAAGTCTGTAAGTAGGGTTAGTGGTGTGTGCCTCTGACTCAACTAATTGACATCATCGGTAAAAGACACTTCAATTCCCTCAAGCATTTGGCTGAAGTTAACTTGTCTGACGTTGAACATTCTCTCTATTTGCAACTTTTTCCTTGTATCTCTCCGGGTAAAACTAGAAGTAACTGCGTGGGAATTTGTGCTCGTACAACTAAATATAAAAATTCTACCATACCATATTTAGCACGAATTTTGTGTGAAGCGTCAGATATCGGAAAAAAACTTTTAGAATTTTAAATCAGTAACTTAACTGCAAAGCGTGAGCAAAGATTATTACATATATTATCTATGATATTATCCATTTATAGCTCGTTATATTTCAGCCAACCTTCAGTTTTGAGGGTTTCGGTTATTACTTAGATTTTATGTATCTACATATTTATTAAAGGATCTAAATTGCTGCAATATGTACAAAAAGTCTAAAAATAACATTCTATATAAATACTACTGTTTGGAATAAAGTTATTATCATTGTTCTTCTTCTTCTTTTATTAATAATGATTCCCAGATAACCGAAAGCAGATACCTCTGTGAAATGTTTCCCGTTGATAATGATTGTTGCTTGTTGTTGTTTCTGTTGGTTGGTTCGTTATCTTCACCACCTCCGTCTTTTCTATGTTCACTTGCCTGCTTATTCATACAGTTTATTGGTTTTCACTTGTAGAGCTTCATTATTGTGTGACATTAAACATCAGTCATCTCTGAAATCCAGATCTTGTAGAGTGTTCTAATCGGTCCAACGTATTCCTTTCTTGTCGCTCCCCACCTCCGATGTGCCACACACAATCCAGCCCAACACAAGTAGGAATATCACCAGTGATTGTAGTCAGCCTTGTCTTACTCCTGTCTTCACTTCGAACGACTCGCTGAGTTTTCTGTTGTGGTTCACTTGATATGTGGCATTGTCATATGGCTGTGGACTGAGGTTGATAAAGATTTGAGACACTGCAATCCGTAGTGTTGGAATGGTTTCCAAAAGCCAATTACGGTTGATGCTGTCGAAGGCCTTTCCGAAGTCGATGAAGTTGAGGTAGAGGTTTGACTGGCATTCCATGCTGTGTTCGATGGTGATGATGCGAAGAGTTGCAATCTGATTCACGTATGATTTGGTTCTCGTGAATGCAGCTTGTTTCGGCCGGCAGAGCTGTGCATCCAGTGCATCTCCCAGTCTCTCCAGGATGACACGACTTAGTACTTTGCTTGGTGTGGACAAGCGCGTGAATACACACGTGTTCTTGCAGAGACCAGATTCACCATTGTTTGGTGGTTTGACAAGGTAGCCTTTCTCCCAATTATTAGGTACGTGTCCTTCCTTACAAGTGCTTTACAACAGTGGAGTGAGTACATCCGCTGCAATCTCTGGATCAGTTTCAGTGCTTTTATCATCCACCTCGCTGTCATCCATTGTCTTCCAGATGTAGGTAGAGAGGCATTCGTTGTCTTGCCTCTTCTTTCTTCGCGAAACGGTTGTACGTGCTTCCTTGAACATCACTTTTCTGAGTGATGTGGTGTCTCGGAGTTTGCTTTGATGGGTGCAGTGAAGTTGTCTATTGTGGGTTTTTCCTTGAATTTCTGAGTGTTGAACTTGAGTCGTGCTCTATCTCCAGTTGTTTTGAATGCTTTCAGCTTGACGTCGAGGTTTCCTTGCACTAGACAGTGGTGTGAGCCCACATCTGCTTGTCTCCTTGACTTCATATCCAGCTGACTGTGTGTGTATTTTCTTGGGACTGAATGAGCTGAATTCGATTTGACTATTGTTGTATCCGCTAAGTGAAATTCATTTCGCCTTATGTATATCTTCGTGCTTGTGCAAGCTGCATCGAGTCACCAAATCACTAAATGCGCAGAAGTCTTCAAAGAGTTCTCTGTTCTCATTCATTTTTTGAGGGCCTATCGATCCATGATGGATTCTCTTCTTGAATTTTCTACTCCCTGTTTAGCATTTATATATCCCATTAAGATTTTCACGTTGGCATTTGGATGTTGTCCTTCAGTGTATGCAGTTGTCTGAATAAATCTTTCTTTTTCCTTTGTTCCGAGTTGCTCGTAGATTCGTAGGATTGGATAATTGTAACCGTCTTTCCTTCTTGTTGAGTTGAATCTTGCCATCATAATCTTGGATGGGATTGGTTCCCACTGCATAAGAGCTTGAGTTACTGTTGGTGACAGCATATTTTCATACTCGCTATTGGTGTTGCTTGAATTTCTGTCAATACATATATATAAGTAGCATAAAGCACCCGTTAAGTAATTTAAGAAGAATAGTGCTCAGCAAATTTTACCTTTTAGCTGGTATTGTTCCCAGGCTATACAGTAGGATTATATATATATATATATATATGCATAATGGAGTATGCGTACAGAAAGAACGTCCCCGAAAATGGTTCATTAAAATGTTTGAGTTTTAGATAGCAATCAAGCGATTCTAAATTTCAGAATATGCAAACATTAATTAGACAGAAACTAAAGGAAAATTGAGTGAACAAATTGAATGACGTGATGTAACTGACACACTTTAGTCAAGTTCCGACTATGTTGAAAGAAGATCAAGACAGTGTCAATCTCAAAAGCATTAGGAAAGAAAAGATAAAATTCAAAAAACCACTTATCAGATGTTGAAACTAATCATTTCCTTCTTAGGTGTGGTGACTGATCAAACTTCTGTGTGCAGAATTCCGCAATTTGAGGAATTTTGATTGGTATAATTTTGGGAAGATAACAGCGTACTCTGTAGATAACTCTGAAGTTGGTTTGCGGGTTCGTTTAGTGTCCATAGTGGATAATTTGCTCAGAATGGAGCTGTGACAGGATGTTTTGCTACTCTTTTAATCCATGAAGGTAACCGTTCAATCATACATTTGCATAGAAAACGCTGAGTACATTTGAAATACCCAGCTCCACATGAGCAAATGAATTGATGGAGTATTAAAAGACTAATAAATATATAGTGGAAATCGGGTACTTATCGTAAATGCTATTTTGTTAATGATAGTACTTTACAAAAGAACGGAATCTGTAAAGCATTGGTGACTAACTTTCACTTGATTGATTGAATAGTTTTTCGACACCTAAAAATATAGATGCACTAATTCTAAGATAAATTACACATTCTAATGAAAAGGAATTAAATTTAATCTCTTGTCTTCAATGAATTTTTGTCTAGGTATTCACGTTAAATATTGGTAAAAATCAAACTAAATTACTAAATGCACACGTCTACTTAGTGAAATTTTCACTGTGTAATATATTTTTGTAGATAAAAACATTGGAAATTACACACTGCAATAGTGTGACATTTGGAGAACAATTTATCAATGCCAATTCCATTGGAGACTTCTCAGTGATCAATCTACCTATTAAGATAACTTAGTTTTCACCATTATGTTTTTCCAAAATTACCCTGGTAAGATTAGTAAGTTCTAAGTTTCACTGCAGTCTGTCATGACAGATTTGAGCAGGTTTCAACAATCTCTTTTAGCAACAGATGTGTTACTTTATTGATGTCCATGGTAAATGCCACTAGTAATCAGAGTGGCCTGAAATATCCTTTTTCAATGTGACCCAAGTGATGGGAAACTGCTTTTCAGTATGAAGAGTAGTATAACATTTTGCAAACTTTACTCATTCCATTTTCAGATACAATTTCCGTATAGTTCTGTATTCCGTTTATTTGATGTTAACTTTAACAATTGCTATACTTGGTGAAAATAGTTGTACACTAATGTCTTGGTGAATAATTGGCTCATATTTTGTTCTTCTCTTCACTTCAAGAGTCACCTACTGGCGAATTTATCTACCTCAGCCAGTATTAAGAATGATCATCTATGGACCTCTTAACAATCTACTCACAGTCTAAACTAAATTTTTCATCAGATGCCGCGTTGTAAATCCCACAGTTTCAGTATACATATATATATATGTATATATATACATATATATATATACATATGTATTTATATTTATGAATAGCTTATTAAACTTTAGCTTGTTAAGAATTTTATGTAGGGATTTGGTGTTGCTTCCTTATATTATAGCACATTTGAGATCATTATTTCCTTTTCAAACATGATATAAGTAATACGGGCACGAATACCTATGTAAAAAGAGATCACTTAATCGATAAATTTCTTAAACAACACTTTTCAAGAGCACTTAGTGTTTAAAGGGCTTAAACACACTGAAGTTAAAATATAGTATGAAACATAGTTAGTGATGTCAATTACCTGAGTAAATAACAGAACATACAAGTGCTAAAACTCTTACTAACCAAAGCATTTAGTACTTCTAATTATTCATACATCATTTCTATGAACAGCTTTAAATGAGTAATCGAAATTCATTTCGAAAATACGTAGGTTGGTAGACAACCCCAAAGAAGCCAGTTAGCCAGTCGATGTGTCTTCTCTCGATGAAAGCAAGAGTAATAATGAGAACGTGGAATGTCCGTACAATCTACGAGACTGGCTGGCAAGGCTGACCAAGTAGCCAAAGTAATTCGAAGATGTGGCCTAGTAGTGCTGGGTATCCTATCTCTACAGAAATTCCAACGCACAGAAAAATCATCAAAAATAAACCTGTTATTCTCCGGAATCAGAGGGACGGAATCACACTGACTGGTGGAAGCCTTCACAAACCAGGCTATTAACGTGTCTTCTTTTGACGAAAGCAAAAATAAGAATGAAGATATGGAATACCTGCATGATGTTCGAAGCTGGGTGGTTGGACAGATTAAAAAAAAACGGAAATGTATGATGGAGAAGTGTCTGGAATCTGTGAGGTCGAATTGAATGGAAGTGGACTCCTCAGATTATTAACTGAAGAGTCACTAGTACAGTACAGTCACCAAGGCAACAGATACCAGCACACAGAAATAGTGGCTTTCATGATAACAACAGTAAGATTCAACTCCAAAGGAACGGAAGTCACAGTTATCCCATGCTACTCACGATGCTACAAACAACTCAGATCAAGAAAAGAAAGGGGACTCCTACAGATAACTAACTAAATACAATCATGGACAATACCACAGTCGGATGACGACGCCAAAATCCAAAGTGGGGACATAAAACACAAGAACCCATCACAGGTAATGATTCTGTTGACGGAATATATGAGAACGTAGAACTGCACAATCTCTTGCACCTTCAGTAATCTCGCGGTTGGGGGCACGGTGTACAAGCACAAGAATATGCGTAGAGAGACTTGGATTACACCACTATATTATAAACCATGAGTATGACCGACATACCCAGCTCTATCGAAGCAGGTGAATCGACGGATGTACATATTCATATTGTGGTGAGAGCTGTCGGTTTTGTTGAGGGAACTGTATTTGTCAATTTAAATTTTGGCGCGTATACGACAGTAAAGGATATTTCCATCTGTAAAAGAGGTGAAATAGGATAACGTTGAATCTAGCTGTGCAACTTCTAATTCAAGGGATTTGATATTTTCAGGAATTCGTCTATCCTGTCTTTCTATTGGTATTGATTCAAACTTAAGATCTGCTTATGCATACAATACTAATTCATTTTGATAGCCAAATGCAACATATGTGCAAAGGTTACAGCTAGCTCCGTTGAAATAATGAAATGCTCCTCACTATCACTGGTCTCAAATGCCTTACGTGGAATTCTGTTATGAATAAACAAATATGAGAGATATTTTATAGTTATGATTTAGAAGGCAAGGGCTCATTGATTACTGATTAGTAGAATTTCTGTCATATGGTTTTGCGTAGCACAAATATTTTCGACGTTATATTGATATATCTTGATATCTAGATAACTAAGCCGACTCTCTCTTTTAATAGATTTAGTCACATAATGTTCATCAAATGCACTTTTACTTAATCACGTTACTATTCAAAATCTGGAGTTGCAGGGATTTAGTTAGTTTCATCATGAGTCTTTGGTACAGAACCAACTGCTGGGTGGGAAACGTACTTACTACCCAACCTGATAGTCTGAGCTTACCACATCACGAATGAATACCGCTGAAAAGTGCCAAACTAGGAAGAAGCATCTATCCAGTGCTTTCTGATTTCTAATTATTCGGTAACCGATGTCGACTTGTGATAAAAACTACGTTATAAATGAAGAAGTCGGATATCATTCGATAGCTGGACGAAATAACTGACATGTATTTACTAACACTCATGGCTAAATATCATTGAATTCTTTTTGTAAGAATATAGAGTGCGTCACATTTCAGGTATTCCATCCCTAGTAGCCACATTAAAATTCTACGCGATAGTAGTCAGAAGACACTGTTCAGTGACCTAATAATCTCCTTGAACATGCGTCTGATTATCTTTCCTAATTTTTTCATATACTGCCATAATTCTTATTTCCAAGTTAACTGCCATAACTTTTTATAAGATCGAATCAACATATTTCAAGTGCTTATTAACAATAAACCACTTAGCCACGTTAATTTTTACTTTTGCCCACTTGTTACTTGTGAGTAGTACATTTCAACTTTTGCGTAAGATATTATTAAGTAAGTATTTCGATTTTACCCAGTATGATAAAGCCAACATAGAATATTATTTAGATACCAATAAAGCCCTTGAAGGATTTCATTCAATGCATACTTAGACCACTGCTGAAGTTATTAGGAAAATGTGAGAATATATATTCCACTGATTGTCATGCGCTGACCGGTTACTGAACAGTAATTTTGTCCTGTCACATCCTAATGAACTAACATTGTGCAAACCGAGCTCAGAAATTTATTATTGACTTCCATTTTAGTTAGCACTAGAGATTTTTAACAAGAATCAACTTTCTCCTTCAATAATCTGTCAAAGTAAGTTTATGAAATATCAGATTCCAAAGTGAAAAATAAATGAAATTAAAGCGGTTCATAGTTTTGAAATGGTGAGTTCAAAGTATACAGTATACTTATGGAAGTAGTAAGAACGAGATATGCAAAATACAGTGACAATCAGTGTTTATGTGCAGAATTAGTGTGTTTTGCAAAGCTTGAAAATACATTTAAAATTCAGCGGTATTTGGTGGAATGGAAAGAGGTAGAGGTAGATAGCAATATCAGATGAACTTTCTTGGATAAGATGTGAAATACTGTCCTACAGACAATTCTTTTTAAAGGCCATCTGCGTTGGACAATATTCATTTTCCGGTTTCTTTCTACTTATATCTTTTGTCAGTGGAATATGGGTAGATAAATATATCATCTTTATGCCTTATGAACACATGGTACACTTAGCTGACAAATTTCATTCAGCAACATTATAAATAGATGACTATAATTATTTCCACACGGTGACTCATTTCAGCTCAACCGTATGCATAAATAGATGAAGTCATTTGCTCAAATTTTGAAATCCTTTAAGTACTTGACAGTATTCTTGTCATGCACTGTACAATGTGTTATTTACAACAACTTTTAAGATTTAGTCTTCTCAATGTAGATTTACATTCATGTTCCATTTATGTTATCGTCTGTAACCGGAGGGATAGCTGACACTAGATTGGATGCAGTCTATTCTTAGATTCTGTTGTTATTTTTATTTGGGTGAGAATAATCCGATAATGTTTCTTAGTGAGTGTATTTAGTTAGACAACATCAAGTACAAGAAAGATTTTCTACAAAGGAAGTGGCCATTTCTGGCACAGTTTCAAATCCAGATCGCTGTTACCAATCAGGTAGTCTTTAATAGCACTAAAAATATAGAACAATAAATACTGCAGAGAATTTCAGGTATCTGTCAAAAGTATAATGGACAGTAATCACAACCTATGATTGTACTTCCCTATTGAAATAAAATTTGTGATACGAAGACAGTTTCTGGGAAAAAGGCACTCTGCGAATGGCCGTTCAAAATTATAAAGATCTAAAGTTGTGTTTGTGTTTGACAGACTATTAAACCACGAAACCTGGGTCAAGAACTACCTCTCAGTCGGTTCGAACCTTCTAATGATTACTATATTCTCACCTACTTTAAGAACGTATAATATGTTCTTTTGAAAATGACATCTTCATGTTTTTCTTTCTTTAGTAATGTTGTGGTGAGAACTGGCTGCTAGCCAAAGTTGGTAGACAGTAATTGACGTCAATGGTTATGTCCCCAATATTGGTGGTGAGAAATTAGAACAAAGGTTTCGCGTAGGCGGATACAGTCAGCATATGGAGGATCTGACACAGCCACAAAGAGATGCAAGGTTAACTTTCTCTGAGAAACAACCAATCAGAAGAGTGTATTTTCTACTAACAATAATCTACAATAATGAACATTAAAATCTATAAATATGTGTTGATTTTCCTTAATAAAGGATCTGTTGCCTGGCCCTTGTCTTCTGTTGTTACAATGTTTGTAACGAAAAATATGCCTTCTTAACTTTCGGTACAGCACCTAAAATATTAAAACTCATGGACTTCTTTTAAGCAAAGGTAACTTCTACCATAATGATGGATTTTCCAGTATAATATTAAAATCGACACAAAAATATTCCCGAGGTGAAGTTTTAAATAATCCATTTGTTAAGCAACAGGAGATTACCAGTATAGCATTAACTGTTATTCCATGTTTCACGTCAATGTAAGTGTGAATTGTAAATAATTAAAAGTACAACACGACAGTGATTTAGTGTTTACCGTCCATTTGAAATACTCCAATGCATGGTCTCTAGTTTTTCTGATAAAATTCATCCTTAAGTTATCTGATATAAAGCATATTTGCATTCATCCAAAATGACTGGGATTTCCCAACAAATTTTGTTCATATTTTCTTCTGCATTGTACTAGGAAGGCGAATTCTTTGCGGTCTGTCGATAACAATATTTACAATTCAGTAAAATGATGTCATTAGTGAAATTTAAAAAGAACACCATGGTGACGTACACATTCTCATGAATACCCCATTCGTCCGATGCTCAGCAACCACTAATCCCCTTTTCTGTCACCCGTGTCTCGTCGAAATCAGCCGACAATGTATTGTAAAGTATCCTATTGAGATAAGAGGATCCTATAGTAGTATGCATTACGTACTGAAAAATTCTATTATTATCACACTATCATTCCTTCAAAAGTATATTACCTCAAAAGTTTGCATAGGAATATAGTGACATTGAAGCTTTCATTTCCAGATTAACAGAAATCTAAGTTATAATTTATTACAAAAGCTGAATCATTAGTTTCTGTTAAGTTTGTCAATTCAATGACGCCAAAAGTTTGTAGCATTAACTGGGACTTGATCAAAGTTTTCTTGTACCGCCAGTTCTATGAAAAGCTAGTGAATTAGTGTATGCATAAATAAGGTGCAATAAATGATGTACCATAAATTTAATTTTATGTGAATACAATCGATCAAAGTTGTCACAGCAAGCGTTTTGATAAAAGCAGTTCGTGTCTAGAAGCTGAAACCATGTACAGCTATACCTTGTTGTCCCAATCCCGTTTCCCAGTGTTAATCCCAATTTATATGTAGAGATTCTCTAATATAATAGACAGCGGAGGTTTTAACAGATTTCTGAAACTGTTCTATCTCCATTTGTGAGAAAATCTGACTGAAAATAAGGTGAAAATTTGGTGGCTTCAGGATCCTACTCAAGGCTATTATTTTATAGTTTTGGGCTGTATCGAATGAGCTACAAGGTCCTACTGAGAACCAAATCTTCATTCACTTCACAGGAAGAAATCACTGATTCATATGACATCTGATAGAAATCCTTAGATAAAAGAAAAGAAACTCAAACTTTGTTATAAGTTGCTTCTCGTAACTGTGTACAGCTGAGGGCAGCTTATGTGAATTCTTTCTTAACTAAACGTTTCATTTCACTTTCAACCACCACTCAAAACCATTATTATTCTTTTGGATTCCGAGTGTAACATAGAGCCTCATAAGCACGTCTCCATTTCATCGTGTCCTCTGCAGTCTTCTTTAGCTGGCTACAATATCACACATAAGTTTTAACTTCCTCTTTACGCGCTCTCCTCCATATAACCTTCGGATACGCATCTCGTCGTTTTCCACCTGGGTACCACATGGGGGAGGGTACGGTCCGCGAAGTCACTCAGTGGTCTGTTCAGTGTGCGTCTAATCCGTCTCCATTTTCTTCGGCATATTTCTTGACTGGTTTGTTGCCACAGTTCCTTACCGTTAGTCCTTTCAGGTAAGTCGTCTGATCTTCAATACAGAGCCAGAGAAGATAGCTATTGATTAAAAGCCTGGAGCTAGATGGAAATGCATTTGGTGATACTTCAAGTCTATGAAACATTCAGAATAAGATCTATTTTTTAGGTCGATTGATCTACTCTTTCCAGAAGACGTTTGCGTTACATACATGACGTGGTTTTTGTAGTTGTTCTCTCGAAATACTGTTTTTGATCACTAGGCTTGTCTTTGTGAAACTAATGAACTTCTTATTAAATCTTAGTCATTCATTAAAGTGAAAAAGTAGGGAAAATCATCTCCCATTATGTTAATATTCATTAAAATATTTCATTAATCACATCCTGCAGTGGAAACTGTATTTTCACCTAGTAAATCCCGAAATTACATTCACTGTCTCCACCATCCAACTACGATGATGTGAACATTTGATATTTCTGATATAAGTATAAAACTTGGGCACTGTGGTAGAGTATAACTTCATTATAGATAAGATTTTATTCTGATAAATCACACAGTGCTATACAGCAATATCACTGTATAACACTGTGTGATTTATCAAAATAAAATCTTATCTATAATGAAATGATGTGACATTTTTGCCTATTTATCAGTTGTGACTACATTCTCGGTTTAAAATATATTTGCATGATATCTGCCAAATACCTTACAAGAAAATTTATACAATCCTATTTTTAAAATTGTTAAGACACAAATAAACCCTTGAAAAAATGAAATGCAAATAGTCTGGCTGAACAAAACATACCACCTGATCATCGAAAGTTAATTTAGCTGTGATTGATAGAAAGTAAGACATATATCAATGGAAGATTCCTTATCATAATCTGCAGCAATGGAAACAAGCAAAAACTTAACACTGACGTGCCAACTGATGCACAGTATATTTATCCATTCCTTATAAGCAACAAAACCACGCCTAGTTAAATGGTTTGCGAGTTTTCTAGGCGGTCCCAACTCCGGGTGAAGAGGGTGGGGTGGGCATGGGGCTAGCAACCCCACAACACTAAACCTCTCCAACCGCTAGAGAAACTTCGGTGCACAGAAAACATATTAAATATACAAAGACTTCAAATGACAAACTTATTCTTCGCTCGAACTGCAGAGGCGAAATGACACAGCGGACTGGCGAAATTCAGCCAGCCTTCGGGAAGCCAGTAAGCCAGTCGATGTGTCTTCTCTCGATGAAAGCAAGAGTAATAATGAGAACGTGGAATGTCCGTACAATCTACGAGACTGGCTGGCAAGGCTGACCAAGTAGCCAAAGAAATTCGAAGATGTGGCCTAGTAGTGCTGGGTATCTGCGAGAGCAGATTGAATGGATGTGGACTGTCGAAATCGTCATTTGGAGAGTCAGTAATCTACTCCGGTCTGGTCACACATACGACAACCACGAGCACACTGAGACAGTGAGTGGCTACCACAATGTCACCAGTGACAGCCAAAGCCCTAATGCATTGGGGACCAATTTCCTCCAGCAGGATCATGACGGCAATGTTCAACTCAAAAGGAAGGTCACGATTATCATACAACGCTACTCAGAGTGCTACAAACAACGCGGAATAAGAGAAGAAGTAAGATTTTTTCAGACAACTACAAAAAGTGGTGGACAACATCCCAAATGATGACATCAAAATCCTCATGGGCGAGCCGAACTGGGAGCTGACAATACAGGAAGAGAACTCATCATGGGTCGAGGTGCTCTGGCTCGCAGAAATGAATGAGAACAGTGAATTGTTCGCAGACTTCTGCGCTTTCAATGATCTGGTGAAAGGAGGCAGCGTGTACAAGCACAAGGATATACACAAAGCAACATGGATTTCGCGTGTTCAACTGTTCCAGAAAGAAGGAAGACACAAGACAAGGAATGGCTGTCAACGGACACCTACCTGGAAACTAATAGAAAAGAGTAGAGGAGAACGGTGAAGGAGAAGATGACTCAATGCAAAGATGAACAATAGGAGAAGGAGAAGCTGAGTTCAATGTACACTGCACTGAATAAGGAGAGGAGTGAAGAAGAGTGCTAGGAAAGACAAACGACAATTCTACGACACACTGGCCGACAACTGAAGCAGAACAGGCCGCAGACAAAAGCGACATCAAGAGACTATATCAGATAACCCAATCTCTATCCGGGAAGAGTTAAACACAGCTGATGAATTCAATAAAAGATGCTCAAGGAAACAAGATTACCAGGGGGAAGGAGAAACAAATAAAACAATAGACTGATCACTTCAGTCTCAGAGGACTCCTGAATCGACCACCACCGGCAACTCGCTCAGAAATACCACCAACAGCACGCACGGAAATGCCTGTCAGTGGACACCACTCCTCCAACGGAAGAAGAAATCCTGAATGCGATCAAGCAGCTGACCACCTGTCGGGGAGGCAGCAGGACCAGACGGAATTCCCCGCGAAGCACTGAAGCTAGCCTCAGAGATTACGGCAAATGTTCTCACTCCATTGCTGCTAAATGTTTGGAAAGAAAAGAAGGTGGCTACTGACTGGAAGAAAGGCTGTAATTCCATTATGGGTATATTTTATTTTGATAAAGTCTCACATATTTCGGGTATGAAATATGGAAAATAATACTACCAATCAAATCAAGTGAAGACCAAGTGAAAAACAACGGAATTATATAAATGAATTTAGGAAGTCCTGTGATTACCTTGATATGATTATGAGCAATAAATTGTGCTCGAAACGTCATCAGTAAATATTACTGTATAACACTGTGAGACTTTATCAAAATAAAATTTACCCATAATGGAATTACACTCTACCACAGTGCCCAAGTTTTATTCTTATATCAATGGAAGGAAGGCTGCCTCGTCAAACTGCCAAAGAAGGGTGACTTAAGCCTCACTCTGTAAGAACTGGCGTGGAATAATGCTCTTGTCCACGCCAAGTATAATACTGAGTCACATCATCCTGGAGAGAATAAAAAATGCACTCGATGCAGAACTCCGCCCGGAACAAACTAGATTCAAGAAAGGCAATTCATATGCTGATAAAATTACAGCTCTACGCATCGTCATCACAGAACAAGGCATAGAATGTCAGTTAAACCTCTCTCTACCTCAACTTCATCAACTTCGTAAAGGCCTTCGTCAAACAGCGTTGACCGAGAAGTAATTTGGAAACTACTTCAACACTTCGGTTCGCAGTGCCCAAGTCTTTATCAACCTCATTCAACAGCTGGCTATTTGACAATGTCACGTGTTAGTCAGGTGATCCACTGCGGGATACTAATCAGGCATTCAAAGTGCATGCAGGAGTAAGACAGAGCTGCCTGACTATTATCGCCCACGATGATATTCCTAATTGTGGTGGACTGTGTTATGCGTCAGACTGTGCTTGGTACTTGGAGAGTTAGGAATACGCTGGATCACCGATAAGAAGACTCTGGAAGATCTGAATTTCGCGCATGGATGCTTTATGTCTAATATCACACAAACTCGGAGACTTACAGGCAGGCAGGCAGGCAGGCGAAAACCAGCAAACTGGCGGAAGAAGCAGACTGATAATGAAGACAAGACTGCAGGTGAATATAGAGAAGACGGAGATGATGAAGATAACCGACGAACCGTAACAATAACAACAACCAGCACCAGTCATCATCAATGGGAGTGATTTAACAGAGGTTACTTCGTGCCTTCACTTATCTAGAAAGCCATCATCGTCTCAAATATAGGCAGTTGGGACGGATGTAGATGTGAAAGTCAACCAGCCAGAATCAGAAAGGCAAGATACGCACGGTTTCATCAACCTGAACACAGTCCGGAAATCTTCTGCACTGCACTCCGCCTCAGTTTAAAGAACAAGATTAGGATTTTTAACACAAATGTGAAGTCAGTGAGTCAGTTCTTCTATACGTGTCGGAAACTTGCACTGCGTGTCACAGAAGGGATTTCTAACAGGTTGCAGACTTTCATCAACAGCTGCCTGCTTCGCTGGCTGGCTCTATACTGAAGATGAAATGGCCAGAAAGAATTGGTGACGAGACACTCTGACCGGGAACAAACCAAACAACAGCCGATCACTCAACAAATATGTAGGAGAAAATGGAAATGAATCGGACATAAATTGAGGAAACCCTCAAATGACATCGCGCGCCAGGTCAGCGCTCGAGTAGAATCCGAATCGGAAGCGACGAGTGGGTCGTCAGTGTCAGGGTGACATGGAGGAGATCATGTGAGGGGGAGATAAGGGAGTTTGGGTAATCATGGATCCAGCTAAAGAGGATGGCAGAAAACAGAACAAAGTGGAGATGTGTTGTTAAAGCCCTATTTCCCACTCGGAACCCGAGGGAATATTAATAATAATAAAAAATATTATGCGCATCAAAATATACGATTTAGATTAAATTTTAATTAAGAATTTGGTTATCAAACATCTCATTGGTGTTAATACTGATAAATAAAAAGACACGCTGTCTCATAACTATTTGCTTACCACCGGTATGCCTACCTGTGCGTCTGCGGTTCAGTGATAGAGTACTCGCTGACTGACACACTCCTTGATCTCACTTAGCCGGTAAAAGGCCTAGAAGGTATGTTTGCAACGTCACCTTGTGGAAAACAATGGCCTTTTTTCCACTCAGAATGTCAATAATCTAAACAGTATAATAGCAATTTGTGCAGTAATTAGATACTGAATGATAGAAATCAGTTGGCAGGGAGCTGCATATTAACTAGGTATCCTGTCCATCAGCAGACATAAAAATGACATCTTCCAAAAGTCGAGAAACACATATGACTTCGACTTTATAACGATGATGCCTGTGGAGTAGTTTGGATTAGTGACAGAGATTTGCATCTCTGTTGGTTGTTTCAGTGTGTGCTCTGAGCTAGAGAGCTTAAATGAAAGTTTTCATTTTGATTTTAAAACCAAAGACTTTGTCTAGAATGATAACTGGAACTACAGAATTAGACCATCCAACTCAGAGAACAAAACTACACCACCATCATTCATCTTAGCTACAAATCTCCAACAATTTAGTTTAAATAGCATTTATGGTGGAAAAAGAAGAACTGGCAGTATAAAAGGGAAATCAGCAAGATATTTAAAATAATAATAATATTTTCCGATCAGGATGTTAAATTATGAAGATCGCAAGAAAAATTATTACTCAAATTTATGTATAGTGCCAAAATGTGACACATATTAGCCGTTTACAAGAACCTAACAGAAAAGTAAATATATTTTTTCCTCTTCACGTTATATTCTTAATGTGCAAGTGGAGAGAGAAACTGATTACTGAATCCTGGTTCATTGAGTCTACACCCAACACATACAACAGAAGTGACACACCGCAAATACCAGAGGTATGGAAGATATTATTACTAGTCAAATCAGAGGATTTAAACAATCTTCAAATTCTATTTGAATTCACATACATCCATAACATTCTAACAAGTTACCTATTTTTACTATAAGAGCATCTTATTTCCCACCCTGTTGTATTTTATTGGACACTAGTTGCTAGTGTCCAATGAAAATACCCACTACAGTCCTACAGGAGGTCAATCGCGAGCCCGAATAGCTCAGTGGTAAAGTCTCTGACTGCAGCACTGGGTGACGTAGGTTCGAATCTCAGAAGGGACATGAGTTCCTTCAAGGTTGCAGATACGCCTTGCTGATTAGTGCCAACTAGCACGAAACCTAGGTCCAAGGCTTCCTGACGATCGCCTCCAACCATCTAATATCATCAAAAACAATGTACACCGTGATGGCGAGCTACCTAGAATGGTGGCTACATTGCAAATACCTGACTGATCGAATTCAGTCTGCACCAAAGAAAGGACTAGACACGTCACACTAGTTACTAGTTTCCAATCAAAATACTAATTTGTATTATTTCCGAATGTACTTTATCTTATATCGATTTTATTCAAATATCTAATCAATTTTTGCTCATGTACACAAATGAAGCTAGAAAACTGTGTGTGTGTGTGAGTGCCTTGATATTATTCTGAGCAATAATTTGTGCTCTACACGTCATCAGTAAATATTACTGTACAACCCTCTGTGATTTAGCAAGATAAAATCTTATCCATAATGGAGTTAAACTCTACCACGGTGCCCACGTTTTATCCTTATAGCTTTTACTACCGTATTATGACTCAATGAAAGACAACCAAGAAAACATAAGGCTTTGTATATTTAGGTTTAATCAGTAATAGTCAGCAACTGGTAGGACAACGAATTTGTCATTTGATTTGTGAAGCTATTTATTCACTCTTTCAGTCTCGTCGCCATTCATCTTTTAAACAAATTTACTTTGATTGTCAACAGAATCTGAATTACTGTTCGTTTACCTCATGTGTTTAGCCTAAACTCCTGTTTTTCATCCTCATATTCACACGTATTTACTAGTAACACAACCAGAATATGCCAATCTTCGAATCTGAATAATAATAACCTATTTTTCAAGTTGTATACAGCCATCGCACGGACTGTACTGAACTATTAATATTTTCGTAATCACTAAGGTCATGGGTAATTCAAGGCTTCTAGTTAATGAAATAAAAAATTAGAATACCGTTTATACGTCGACTTCAATGGATATATATTTATTTCCTAGCTGGAAAGTTCGTCGTATGCAATTTACGAATTTAGCCATCTATGTTGAGTTCAAAAACTTCTGCGACCAACTCAAACCTCTTGTTGCAGCATCTGATGAAGATCAGGGATGGTTTAAAGCCAAGAAGGTGGATTTAGCTCACCAGTTTTCAAACAACAATCCGAAAGAGAAAAGCACTTAAACTTCCATGCATTTCAGGATCTTGAAAGAGCTATAGGAAAACCCTAATAAAATTTACACGAAGCCTGATAAAGGTTCTGGAGTTGTCATCATTAACAAAAGTGACTACAAATCCAAAATGTTATCTATTCTTGATGATAGATGTGAATTCAGCCGTGATCTCTCTTTAGAAGATATTCAGTTGTTACAAGGCACAGTGACAGCTAATCTAGTGAAGCTTCTTGGCCTAAATGCTACAAGTGAAGATACATTTAACTCTTTAAAACCAGCAGATCCTAAATTCTCACAGAATAGAATATCACTTGCGTCTGTACAATAAGAAGATAATTGTTTATCTTTCCCAGATATACTGCTTAGTCGAAGTCTTAAAGGATCAGTAAAACGATCTATTTATAGAAAACCTCCCTGGACAGGACAGCATCTTAACTGCCACAGTTTCTGCCCTTTTCGGGTGCAAAAGAGCCTTAGTAAGGTGCCCCTTCATTAGAATCAAACTAATATACGCTGAAGACACACTTGATGAGGAAGAAAGAAAGTTGACACAAACTCTGGTTGATAATAATTATCCAGACAAGTCCATCAGGAGATATAGAGTAGTCAGAACACCAAGACCCATTCTCCAACTCGCCTCTAAAAAAGACGTGTACATCAAGCTACCCTATATGGGCAATTATAGCAGCTTGATAATTAGACAAAGATTGAACACTGCTGTTAAAAAGACTTTTTAGGCAGTTAATATCATAATAATTCAGAATGTGAAGCCAATATATCCATCTGAGCCCTTTGAACATGCTAAAAATGATGTCACATCCAAATGCATTTACCAGTTTGAATGTACGTGTGGACACGCATACATAGGGAGAGCTCATCGATCTCTGCAAGCAAGGGCTGGCTTCAAAGCATGTTTCTAAATGGCTTCAGAAGCAGACAGAATCCTCAGAACCCATTAGTGGTGAGAACAGGAGACCTAGCTCCTCTATTGTGAAACTTATTATAGAGACAGGACATATAATTTACGTCTACGCATCTTTTAAACCTACCTATGAAACGTGTTTGAGGGAGGGCGTATCCTAAAGTTTGTGGAGGCTCTAGCTGGCAGTTAGGAAGTCTAAACCACCTTTATGCGTTCGAAGCAACAATTCGTCATCATACTCAAACTAACTTCCTTGGTAAACCAATCAGGGTGTACTATTACCTCTGTTATTTGGTTTAGTGATCGTCATTGTTATTTTGACCTTCAATATGTCCTTTTAACTTGACCTAAATTTATTTTCTCACCTATTAACTCTTTATTAATTTCATATATATTCCTATGACACTTCCGTATGTAATCAGATTGCTGAAAATGTGTTGCACAAATTCATTACACGATTCAGGCAGTTTACGTTTTCTTATTGGTTTGTCTATATGTATATTAGTTTAAACTCATCATCGACATATTCCTGTCGTCATTCCTCATTTTTTAAATGTACCGTAGAATATTTCATGATAAACACAACCTGAAAATAGTCGGTGACGTCAGAGTTGGAAGCAGATTCTTCTCTTTTCCTTTATACGTTATGTGAACAATAATGTATACAAAACGTACTGGTTTTTGCATACCAAACATTTTTGACTCACTAAGCACCGACAGCTTTTTTAATTTAAACAGTGTTCTCTACTTTTTCACGTACCGAAACATTAATTTTAATGAAGTGAACGCTGAACGTTAGTTAGACACTCAGAAGCTAAAGCCTACTTGTATATTTCATAAAAATATTCATACTCTTCAGTTATTGTATTACAAAGTAAACAGGTTGTCTTTAGTGATTACTACAGGCGATTTTCTGCGCGTGTTGTCTATAGACGGATGAAATTGACCAGTAGGGTACAGCAGGTTGAAGATGAGTCAGCAACTCATAGTGGAAGACATCGCGAAATGGTCTTGCTATTTCGTGAATTGGCAGAAGTTAGAATTCATGTGCCATTGGATTGGTTCCAAGTGGCTCAACGGCCTACGAGCTCGCCTTGTAACCAGAAGGTCTTGGGTTCGAAACCTGGTGGTGGGTGCGTACTGATGAAGAGTCCCAAACTAGTCTGACGAAACAGCTGTCCAATACTCCCAGGTTTTCCAGTGGTTCTCTAACTGATGTCAGCTCATGTTGAAATCCTCCATCCAATCAAACGAAATTGATAATGTGAGCTGTTTAAGCGTACAGATTGCTCTGATAAAAGTCTGTCTATACTACCATTTCACATTCAGACTGACCCAGCAGTTTTTCTTATGATTCGGATTTTCGTAAAGACACACCTTTCATAGGGAATGAAAAGCAAACAAGGAAATAACTGTTTGACATTTACATATGACTTCCGGCTGACAGTGAAAAAGTTCATAGACGGTTTCTTAGTAGTGACGTTTCTTTAGTCCAACAGTTGTAGGGATTAAAATTAAATGGCAAAAGTTAAGAACTGTACACATCAGTTTATTGAGAGTTGTCATAATCTTCATATTTAGACAAGAGATGTTTACTTTTATGCATTGAAAAACTAACGGTATTAGGTCTTCATCTGTAAGTAAACAAAGTTTTTCACTTTATTGTACTGGATCTAACCAGCATATCACT
This sequence comes from Trichobilharzia szidati, assembly GCA_944472155.2. Lineage (NCBI taxonomy): Eukaryota > Metazoa > Platyhelminthes > Trematoda > Strigeidida > Schistosomatidae > Trichobilharzia > Trichobilharzia szidati. Next base: position 123,184,189 of record OX235279.1, read on the forward strand.
ATGTATGAATGATGAAATTGTCAGGCGGAATATATTCTATTGACTTGTTAGTATTGACAAACAGTTTTAATTTTTTCAGGTGACTCGAATATAAACTCTAACAGTGACCGTCAACCAGCATTAAAGTTAGTTTCAATACTATAGTCTTATATTTAGTAGGCAGATATTATGAATTAGTGCAGTACATTAGTAGCTGTCTAGATTGAAACCTGTATTACTTAGCTAAATCAAATATATATATATATAATACTACGTTATATGGTGTAGTCATTCTTTGTATAATCCTTCACTATTTACAGACAGTAATGCAATAATGAACTAGTAGTTTATATAACTGAAGAAACTTACCAATCAATCATACCTAGTATTTAGTCTTACTTCAAGTGGACACTCATCTGTGATAGGTTTATGTCACATTAATTAAATTGTTGATAACCATAGTATTATATTTAGTCTGAAATAATTATAAAATAATGAACACTTTGTTAATGAAACCACAATTAAGCATGCTAAACTGAGGAGATGACAAAACATCGTCTTGTCTGTCTATGATTTTACACTGTTACAATCGGAGACATCTTTATTTCAGATGAAAAATTACAGTCGAATCGAGGGAAATTAATTTTCCATCATTCGTCAGGGATCACAGCCTTTCCAGAATCAAAGTTTCACGCACATTACTAATATTAGTAGTTCGATGGCTGAGTTACCTTAATCATTGACTTAAAATTATTATCAATGGAGATGATTCTTAATATTTTTACTATAAAAAGGGATGAAAATTGATAAAGTCAGCCATTGGCGTGAAACATTCGAAGGTGAGCAAGAAGTCCCATAAGAAACGGTTAAATGAACCGTGTTTGATAAGAAAGAACAGTATTTGAAGAGGTTTTTATTCACTGTAGATTTGATATACGATAAAGCAGTATGAAAATAATGAAAGCTGTTGAATGAGGTTGATAAAGACTTGGGCACTGCGAACCGAAGTGTTGAAGTAGTTTCCAAATTACTTCTCGGTCAACGCTGTTTGACGAAGGCCTTTACGAAGTTGATGAAGTTGAGGTAGAGAGAGGTTTAACTGACATTCTATGCCTTGTTCTGTGATGACGATGCGTAGAGCTGTAATTTTATCAGCATATGAATTGCCTTTCTTGAATCTAGTTTGTTCCGGGCGGAGTTCTGCATCGAGTGCATTTTTTATTCTCTCCAGGATGATGTGACTCAGTATTATACTTGGCGTGGACAAGAGCATTATTCCACGCCAGTTCTTACAGAGTGAGGCTTAAGTCACCCTTCTTTGGCAGTTTGACGAGGCAGCCTTCCTTCCATTGATATAAGAATAAAACTTGGGCACTGTGGTAGAGTGTAATTCCATTATGGGTAAATTTTATTTTGATAAAGTCTCACAGTGTTATACAGTAATATTTACTGATGACGTTTCGAGCACAATTTATTGCTCATAATCATATCAAGGTAATCACAGGACTTCCTAAATTCATTTATATAATTCCGTTGTTTTTCACTTGGTCTTCACTTGATTTGATTGGTAGTATTATTTTCCATATTTCATACCCGAAATATGTGAGACTTTATCAAAATAAAATATACCCATAATGGAATTACAGCCTTTCTTCCAGTCAGTAGCCACCTTCTTTTCTTTCCAAACATTTTGCAGTAATGGAGTGAGAACATCTGCCGTAATCTCTGAGGCTAGCTTCAGTGCTTCGCGGGGAATTCCGTCTGGTCCTGCTGCCTCCCCGACAGGTGTTCAGCGGCTTGATCGCATTCAGGATTTCTTCTTCCGTTGGAGGAGTGGTGTCCACTGACAGGCATTTCCGTGCGTGCTGTTGGTGGTATTTCTGAGCGAGTTGCCGGTGGTGGTCGATTCAGGAGTCCTCTGAGACTGAAGTGATCAGTCTATTGTTTTATTTGTTTCTCCTTCCCCCTGGTAATCTTGTTTCCTTGAGCATCTTTTATTGAATTCATCAGCTGTGTTTAACTCTTCCCGGATAGAGATTGGGTTATCTGATATAGTCTCTTGATGTCGCTTTTGTCTGCGGCCTGTTCTGCTTCAGTTGTCGGCCAGTGTGTCGTAGAATTGTCGTTTATCTTTTCTAGCACTCTTCTTCACTCCTCTCCTTATTCAGTGTAGTGTACATTGAACTCAGCTTCTCCTTCTCCTATTGTCCATCTTTGCATTGAGTCATCTTCTCTCTCACCATCCTCCTCTACTCTCTTCTATTAGTTTCCAGGTAGGTGTCCGTTGACAGCCATTCCTTGTCTTGTGTCTTCCTTCTTTCTAGAACAGTTGTACACGTTTGCTTGAAAATCACCTTCACAGAGTTTCAATGTTCTCCCACCCAGGCTTCCTCAGTGATACCACGTAGTGTCTCCGACTTTTCTCTGATCTGATCTGAAGTGAAGGCATCCCTTGCAGTTTTGTCCTTCAGTTTCTGGATGTTGAACTGGAATTACACTGGCCTGTCTGCAGTTGTTCTGAATGCTCTCATCTCGACTCTGAAGGTTCCTTGAACTAGATGATGGTCTGAGTCCACATCTGCTCCCCTTGTCGACTTTGTGTCCACCAGACTGGCTGCGTCTCCACCTACTTGAGCAGCATTGAGGTGAAATCTATCGGGTTTGTGGTGTGTGTGTGCTTCAGGTGAAATCCATGTTGCTTTGTGTATATCCTTGTGCTTGTACACGCTGCCTCCTTTCACCAGATCATTGAAAGCGCAGAAGTCTGCGAACAATTCACTGTTCTCATTCATTTCTGCGAGCCAGAGCACCTCGACCCATGATGAGTTCTCTTCCTGTATTGTCAGCTCCCAGTTCGGCTCGCCCATGAGGATTTTGATGTCATCATTTGGGATGTTGTCCACCACTTTTTGTAGTTGTCTGAAAAAATCTTACTTCTTCTCTTATTCCGCGTTGTTTGTAGCACTCTGAGTAGCGTTGTATGATAATCGTGACCTTCCTTTTGAGTTGAACATTGCCGTCATGATCCTGCTGGAGGAAATTGGTCCCCAATGCATTAGGGCTTTGGCTGTCACTGGTGACATTGTGGTAGCCACTCACTGTCTCAGTGTGCTCGTGGTTGTCGTATGTGTGACCAGACCGGAGTAGATTACTGACTCTCCAAATGACGATTTCGACAGTCCACATCCATTCAATCTGCTCTCGCAGATACCCAGCACTACTAGGCCACATCTTCGAATTTCTTTGGCTACTTGGTCAGCCTTGCCAGCCAGTCTCGTAGATTGTACGGACATTCCACGTTCTCATTATTACTCTTGCTTTCATCGAGAGAAGACACATCGACTGGCTTACTGGCTTCCCGAAGGCTGGCTGAATTTCGCCAGTCCGCTGTGTCATTTCGCCTCTGCAGTTCGAGCGAAGAATAAGTTTGTCATTTGAAGTCTTTGTATATTTAATATGTTTTCTGTGCACCGAAGTTTCTCTAGCGGTTGGAGAGGTTTAGTGTTGTGGGGTTGCTAGCCCCATGCCCACCCCACCCTCTTCACCCGGAGTTGGGACCGCCTAGAAAACTCGCAAACCATTTAACTAGGCGTGGTTTTGTTGCTTATAAGGAATGGATAAATATACTGTGCATCAGTTGGCACGTCAGTGTTAAGTTTTTGCTTGTTTCCATTGCTGCAGATTATGATAAGGAATCTTCCATTGATATATGTCTTACTTTCTATCAATCACAGCTAAATTAACTTTCGATGATCAGGTGGTATGTTTTGTTCAGCCAGACTATTTGCATTTCATTTTTTCAAGGGTTTATTTGTGTCTTAACAATTTTAAAAATAGGATTGTATAAATTTTCTTGTAAGGTATTTGGCAGATATCATGCAAATATATTTTAAACCGAGAATGTAGTCACAACTGATAAATAGGCAAAAATGTCACATCATTTCATTATAGATAAGATTTTATTTTGATAAATCACACAGTGTTATACAGTGATATTGCTGTATAGCACTGTGTGATTTATCAGAATAAAATCTTATCTATAATGAAGTTATACTCTACCACAGTGCCCAAGTTTTATACTTATATCAGAAATATCAAATGTTCACATCATCGTAGTTGGATGGTGGAGACAGTGAATGTAATTTCGGGATTTACTAGGTGAAAATACAGTTTCCACTGCAGGATGTGATTAATGAAATATTTTAATGAATATTAACATAATGGGAGATGATTTTCCCTACTTTTTCACTTTAATGAATGACTAAGATTTAATAAGAAGTTCATTAGTTTCACAAAGACAAGCCTAGTGATCAAAAACAGTATTTCGAGAGAACAACTACAAAAACCACGTCATGTATGTAACGCAAACGTCTTCTGAAAAGAGTAGATCAATCGACCTAAAAAATAGATCTTATTCTGAATGTTTCATAGACTTGAAGTATCACCAAATGCATTTCCATCTAGCTCCAGGCTTTTAATCAATAGCTATCTTCTCTGGCTCTGTATTGAAGATCAGACGACTTACCTGAAAGGACTAACGGTAAGGAACTGTGGCAACAAACCAGTCAAGAAATATGCCGAAGAAAATGGAGACGGATTAGACGCACACTGAACAGACCACTGAGTGACTTCGCGGACCGTACCCTCCCCCATGTGGTACCCAGGTGGAAAACGACGAGATGCGTATCCGAAGGTTATATGGAGGAGAGCGCGTAAAGAGGAAGTTAAAACTTATGTGTGATATTGTAGCCAGCTAAAGAAGACTGCAGAGGACACGATGAAATGGAGACGTGCTTATGAGGCTCTATGTTACACTCGGAATCCAAAAGAATAATAATGGTTTTGAGTGGTGGTTGAAAGTGAAATGAAACGTTTAGTTAAGAAAGAATTCACATAAGCTGCCCTCAGCTGTACACAGTTACGAGAAGCAACTTATAACAAAGTTTGAGTTTCTTTTCTTTTATCTAAGGATTTCTATCAGATGTCATATGAATCAGTGATTTCTTCCTGTGAAGTGAATGAAGATTTGGTTCTCAGTAGGACCTTGTAGCTCATTCGATACAGCCCAAAACTATAAAATAATAGCCTTGAGTAGGATCCTGAAGCCACCAAATTTTCACCTTATTTTCAGTCAGATTTTCTCACAAATGGAGATAGAACAGTTTCAGAAATCTGTTAAAACCTCCGCTGTCTATTATATTAGAGAATCTCTACATATAAATTGGGATTAACACTGGGAAACGGGATTGGGACAACAAGGTATAGCTGTACATGGTTTCAGCTTCTAGACACGAACTGCTTTTATCAAAACGCTTGCTGTGACAACTTTGATCGATTGTATTCACATAAAATTAAATTTATGGTACATCATTTATTGCACCTTATTTATGCATACACTAATTCACTAGCTTTTCATAGAACTGGCGGTACAAGAAAACTTTGATCAAGTCCCAGTTAATGCTACAAACTTTTGGCGTCATTGAATTGACAAACTTAACAGAAACTAATGATTCAGCTTTTGTAATAAATTATAACTTAGATTTCTGTTAATCTGGAAATGAAAGCTTCAATGTCACTATATTCCTATGCAAACTTTTGAGGTAATATACTTTTGAAGGAATGATAGTGTGATAATAATAGAATTTTTCAGTACGTAATGCATACTACTATAGGATCCTCTTATCTCAATAGGATACTTTACAATACATTGTCGGCTGATTTCGACGAGACACGGGTGACAGAAAAGGGGATTAGTGGTTGCTGAGCATCGGACGAATGGGGTATTCATGAGAATGTGTACGTCACCATGGTGTTCTTTTTAAATTTCACTAATGACATCATTTTACTGAATTGTAAATATTGTTATCGACAGACCGCAAAGAATTCGCCTTCCTAGTACAATGCAGAAGAAAATATGAACAAAATTTGTTGGGAAATCCCAGTCATTTTGGATGAATGCAAATATGCTTTATATCAGATAACTTAAGGATGAATTTTATCAGAAAAACTATAGACCATGCATTGGAGTATTTCAAATGGACGGTAAACACTAAATCACTGTCGTGTTGTACTTTTAATTATTTACAATTCACACTTACATTGACGTGAAACATGGAATAACAGTTAATGCTATACTGGTAATCTCCTGTTGCTTAACAAATGGATTATTTAAAACTTCACCTCGGGAATATTTTTGTGTCGATTTTAATATTATACTGGAAAATCCATCATTATGGTAGAAGTTACCTTTGCTTAAAAGAAGTCCATGAGTTTTAATATTTTAGGTGCTGTACCGAAAGTTAAGAAGGCATATTTTTCGTTACAAACATTGTAACAACAGAAGACAAGGGCCAGGCAACAGATCCTTTATTAAGGAAAATCAACACATATTTATAGATTTTAATGTTCATTATTGTAGATTATTGTTAGTAGAAAATACACTCTTCTGATTGGTTGTTTCTCAGAGAAAGTTAACCTTGCATCTCTTTGTGGCTGTGTCAGATCCTCCATATGCTGACTGTATCCGCCTACGCGAAACCTTTGTTCTAATTTCTCACCACCAATATTGGGGACATAACCATTGACGTCAATTACTGTCTACCAACTTTGGCTAGCAGCCAGTTCTCACCACAACATTACTAAAGAAAGAAAAACATGAAGATGTCATTTTCAAAAGAACATATTATACGTTCTTAAAGTAGGTGAGAATATAGTAATCATTAGAAGGTTCGAACCGACTGAGAGGTAGTTCTTGACCCAGGTTTCGTGGTTTAATAGTCTGTCAAACACAAACACAACTTTAGATCTTTATAATTTTGAACGGCCATTCGCAGAGTGCCTTTTTCCCAGAAACTGTCTTCGTATCACAAATTTTATTTCAATAGGGAAGTACAATCATAGGTTGTGATTACTGTCCATTATACTTTTGACAGATACCTGAAATTCTCTGCAGTATTTATTGTTCTATATTTTTAGTGCTATTAAAGACTACCTGATTGGTAACAGCGATCTGGATTTGAAACTGTGCCAGAAATGGCCACTTCCTTTGTAGAAAATCTTTCTTGTACTTGATGTTGTCTAACTAAATACACTCACTAAGAAACATTATCGGATTATTCTCACCCAAATAAAAATAACAACAGAATCTAAGAATAGACTGCATCCAATCTAGTGTCAGCTATCCCTCCGGTTACAGACGATAACATAAATGGAACATGAATGTAAATCTACATTGAGAAGACTAAATCTTAAAAGTTGTTGTAAATAACACATTGTACAGTGCATGACAAGAATACTGTCAAGTACTTAAAGGATTTCAAAATTTGAGCAAATGACTTCATCTATTTATGCATACGGTTGAGCTGAAATGAGTCACCGTGTGGAAATAATTATAGTCATCTATTTATAATGTTGCTGAATGAAATTTGTCAGCTAAGTGTACCATGTGTTCATAAGGCATAAAGATGATATATTTATCTACCCATATTCCACTGACAAAAGATATAAGTAGAAAGAAACCGGAAAATGAATATTGTCCAACGCAGATGGCCTTTAAAAAGAATTGTCTGTAGGACAGTATTTCACATCTTATCCAAGAAAGTTCATCTGATATTGCTATCTACCTCTACCTCTTTCCATTCCACCAAATACCGCTGAATTTTAAATGTATTTTCAAGCTTTGCAAAACACACTAATTCTGCACATAAACACTGATTGTCACTGTATTTTGCATATCTCGTTCTTACTACTTCCATAAGTATACTGTGTACTTTGAACTCACCATTTCAAAACTATGAACCGCTTTAATTTCATTTATTTTTCACTTTGGAATCTGATATTTCATAAACTTACTTTGACAGATTATTGAAGGAGAAAGTTGATTCTTGTTAAAAATCTCTAGTGCTAACTAAAATGGAAGTCAATAATAAATTTCTGAGCTCTGTTTGCACAATGTTAGTTCATTAGGATGTGACAGGACAAAATTACTGTTCAGTAACCGGTCAGCGCATGACAATCAGTGGAATATATATTCTCACATTTTCCTAATAACTTCAGCAGTGGTCTAAGTATGCATTGAATGAAATCCTTCAAGGGCTTTATTGGTATCTAAATAATATTCTATGTTGGCTTTATCATACTGGGTAAAATCGAAATACTTACTTAATAATATCTTACGCAAAAGTTGAAATGTACTACTCACAAGTAACAAGTGGGCAAAAGTAAAAATTAACGTGGCTAAGTGGTTTATTGTTAATAAGCACTTGAAATATGTTGATTCGATCTTATAAAAAGTTATGGCAGTTAACTTGGAAATAAGAATTATGGCAGTATATGAAAAAATTAGGAAAGATAATCAGACGCATGTTCAAGGAGATTATTAGGTCACTGAACAGTGTCTTCTGACTACTATCGCGTAGAATTTTAATGTGGCTACTAGGGATGGAATACCTGAAATGTGACGCACTCTATATTCTTACAAAAAGAATTCAATGATATTTAGCCATGAGTGTTAGTAAATACATGTCAGTTATTTCGTCCAGCTATCGAATGATATCCGACTTCTTCATTTATAACGTAGTTTTTATCACAAGTCGACATCGGTTACCGAATAATTAGAAATCAGAAAGCACTGGATAGATGCTTCTTCCTAGTTTGGCACTTTTCAGCGGTATTCATTCGTGATGTGGTAAGCTCAGACTATCAGGTTGGGTAGTAAGTACGTTTCCCACCCAGCAGTTGGTTCTGTACCAAAGACTCATGATGAAACTAACTAAATCCCTGCAACTCCAGATTTTGAATAGTAACGTGATTAAGTAAAAGTGCATTTGATGAACATTATGTGGCTAAATCTATTAAAAGAGAGAGTCGGCTTAGTTATCTAGATATCAAGATATATCAATATAACGTCGAAAATATTTGTGCTACGCAAAACCATATGACAGAAATTCTACTAATCAGTAATCAATGAGCCCTTGCCTTCTAAATCATAACTATAAAATATCTCTCATATTTGTTTATTCATAACAGAATTCCACGTAAGGCATTTGAGACCAGTGATAGTGAGGAGCATTTCATTATTTCAACGGAGCTAGCTGTAACCTTTGCACATATGTTGCATTTGGCTATCAAAATGAATTAGTATTGTATGCATAAGCAGATCTTAAGTTTGAATCAATACCAATAGAAAGACAGGATAGACGAATTCCTGAAAATATCAAATCCCTTGAATTAGAAGTTGCACAGCTAGATTCAACGTTATCCTATTTCACCTCTTTTACAGATGGAAATATCCTTTACTGTCGTATACGCGCCAAAATTTAAATTGACAAATACAGTTCCCTCAACAAAACCGACAGCTCTCACCACAATATGAATATGTACATCTGTCGATTCACCTGCTTCGATAGAGCTGGGTATGTCGGTCATACTCATGGTTTATAATATAGTGGTGTAATCCAAGTCTCTCTACGCATATTCTTGTGCTTGTACACCGTGCCCCCAACCGCGAGATTACTGAAGGTGCAAGAGATTGTGCAGTTCTACGTTCTCGTATATTCCGTCAACAGAATCATTACCTGTGATGGGTTCTTGTGTTTTATGTCCCCACTTTGGATTTTGGCGTCGTCATCCGACTGTGGTATTGTCCATGATTGTATTTAGTTAGTTATCTGTAGGAGTCCCCTTTCTTTTCTTGATCTGAGTTGTTTGTAGCATCGTGAGTAGCATTGGATAACTGTGACTTCCGTTCCTTTGGAGTTGAATCTTACTGTTGTTATCATGAAAGCCACTATTTCTGTGTGCTGGTATCTGTTGCCTTGGTGACTGTACTGTACTAGTGACTCTTCAGTTAATAATCTGAGGAGTCCACTTCCATTCAATTCGACCTCACAGATTCCAGACACTTCTCCATCATACATTTCCGTTTTTTTTAATCTGTCCAACCACCCAGCTTCGAACATCATGCAGGTATTCCATATCTTCATTCTTATTTTTGCTTTCGTCAAAAGAAGACACGTTAATAGCCTGGTTTGTGAAGGCTTCCACCAGTCAGTGTGATTTCGTTCCTCTGATTCCGGAGAATAACAGGTTTATTTTTGATGATTTTTCTGTGCGTTGGAATTTCTGTAGAGATAGGATACCCAGCACTACTAGGCCACATCTTCGAATTTCTTTGGCTACTTGGTCAGCCTTGTCAGCCAGTCTCGTAGATTGTACGGCCATTCCACGTTCTCATTCTTGCTCTTGCTTTCATCGAGAGAAGACACATCAACTGGCTAACTGGCTTCTTTGGGAATGTCTAGCACTCAACGTATATTTGAAATGAATTTCGATAACTCATTTTAAGCTGTTCATAAAAATGATGCATGAATAATTAGAAGTACTAAATGCTTTGGTTAGTAAGAGTTTTAGCACTTGTATGTTCTGTTATTTACTCAAGTAATTGACATTAATCACTAACTATATTTCATACTATATTTTAAACACTAAGTGCTCTTGAAAAGTGTTGTTTAAGAAATTTATCGATTAAGTGATCTCTTTTTACATAGGTATTCGTGCCCGTATTACTTATATCATGTTTGAAAAGGAAATAATGATCTCAAATGTGCTATAATATATGGAAGGAACACCAAATCCCTACATAATATTCTTAACAAGCTAAAGTTTAATAAGCTATTCATAAATATAAATACATATGTATATATTTACTGAAACTGTGGGATTTACTACGCGGCATCTGATGAAAAATTTAGTTTAGACTGTGAGTAGATTGTTAAGAGGTCCATAGATGATCATTCTTAATACTGGCTGAGGTAGATAAATTCGCCAGTAGGTGACTCTTGAAGTGAAGAGAAGAACAAAATATGAGCCAATTATTCACCAAGACATTAGTGTACAACTATTTTCACCAAGTATAGCAATTGTTAAAGTTAACATCAAATAAACGGAATACAGAACAATACGGAAATTGTACCTGAAAATGGAATGAGTAAAGTTTGCAAAATGTTATACTACTCTTCATACTGAAAAGCAGTTTCCCATCACTTGTTTTCAGAAGCTAGTTGTGTTAGTTGTTATTGGGTCACATTGAAAAGGGATATTTCAGGCCACTCTGATTACTAGTGGCATTTACCATGGACATCAATAAAGTAACACATCTGTTGCTAAAAGAGATTGTTGAAACCTGCTCAAATCTGTCATGACAGACTGCAGTGAAACTTAGAACTTACTAATCTTACCAGGGTAATTTTGGAAAAACATAATGGTGAAAACTAAGTTATCTTAATAGATAGATTGATCACTGAGCAGTCTCCAATGGAATTGGCATTGATAAATTGTTCTGCAAATGTCACACTATTGCAGTGTGTAATTTCCAATGTTTTTATCTACAAAAATATATTACACAGTGAAAATTTCACTAAATAGACGTGTGCATTTAGTAATTTAGTTTGATTTTTACCAATATTTAACGTGAATACCTAGACAAAAATTCATTGAAGACAAGAGATTAAATTTAATTCTTTTTCATTAGAATGTGTAATTTATCTTAGAATTAGTGCATCTATATTTTTAGGTGTCGAAAAACTATTCAATCAATCAAGTGAAAGTTAGTCACCAATGCTTTACAAATTCCTTTCTTTTGTAAATTACTGTCATTAACAAAATAGCATTTACGATAAGTACCCGATTTCCACTATAAATTTATTAGTCTTTTAATACTCCATCAATTCATTTGCTCATGTGGAGCTGGGTATTTCAAATGTACTCAGCGTTTTCTACGCAAATGTATGATTGAACGGTTACCTTCATGGATTAAAAGAGGAGCAAAACATCCTGTCACAGCTCCATTCTGAGCAAATTATCCACTATGGACACTAAACGAACTCGCAAACCAACTTCAGAGTTATCTACAGAGTACGCTGTTATCTTCCCAAAATTATACCAATCAAAATTCCTCAAATTGCGGAATTCTGCACACAGAAGTTTGATCAGTCACCACACTTAAGAAGGAAATGATTAGTTTCAACATCTGATAAGTGGTTTTTTGAATTTTATCTTTTCTTTCCTAATGCTTTTGAGATTGACACTGTCTTGATCTTCTTTCAACATAGTCGGAACTTGACTAAAGTGTGTCAGTTACATCACGTCATTCAATTTGTTCACTCAATTTTCCTTTAGTTTCTATCTAATTAATGTTTGCATATTCTGAAATTTAGAATCTCTTGATTGCTATCTAAAACTCAAACATTTTAATGAACCATTTTCGGGGACGTTCTTTCTGTACACATACTCCATTATGCATATATATATATATATGTATATATGTATATATATATATATATATAATCCTACTGTAAAGCCTGGGAACAATACCAGCAAAAAGAGTAAAATTTGCTGAGCAATATTCTTCTTAAATTACTTAACGAGTGCTTCCAGTGGTTCTCTAACTGATGTCAGCTCATGATGAAATCCTCCATACAATTATATATATGTATTGACAGAAATTCAAGCAAACACCAATAGCGAGTATGAAAATATGCTGTCACCAACAGTAACTCAAGCTCTTATGCAGTGGGAACCAATCCCATCCAAGATTATGATAGCAAGATTCAACTCAACAAGAAGGAAAGACGGTTACAATTATCCAATCCTACGAATCTACGAGCAACTCGGAACAAAGGAAAAAGAAAGATTTATTCAGACAACTGCATGCAGTGAAGGACAACATCCAAATGCCAACGTGAAAATCTTAATGGGATATATAAATGCTAAACAGGGAGTAGAAAATTCAAGAAGAGAATCCATCATGGATCGATAGGCCCTCAAAAAATGAATGAGAACAGAGAACTCTTTGAAGACTTCTGCGCATTTAGTGATTTGGTGACTTGATTCAGCTTGCACAAGCACGAAGATATACATAAGGCGAAATGAATTTCACTTAGCGGATACAACAATAGTCAAATCGAATTCAGCTCATTCAGTCCCAAGAAAATACACACACAGTCAGCTGGATATGAAGTCAAGGAGACAAGCAGATGTGGGCTCACACCATTTGATATTCAGTATAGAGCCAGACAGCGAAGCAGGCAGCTGTTGATGAAAGTCTGCAACCTATTATAAATCCCTTCTGTGACACGCAGTGCAAGTTTCCGACACGTATAGAAGAACTGACTCACTGACTTCACATTTGTATTGAAAATCCGTATCTTGATCATTATGCTGAGGCGGAGTGCAGTGCAGAAGATTTCCAAACTGTGTTCAGGCTGATGAAATCGCGCGTATCTCGTCTTACCAATTCTGGCTGGCTGACTTTAATATTTACATCCCTTCCGTTGGCCTGTGAATGAAACGATGCTGGCTTCCTAGATAAGTGAAGGCAGGAAGCAACCTCTGTTAAATCACTCCCATTGATGGTGACTGGTGCTGGTTGTCGCTATTGTTACGGTTCGTTAGTCATTTTCATCATCTCCCTCTTCTCAAAATATTCACCTGCAGTCCTGTCTTCGCTTCCATCCTGCTTCTTCCGCCAGTTTGCTGGTTTTTGCCTGCCTGCCTGTAAGTCTCCGAGTTTGTATGACATTAGACATAAACCATCCATGCGCGAAATCCAGATCTTCCAGAGTATTCTTATCGGTGATATAGCGAATTCCTGACTCTCCACTCCCAAGCACAGTCTGCGCATAATCAAGTCCAACACAATTTAGAATATCATCGTGAGTGATAACAGTCAGGCAGCTCTGACTTACTCCTGCATGCACAGTGAGAGCCTGCTGAGTTTCCCGCTACGGATCACCTGATAAACACGTGGCATCGTCACATAGCCAGCTGTTGAATGAGGTTGATAAAGACTTGGGCACTGCAAACCAAACTGTTGAAGTAGTTTCCAAATTACTTCTCGGTCAACGCTGTTTGACGAAGGCCTTTACGAAGTTGATGAAGTTGAGGAAGAGAGAGGTTTAACTGACATTCTATGCTTTGTTCTGTGATGACGATGCGTAGAGCTGTAATTTTATCAGCATATGAATTGCCTTTCTTGAATCTAGTTTGTTCCGGGCGGAGTTCTGCATCGAGTGCATTTTTTATTCTCTCCAGGATGATGTGACTCAGTATTATACTTGGCGTGGACAAGAGCATTATTCCACGCCAGTTCTTACAGAGTGAGGCTTAAGTCACCCTTCTTTGGCAGTTTGACGAGGCAGCCTTCCTTCCATTGATATAAGAATAAAACTTGGGCACTGTGGTAGAGTGTAATTCCATTATGGGTAAATTTTATTTTGATAAAGTCTCACAGTGTTATACAGTAATATTTACTGATGACGTTTCGAGCACAATTTATTGCTCATAATCATATCAAGGTAATCACAGGACTTCCTAAATTCATTTATATAATTCCGTTGTTTTTCACTTGGTCTTCACTTGATTTCATTGGTAGTATTATTTTCCATATTTCATACCCGAAATATGTGAGACTTTATCAAAATAAAATATACCCATAATGGAATTACAGCCTTTCTTCCAGTCAGTAGCCACCTTCTTTTCTTTCCAAACATTTTGCAGTAATGGAGTGAGAACATCTACCGTAATCTCTGAGGCTAGCTTCAGTGCTTCGCGGGGAATTCCGTCTGGTCCTGCTGCCTCCCCGACAGGTGGTCAGCGGCTTGATCGCATTCAGGATTTCTTCTTCCGTTGGAGGAGTGGTGTCCACTGACAGGCATTTCCGTGCGTGCTGTTGGTGGTATTTCTGAGCGAGTTGCCGGTGGTGGTCGATTCAGGAGTCCTCTGAGACTGAAGTGATCAGTCTATTGTTTTATTTGTTTCTCCTTCCCCCTGGTAATCTTGTTTCCTTGAGCATCTTTTATTGAATTCATCAGCTGTGTTTAACTCTTCCCGGATAGAGATTGGGTTATCTGATATAGTCTCTTGATGTCGCTTTTGTCTGCGGCCTGTTCTGCTTCAGTTGTCGGCCAGTGTGTCGTAGAATTGTCGTTTATCTTTTCTAGCACTCTTCTTCACTCCTCTCCTTATTCAGTGTAGTGTACATTGAACTCAGCTTCTCCTTCTCCTATTGTCCATCTTTGCATTGAGTCATCTTCTCTCTCACCATCCTCCTCTACTCTCTTCTATTAGTTTCCAGGTAGGTGTCCGTTGACAGCCATTCCTTGTCTTGTGTCTTCCTTCTTTCTAGAACAGTTGTACACGTTTGCTTGAAAATCACCTTCACAGAGTTTCAATGTTCTCCCACCCAGGCTTCCTCAGTGATACCACGTAGTGTCTCCGACTTTTCTCTGATCTGATCTGAAGTGAAGGCATCCCTTGCAGTTTTGTCCTTCAGTTTCTGGATGTTGAACTGGAATTACACTGGCCTGTCTGCAGTTGTTCTGAATGCTCTCATCTCGACTCTGAAGGTTCCTTGAACTAGATGATGGTCTGAGTCCACATCTGCTCCCCTTGTCGACTTTGTGTCCACCAGACTGGCTGCGTCTCCACCTACTTGAGCAGCATTGAGGTGAAATCTATCGGGTTTGTGGTGTGTGTGTGCTTCAGGTGAAATCCATGTTGCTTTGTGTATATCCTTGTGCTTGTACACGCTGCCTCCTTTCACCAGATCATTGAAAGCGCAGAAGTCTGCGAACAATTCACTGTTCTCATTCATTTCTGCGAGCCAGAGCACCTCGACCCATGATGAGTTCTCTTCCTGTATTGTCAGCTCCCAGTTCGGCTCGTCCATGAGGATTTTGATGTCATCATTTGGGATGTTGTCCACCACTTTTTGTAGTTGTCTGAAAAAATCTTACTTCTTCTCTTATTCCGCGTTGTTTGTAGCACTCTGAGTAGCGTTGTATGATAATCGTGACCTTCCTTTTGAGTTGAACATTGCCGTCATGATCCTGCTGGAGGAAATTGGTCCCCAATGCATTAGGGCTTTGGCTGTCACTGGTGACATTGTGGTAGCCACTCACTGTCTCAGTGTGCTCGTGGTTGTCGTATGTGTGACCAGACCGGAGTAGATTACTGACTCTCCAAATGACGATTTCGACAGTCCACACCCATTCAATCTGCTCTCGCAGATACCCAGCACTACTAGGCCACATCTTCGAATTACTTTGGCTACTTGGTCAGCCTTGCCAGCCAGTCTCGTAGATTGTACGGACATTCCACGTTCTCATTCTTACTCTTGCTTTCATCGAGAGAAGACACATCGACTGGCTTACTGGCTTCCCGAAGGCTGGCTGAATTTCGCCAGTCCGCTGTGTCATTTCGCCTCTGCAGTTCGAGCGAAGAATAAGTTTGTCATTTGAAGTCTTTGTATATTTAATATGTTTTCTGTGTACCGAAGTTTCTCTAGCAGTTTGATAGGTTTATTGGTTTGGGGTTGCTAGCCCCTCGCCTAACCCTCCCTCTTCACCCGGAGTTGGGACCGCTTCGAGAACTCGCAATTTAGTTAATTATTCTATGATGAGAATCCATAAATTGTTTTTGAACCGTCAGCCAGTTAATAATGCTGGATCATTATGCAATACGTCATGTAAGCTTATTTAATACAGAATTGTATACTATCACAGTGCACAGGTTCTACTCTCATATTCGCTGTATTATTATATTTATGTAAATAATGGCATCATTGTGAATCACACTTGTGGATGACCTTTATTAAACATTTGTTCATGAATAGCTTCAGTTATATCCTTTGGTTTTAATACTAAGTGTTAACAAAACTTAGGTACATTTAGATAACGTCTCTTAGCAGATGTAAGTTAATTCATTGGTCTAGAAGTAATATATGGAGTCACCGGGAGAAAGTTATGAAACTATAATATTGAATGCATAAATAATATCAGCATGTGCAATATTCCATTTGAATGTTGAGGTCCACTTTCATATCATTAATGTTGCATTTATGCCGTAAGATAGCTCAAATGAATTGTGTTAATCATAGTAGATAATTTAAATGTTCTCAGAGGAGTTTGCAAATTCGTTTGTGCGCTAGGTATTTTACCTGCACCAGTGGTGTGTGCATTAAACCTGCTTATCTACTAAATGATTTCCATTTACTTATTTTTCAACTTAGTCTATTATAAACTACTGTTTTTTTTATCTAACAATGTTAATAAATAAAAGTGGAAGTTTAACAAATATGAGTGACATCGTGATTAACTAATTATGCCTTATGTAAACATTATGCGTGAAGTGGAAACAGAATAATAAGTGGAAACAGAATTCTTAGCAGCTGCACACTCCACATGTTAAATGGATTAGTGATATTTTGCCTGTTCTGGTCTCAATCTACTAGAAGGTTTTAGGTAAATAATATACAGTGAAGAATAAATCTGAGCTTCCTGACTTGTAACTATTCTCCAGTTACAATGGACGATTGAAATCACTTTATTTCTTAAACATTCTTCTACTAATCTAAATAGATCATATAAAAGCGACTTAAGCTAATTTTTGAATTTTGATTACACCTTGACTCCACACCGAATTTTTTGGTGCATGTATGGAATTTTCAGCATGTGGTATCGGTAGCCCAAATTTTGCAGGCCGACCATGGATTTCAGGTGTGCATCGGCAGAGAGTCGAACTCCGGACCATGTACATGGTCGGCGAGAGTCCTAACCATTGTGCCACTGACGCACTAAACCTACTTATTTGTCAATTTAATTGTGTTTTAAGATATAAAGAGGGAGAAAGACAAATTTTCTGCTGCATAAGTGATGTTCTAAATTTCCATTTTTAATGTTGTTGACATTCCAATAAGAAACTGAATATTAATTAACAATTACATTGATCAGATTTTGAAATAATGTGTTTTATATGTAGTAGTAGGAGAAACGTGACTTGAGGTATGCTACCATTATAACTTTTCTTCTTCATGAGTTTTATTGACGTCGCGACTAACAAACAATTTTTTGAATAGATTTAGACCAGTAACATTATTCCCGAACATGATGTCTATCAACAATTAAGCTATGATGACGTCTTTAATTATGAATGCATACCTGGTGTTCTGTCAGTGCAATGATTGACGTTTTGACAAATAACATGTGCATTCATTGAATTTCATCTTTTTCGTTAAATTAAAATTTCCCTGTTATCACAGAATGTGTAAAGGTTAGTTATATAACTTGAAAAATAGAAAAATCTTCAAAGAGCTTTGAAATTACTATTATTGTCTTTTATTTTGGGCACTGTATTTTTAAGTCATTCGAATGATTGAATCACCTAAAATATTTATTGTTAAAATACCACTGCCTTCAAACTGACTTTTTTAATGAGGAATCTCAGAATACTAAAAGGAAAGCACTTTTTATCGATTACAGTTAGCGATTAATCATATTGTTCCAAAAAGTGGCTTAATTAAAATAATCTGATTTTAAGGTCGCACCTAATGCTAGCCAATCCCAAATTATACAGAACAGAATATTTCCACTGTCGAAAACGTTTTCAACAGTGAGTATTACACATTATTTATCCTTGAATAAATGTCAGGTAAGTGATTGATCATACGGCCAAGGCAAGTTTATCGTCGAATTTCTGAACACTTCGGTGAGGAAATCATCACTCACTAAGAAATGCAGGTACATCCAGCCGACGAGTCCCAGATAGGATGAAATGCGCATTCTGCATTGCACTGCTAGTCACCATCCACCAATTAAATACATCTTATCTTGGTTTGGCAAAGGTCCGAATAAAGCTATACGCAGCTCAATACTAGCTCATCTCGTCGATACTGACTGGACATCAAGTCGACTCTAACAAAGCTTTCAAAGTTATTTATCGTATATCACCCAACCTCCCGTATGGTCTACGAGTACGAATTTTACATACAGCAGAGACAACCAGAATTCATCTGAACAAGCCAAATCTGTGTGTTCAAAAGAGATTTGTACAGCCCCTTTCTTCGCCATAGCCAACTACATAATATTTATTAGTTCTTAAAAACGATTTTCCCTTCCCCTTGTAATTAACTAACTTTCTTTTGACTTTGTTAATTTTTACAAGTCTAGCTAATTCTGTTAACTTGTTTATATTTTACGTAATTCTTCTAAGTCATCCTGCTCTTTTTAGTCATCATTGCTATTTTACAAATTTCTTGATTATGTAATAACTTGTTGCTAGCGCCTAAGAATCAACTTATCTTGAATTCCGTAATTAATTTGCACCCCTCTTTTAAAACTGAGATATATTGTTACTAATATCTATTAGTTGACTGTTCTGATGACCTTTAACCTCTTAACTTCACCCCTCCCTACACCTAAAACTGATGAAATAAAATAACCACTTGATTGGTAAAAATTTTAATGTAAGAAACGACATATTAGTGTAGAGCCGATGATGAGGAACTAACTGAAAAGGAATATATTTCTTCCTTCATTCTATTGTTTTAATTATTCTTTAAAGACGTCTGGAGAAGTCTGGCGAACTAAAAGTTAGGATTATTTTTTTTAGTATTGGTGAGATTTATACATGCATAATCTTTACGTATGTGTGCGATAATGTTTTTGGAAATGTTTTAATTTTATTAATCAACATTTGCAATGTAAAAGTACAGAAGAACATAAGAATAATTTTTTTTATTGATAATTTATCGGGCAGTAAGTTTTCATGATAAGTATATTTTCATAATAACTCTTTCACTGGGAAAAATGTGGAGATTCTTAGGAAGGGACAACCTTTTTTAGAGTAGTCCATATTATTTTAATTGAATTTTGGATTTTCCCGTCGATTGATTGAACCGAAGTGCTCGGTCTCAGGTTGACATGTCGGCTTCTTGAGCAGATGCTTCGACGGTGTCTGGGCATTTAATTAGTATTTAATTGGTGGATGGTGACTAGCAGTGGAATCCAGGATGCACATTTCGTCCTTTTGCAGAGATTGTATATGAGCTGACTTTAAACCTGTATGGTAGTTAACATAATACTGAAATAATATACTGTATTTGATTTAATATACACATTCTTTTACGTCCATCCCACCTCATACTATGGTATAATAGTGCAGTGTCATCTGTTGTGTCTGTATTTATCATGCGATGGGACAAATAAGATTGTCGAATACTACGATTAATAAAACTATTGCAATATTATTATTTTGTATTACACCTTACCATTATTTCACGAACATTTGGTTTCTTATATTATACAGATAATTTTCGAGCCTTTCGATAGGTTCGTAGTTCAAATAAATCTTTTTCTTTCATATTTGCTTAAATGTAGTCTTTGAAATAATTTCGATGTGCTAAGGACCAATATTTGTGTTTGTTCAAGTTGACTGGTGGATTTGAATCGATAAACATGCCTTAGTGATATTTTACAGGTAGCTCTTAGGCTTCATAACCCTATTTCGATAATTTTTAGGCCTTCGTGAAAATACTTTTTACTCCAATGGGTTTCCGCTAGTCTGAGTAATGTATGAAGCCTCAGATCAATTCAAAATATAAATAAACTCGCAGTTAAATACAGTGTGAGTTGAGATACATAAACGAATGATGTATGATTGTATCTAGTTGTAACGTATGTGAGAATAAAGAAGTATGAGTACCAAGGTGGTTAAATGTATTAGGTTATAAAACGAATAAAGCAATGGGTTTTGTCATCTAGGGTGGAAATGTTATGATCAGTTTGTCGAAAACTCTATACTTAACATATACCAACAGGAGTCATGGTAACTGGTAATAACTATTACTTAAAATTCGAAGGTAAATGCTACCAAGAATCTTACCCATTAGTCTTCAAAACAGCAAAGACAGTAAATCTTATAGATAAACTACTTTATAGGAATTATCCACTTTACAAACTTGGAGAGGGCAATTGATAAATCACACAGTGTCGTACAGTAATATTAACTGATAACGTTTCGAACACAAACTATTGCCCATAATCATATCAAGGTATTCACACAACTTTCCAACTTCGTTTATATAATTCCATTATTTTCCATCACTTGATTTGATCAACAGTAGTGTTTTCCATATTTCTGGTATGAGTGATGAGTCATTCCTATTGCACGTGTTGGGTGTAGACTCGATGAACGAGAATTCAGTAATCTACCTCTCTCCACCTACATATATTACTTCGTAGAATTTTAACTCTCTCCCAACCTATTGAGTGGTTTTGTATTAATGCATGGAGTGCAATCGCTGAGCTTTTTTATAAATGACTCATCTTCTAGGGGTCATCCATTCTTACCCTCGACCTACTACTTTGACTCATGTAGTTGACTTAACTCACAGTCATTGCAAGGTATTTTGTAAATTATATTATTTTGTCTAATTGGGTCAAAAGGGTCCTTAAACCCACAGAGCTTTTCCCTGAGTGAATTTGTAGGCTTAAATGCCACTCTAATTCCTGCTTTATTTAAAATCCTACTTAGGGTCTCAGATATCCCCTGTTTATATGGTATAACTGTATATGCCTTATATTGGGGATGGCAAGGCCGAATATTGGGACAGAATACCATGGATCTTCTTTATTTTGTAAATAATTTGTAATATTGAATACAACAAGATATAAAAATTTCCACAAACTTCCATTCCTTTGTAGGAATCAGTGCTACTGTAATGAATAGTGTAACAATGTCACAGTAAAGTAAATCATATGAATTTTGTTATATTATTGTATTTCAAATACACATACCTCTTTAGTTCTCTCAAACAGAAAAATATTGTAGAGGGTAAAAATGTCGAAAATGAAGATAATACTTCGACAAGTAGATAGCTAAGTAATAAATGCTTACCAAGATGTGAAAAATGCATTTAGTAGAATCCAGAATACTTAGATCGTATTATAGCATATGTCTATTCATTCTCTAGAAATGTAAAAAAAATTAACATATGTCAAGAATACAAACACTGTACATAAGTCTTCTAGCACTAAGATCATTGGAGATGATATTCATTTAACATTCGTAGTTGCCAAATGCTCCACATGTATATCTGCATCTATTTATGCATCTATTCACAAGGAAAGTAAGTTTATACTACAGTAGTCAGGACAGTGTCTTACATTTTACTCTGTATGGCTTAGCAGTAGTAGTAATGATATTAAATCTCTTCTAGACATTTGCACAGAGTTGTAAATTATTCTGCCGTATATCTGCATCATTTTCCTTCTTAAACCACATTTACTTTCAAAGTGCTTTCCAATTTTCTTCCTTTCTGTTTTCCTAACTCACATATTTCATTTTTAACAGACTTGATTTTCAGTTTCATTGATGGAAATAAGTCTCAATTACTAATGTACTACAGTTTATGTGTAGCCGGCAAGATAGACAATAAAGGAAAATTGCCTAATTTTGTTTCAACTTACCTGTTACTCAAAAACGGATCACTGTTCATGAAAAATCTGTGTGGACATTCACCATAAGCCCTTTTACGTGACAAAATAGAATAAAGGAAAACACCCAAGACACAGAACAGTTAAATGCTTGTAGTAAATCGCACAGTGATGCAATCAGAAGATGTAATGAAAATACTGCGATGATTACTTAACCGTCATCAGTTTAGGGGCAACTGTGATGGCATGTGTGAACTCAGCTTAATTTCAAAAATATCAATAAATTAACTTTTCAGATATCTACTGGGCTTTTAGTGACGAATTTTCGTCATAGGACAGCAGTGAAACAGAAGGATATTTTCAAAATACTAAGGATTATTTCAGGGAAAATGTGGTGCTCAGTGCAAAACATCTAAACAGTAGTCACTGAAAGCACTTAATAAGCTTATTTAGATGCCATTATTGGACTACAGTGAATTTTTCCGAGGAGACAGAGGGAGAACACTATAGGTTTTCAGAGAGTACTAATGTTGCTTCAGATGCCATGTTATTGACAAATAATTTACTTGGAGATTCTAACCAAAGAGAAAGTACTTTACAACATAACATGCTGCAATTTTTATGCTATGTACGAACGCGTTCTTCAGAATAAAGCTATTACCATTATTAAACAAACGATTGAAGATTTTATTAATTAGATCCTTTTTAAAATAGTCAGTATAAGACGCACAATGGTCGCAGTGAGAAACACCAATAAAAATGATGTATTTTCAGTCGAAACTCTTTAGACCAGTGAGAAAATAAGAAAGTTTTTAGTGACAACGAACTACTTAATGAGTACGGTAGAGAAATCAACATATGGTATGTGCTCTACCCTACCAGTAAAGTATTTCTTATGACTACCTAATATGCTGTAACTTCTAGTGTCATCATTATTACTTTTTCCCGAGAGAAATATATTTGAGAATTTAAGGCATAATAATCATAATATTAGTTGAATTTCTGTCCAATCTACTTACTTATTAAGATTCAGCATTTTCAAGTTCTTCTAAGTGGTCAGAAGAGTTATTAGGACACTTACAGACTTTAAGTTGGTGATTTGGCCCACAATCTTAGTTACTCTTAACCAAGAGTGATGGCAGTGCTTAAATCGAAATATGATGATTATCTCCAGAATATTACTTTCAGTGCAAATGTATATAACAAGCAGGCAAAACGACATCTGAATTATGGGATGCATAATACAGTGGCGTGAATCATTTCTGATTCCCAAGATTTTGTCTCCAAGTTACCACTTCCATAGTGACGAAGGCTAATGTTATCATTTGACTTACAGTTTCTTTTAAAAATGCTATGATTCTTCTCAGAATGACTTAACAGTATATTTTTCTTCACTTGACTGATTAGTCAAGCTGTTTCATATGAAATTTCATTCAGGAATTTCCCCTAAAGAATTTGAAAAGGCGGTAATAATGCGCAGAGTAAGATAAAACAGATCTATCTTTTTTTTCCAGTAACTTGTCAACTAAAGTATAATTATATTTTAATAGTTTACACACAATGATGAGTTTTGTTGTTGGTAATATTTCGAGCAAAATTACTGCCCGTGTTCACACCACTGTTGGAATTGTTTGATTCACACATTTATTATTTGTATTCATATATATAGTTAATTTAATAATTCCCATTGTAGCATTAAGAACACAATATTCAGCGAAGAGACTCTTTTCAACGAATTTATTATCAAGCTGTACAATCGTATATATATGGTTTTTTTTTTTTAAAATTTATTTCCGGTGAGGGAATTAGGTCAAAGGTGTGAATACATGAAATAATAATAGTATGAAATGCAATTAAAATATTTGTGATTATAATCATAGTTTAAGGTCAAGTGGCACAATAATTAATGTCGTATATAGAATAATACATAAGGTGTATCGATTTTGGAAAAGGGTACATAATTATAAGATTAGTAGACGAATATAAAATGTTACATAACATGGTATGAAATTTGATAAGACAGAATTCAATATTGTAAAAAATATAAAAATATGAAAATTAATAATTTTAGGTTTAAAATGTCAAGTAGGTCAAGTGAACAAGATTCAGAGTGAGAATAGTAATAATAATAATAATGATAATAATAAGGGAAGAGTACATAGAATAACTAAATAAACAAAATAAATAAATGTCTATCCCTCTACGGCCAAGGCAGAAGTAGGGATTGTACATACTTCTTTTGTACACAAAGGTCTGGCTTAAAGTCATGAATTGCCAAGGCCTCAGCTGTCTTTAGAAGTCTGTAACGAATAAAACGCGGGAAGTTAGCATGGATTCTATATATGATCTTAAAATCATGGTCAGGGTTAACAGAGTGACAGAAGTCGATCAGGTGTTCCAAAATAGAGCTTCTCACACACTTCCTTTCTCCCTTATAAAACCAAGCTGGAATATGTTCTCGTATCCGTGTGGAAAGCGTCCTCTGACTACGGTCAATGTACCTTGCTCCACAGGAGCAGGTGAACTGATAGATGCACATGGAGGCGGCCAGACGGGGTAGCTTATCTTTTATAGAGGTAGAGAACAACTTGCGGCTAGTGAACGTCATATGTAATTTTGCTGCATAGAACGTCTTACTGACTGATTTGGAGAGACGATTTTTGAGCATATCTGAATCTTGATCACCTTTGAATTCCAAGTTCATGAATAAGGTTTTCTTTGGAACTGTGTCGGTAACCAGTTTAGACTGCTTTTTTTCATGTTGCTGTCAATAAATCGGCTAGGGTAACCGTTTTCTGCCAGCGTGGCTTTTAAGAAATCAAGTTCCGAGTCAACGGAATCAGGACTACAAATTTTCCTTATCCTATAGCAAAGCGAATGAATTAAATTCCTTTTCCTGGATTTCATGTATTCACACCTTTGACCTAATTCCCTCACCGGATATAAATTTTTAAAAAAATTAAAAAAAAACCATATATATACGATTGTACAGCTTGATAATATATATAGTTCATTATTTTTGCTCATTCATGTTTTTTTTTTGTATTTGAGTTATATTCCACGTTAGTTCATGTTTTTGTATCCAGAATTATATTCCAAGTTGTTGGTAGTTGTACTGAGTCACCCTTGTTACATGTATCCGGTGTGACCTTAATGAATATCGATTCTGTTATAAGTCTTTCTTTCCATTTGTTCATGTTAGTTTTTAGAATACACACATTGTCCCAATCGATATTGTGATTTTTTCCCATGCATGTGCAGCTATCGACGAATTTTTTTCAAGATTTTTGTACGTTTTGTGTTCCTGTTGGTTGACCTTTGGTCAGGCGTTTATGTTCATTTACTCTTATTTTGAGTGATCTAGACGTTTGCCCCACATATTTAGTCGGACAGTCAGCACAAGATATTTTGTAAATCAAGTTGTTTTTATCCATCATTTTTATGGGATCTTTCAGTTGATTTATTTTATTTTTGATTAGATTTGTCGGTTTAAAAGTTGTGTGAATGCCGATATTTTTGAGGTTTCTTTGAATTGCCTCTGATGTACCATTTTTATATGGTATTGTGACTGTTTTTTTGCATTCTTCCATCTTGTTGTTCTCCGGTTTTACCCTCTTACCAATAACAAAACTTATCATTGTGTGTAAACTATTAAAATATAATTATACTTTATTTGATCTAATCCACAATGCTCAAACTTTTTACTGATATTAACTTGTCAACTGTTTACAACTAAAATAATGGAAGTCAGTAATTTTATTGTAGTTTTGACATACTTTTATTCACTGGCCCGAAAAATTTTGAACAATAATTAGGAATAATCATAGAATGCAGGTTAATCGAAATGCTGATGAAATAAAATATGAAGACATTGTTCGAGTTATATATGCGACGGGACCAAAGTTCCTCAATAAAAGCGAAACTGTGGGGGCGAGGGTAACAACAAGATACTGAGATACATTTCGTAAGTCATTGGAAGACTATCAACAATTAAATGAATTAGGAGAAATTTGAGTGAAACATACCTGGTTAGATATCACATATATGAGACATCGCGTTTAACAAGTGATGGTATAACCAACAGTTTTTCAACTTATGTAACCTTGTGATTAATACACCTCAGTTAGATACATAAACATACCTGAGAACATTCATGAAAATAAGACATGAAGTTGAATCCAGCTTCATTAAATTAGAAACGAAATCGTACAAAGCATAGACAAATAGGAACATCATCTCAAAGTTCCAAAGTAAATTCCATCATGAGACAAAATCATTTAAGGAGCAGTTAGAAGCAAAATAGCACTGGCTGACTGCTTTGTTTCAGTAAAGAATTTTTCAGAAACGTGCACCCAACAAGTCTCCTCATCCCGCTGAACGAATAACTGTCGAGTTACAAGGTTACAAGCCATTCAAAGTACACTAGAGCTTTATTCTCACTGATGAATAGCAGGACATACTGTTTTTTAAAATTAGTCACTAAACATACCAATTAGTAAGGTTTGTGACTGCAATAAATTTCCTCTCATTTGAATTTTGAATTGAACACACTCCGTATTCTTTATGAACATATAATTTCGAAATCATTTTTTACCGTAAAGATTGAAATGTTTGTTGCTAAATTACTTACGCATGCACTACAAGAAAGTAATATTAGTTTCTTCGTACATGTAGCTTCTGACTCATAATGATTATTAACAAAGACCAGCTCTTTGGTGCCATCTATCGGCCCAGCTATCCAACATGAAACCATATGAGTTGAACTCTCTACCTGGAATACCTATGATTGTCAGTATAATTCGACTACTGCTAAAGATCAGTGCGTTTTCCTGGCTTTTTGCATGGTTAGACAATGAATATTTTGCACCAAAAGTTCGAGGATTGTTTTGATGTCTCTTAGAGGTCTACTAATCTTTCTACTCATCTAACAACTTGACTCTAAATGTCCTTTATGCGGTGTCATACTTTATATTCGGAAGAATTGGTATGAATTCTGGGACCTGAATTCAATAACATAAGGTGCAGTTTTTATAGAAATACTCACTGAGCTGTTGAGTTCTGTCAACAGCTCATTTCCAGTGGGTTTCGTGTGAGTTCTATGTAGTTCCAATAAGTAAAATATAATCAAGGCTACATTACACTCAATATCTCAGGATTTTCGTGTCTCTTCATCAAACCAGTTATATAAACCATCTACTGAATTAACTGAGGCTTCATTGTTTAGTAACATTTTCAAGTATTGGTAATTTTTGTGTACATATTCAAAAAGCCCTTAAGTCGCAGACACACATTAGTATGTAACCACCCACACTAAACACCATAAGTACTATTCACAGTCAATACAATGCAATAAAAATGCTTAACGCTAAAAATAGACATAGTGAAAGGAAGATTGCTTAAATAACATATTACTAGCTTTTCACATGACTCAACACGATAGGTACTGTTGTCTCTTTAAACATGTGAGTGAATAAGTCTGCTGAAAGTCCACCAATCCCAATGGAATATGAAATAATCTGAAAATGTAACAGTGCGCTAGAGTATCATTTTGATGACATCAAAACAAACCAAATTACCACATAAATTGTTAGCATTGAGTAATTTATACACTTGCATAAACTTCCTTTTAAATAGCTGATAAGAAGATACAATCCACTTCTGAACTCAACTTAAGTTAAAGTAAGTTATTTCAATACTAGAACTGATGAATTTTGTAAAATTAATAAGAATATTTTAGTCGCGTGTATAACATTTAACTTTGTTTGTCCTATGTATACTGATTACCCCAGAAAAAATGCAAAAGATGCATAACTTGACATAACTTTCATGAGAAAACTGATCCAAATGAAAAGATAACGAGAAAGGTTGGTGTTTTAAGCCATGAGACAGTTTCAGAAATTGTACTAGTAATCTTGTAGTAGCTACATTATGTATTGCTTCACAGAAGGCTAAATTTAATAATATGTTTGATAAATGAAAGAATTACCTCGAATGTGACTGAGCTGCACTGTTGTCACTTCTTGATGAGGTAATCACTTCGTGAATTTCTACTCTTTAATTGTCACTATATTTCTCAGTAACAAAAATCACTTATTTGGACTGAATTATTAGTATATATGATGCCAGTCAAACCAAAAGAAAGTGTCTGAACTTCAGTCTTATCTAGTATCTAGCTGTAACTTCCACTAAGTTGATTAATGAGCTACTGTACTAGATAGATTAGACTAGTTGTTTAGTTATGTTTGAGAATGTCAGACAATGAATGTGAGTCATGCTTTTCAAATACATCATTTAAATATTTCGGTGGCAATAAAGATATTTCTCACACACACTACATATAAAAACACTAGCGAACAAGAAAACCCAAGTGTAGAGCATGCTGTAGGTTATTAAATTTTTTTCTTGTACATACTTTAAAGTGCTCAGATGGAAATCTTAAGGTGAACATGCCTGACATGCCTGACCATGCCCGTGACAATGAAAAATATTATCATCAACTTTTCAATAATTATTAATGATTTAATTTGAAACTTTCTAAGTGAATTTATAAACTCCTGAAAAATAAATATTTAGACTAGGAATTCCCAACGACCTGTCTGATTAGTTATTTACCCATTTAAATGAATGTAGTATTGTAGTTTCCTACTTACTAATAGTGCGAATATTTTCTGTGAATTTATTGATGTTATGCTGAGACAGAAAAAGTCTAAACAAATATTTTCAGACTGGTGTTTATTCGAAGTACTCATTCCCTTTAATAAACTTGAATAAAATTATTAAATTGACAGAGTCTATCTGCAAAATGTGATTCATCTGAGCAATACATTCCGAAAACTCTGATCACTTATCCGCTTATTAATTTAATTGATACGAAAGTGAAAAACTGAAAAGTTGAATCAAATAAACAAAATAATAAAGGTGATTTAAGAGTGAAGAGGATAATAAGTGACATTAATCTTTGTAATATAATCAGAAAAAGGAACATTAATTGTGACGAAAAACTGTTGTATACATACAAGAGAGTGACCTCAATGTTACAGACGGCTGTCGTTTCAGCATATTTTAGTAAGCGTCTCTGTTGGTTTATATATACACTCTCAAAGCTGTATAGCTAAACAGTATTTTTGCTAGGTTATAGAAGATACCAGTGAAGGTAAAACCTAATTTCTAGTCGGTAGAGAAATATATTAGATGATATACTAAATAGGTAAAGAGTAAGTTAGGAAACTTGGTTACGTAATATTACGTAATCTGATTGGGATTCATAAGTGTTTCTTTGAAATGTAAAGTATTGGAAACACAAATATTGTAATCAAAGGGACGGTAATCTGAAAATATATAAATATATATAGGCATTCAAAATGATGTAAGTTTAATAAAAGAAACGAAAGTGGATTCTATGCAAAACTGTAGTTCAACGGAGCAAATAAAGGGTTAAGGTCATGGTAGAGAAAAGATTGAATAAAACGTTACGGTAAACAGAGTTCACTGTTCACCCTTTGTGCAGCAGAAGCTTTGCTGTGGACAGAAAACAGGCTAAAACTATTTCACTTGAATATTCATTTTGAACAAAAATTGTATCATTTACACTGTCAGTTAAACGAGAATGTAGCTCTTATAGAAAACACAGAATTCACGAGTTTAAACTGTTTTCTATACAAAATATATCAGTAAATGATTACCTCTGGATTACCACACTGAAAATATATGCTAAAGAGGTGTTTGGTTATGTTATAAGAAATGTTTTATTGTGTTACTCACAAAAAGTAAAGAAATGATCTCTTGCTGACAAGTTCTTTGTTATACTATTTGACGAGAAAAGAGTATACTAAATAACGAAGACCTATTAAGCCCTTTATAATGCTTCTAACTATCTTTGATGTGAATGTACATAGTAATGTTTAATGTATCAAGTCGTTTTATGTCAAAGTGAATGAATTTTGTTAGTTGCATTTAATCATTTTGCCTTTAGCGAATAACGATGTGTTTTAACAGTTGGAAAAAATTTGGGCATTGGGTATATGATATTCATTATAATAAAGGTTTTGTATTTCCCAATGAATGAAAAACAATATCGTTTTGTTTTTCATTCATTGGGAAATACAAAAACCTATATTGTAATGAATAACGATATGTTTACTTACAACCAAAACTTAAATTTATGCGTTTAAACGCATATACTTCACCGAAGTGACAGTAAGATATTTCCAGCTTCTGATCTCCTTTTATTAATCATTTGAGTCTCAAGAAAGCATTAGACTTTCTTTAATCATGTAAATCCGCCCAACGAAAGTGATGTAGTATATCTGAAAATGATTTGTTTTAAACAATCTAAAACCTTAGGTTTTCTGACATGTTAGATCTTAAAATAATGAAACTTTTACATGAGAAAATATGATCAGCTAAATCGCATCAGATAACTTAATCACTGTTGTAATACAGCATTAATTATTTGATAAACTTGTACGTCAATCTTCAGAGTTTTCAGCTGATAATCATACGGTAGCATGAGAAAACAGCTGGTCTTCTGATATAACATAGATGCTTCTACTACGCATCATTTTCTGTAGCTTAGAAGTTATTCCCATGTTCATGTTTCTCTTGTGATTCGTAGGAAGTTTTAATGATTTTTTTATTTTAGGATTCTTTTATCTTCTGTTTTAAAGTAAAATAATGTTCATTTAAATGTGAGAATTTCCAAAATGATTTATGGACTGTTATACGTAATATGCCCTACTACCAGCTTTGTATAACTGTGATTGTCTAATTTTGTGCTAGTGGGCTTTAATCAACTCACGCTAAAATCAGATTTCATCTGTTTTTTTTCAGCAAGCAAACTTCAGGTCAGATACGTTTCATAAGAAATTTGACATGTGCACTTTTCGTTTCATAACAGCACGACGAATGGGGATTAATAAACTGCTTAGTTCGAACCTGTAATGATTTGTGCCATAAGACTTCTGCAGTTAGATAAAATTATCTAAGCAGTGTGACTTTAACTGTGTGGACTACAATCCATTGATCCAGTAGTGTGTGATCATACTACTAGGCTGAATCATACGACATAGTTGTACATTCTTCACCAATGTAGTTCAATATAGTATGATATGTACACATTGTTTAGTTGACTTTGTTAAATGCATCTCGGAGAATAATAAAGAGGACATCATTCCACTTCAGAATTGATTGATTGATTTTATTAAAAAAGATGTCTCCTAATTTAGCAAAAGGAATTTTTTGGAATGCTTCAAAAATAAGAGACTATCAAAATTAGTGCTGATCACATTATAGCTGCTGTCTTTCTCACAGCAACTTGGAACCTTTCCCATTGATAGATTTTATATTCACTGTTTATATTTCTGTAGGGATGACTGTTTCATTACTTCCTTGAAACAGAACTGTCTAAATTATGTGATAATAGTAAGTTTATCACTCTATAGCTGCAAGGATTACTGTTATACACTTCATGATCTCGTTTACACTATAAACAAACAATCCTCAACGGTTTAGCGAAATATTTAATTCTAAATGATTTTTGATACATGGAGTTAAATAAAAGATTGTGTATTTTCTTTGCAAAATATTGTAGGCATGTGAGATTTATGCAGTACATCAGTTTCATCTGCTATTTGTACTCGTCATTACAGAACATAACTATATATATACATTAAGAAATGATGAAAAGTATATAGACTAATCGATAAGTCCTTCACATTTTATATCATATGACAGAAGTAACTGCGGTACATTCCACAACATGATACAAACTTCAGTTGATGAAAAATAAACTTTTTTGACAACAATTTAGTATGCAATCTACCTATCTGTCTACAAACACTCTGTGAGTACTTCTCTGAATCAGTAAGTTCTAGTGTTAGATGTATGAAGAGCTGAAGAGACTGGAAACAATCCGTAGCTTTAGTCTAATGGTTTTCTATAAAATAATTTTAGTATGTTCATCACATATCGCCATTAGGTATCCTACTTCTATGATCTTGTGGATCAGTGAAAACTTTACTAGAACAGTAGTTCATCCGCACTTATAGGAAGATCTTAGGTATTGTGGATACCGAAATAAACCACTTTCACAATTATTATAATTATTATTGTTCCCTTGGATTCCTAGCGCAACATAGGGCTTCAACTGCACGTCTCCACTTGTTTCTGTCTTCTGCTGTACTTTTCACCTGCATCCATGTTAGTCCATACTGTTCCAGCTCCTCTTCACGCGATCTCCTCCATATCACCCTTGGACGTCCCACTCGCCACTTCCCTTTCGGGTTCCACCCGAGGGCTTGATGCGCGACGTCACCCAGTGGCCTCCTCAGCGAGTGTCCAATCCATCCCCACTTTCTCCTGCATATTTGTTGGGCGATTGGTTCTTGTTTTGTTTGTTCCCATAGTTTCTTGTTGGTGATTCTTTGCTGCCTCGCCTAGATTACCAGCTCACTAGTTTTCTAGCCGGTCACAAGCCCGGATAAAGAGGGAGGGTTGGGGCGTGGTGCTAGCGACTCCACCCCCAAAACTTAACCAAATTGCTACAGAAACTTCAACGCACCCACTTTCACAAAGCAAGCATAAATAAAACGTCATGATTAAGTGGGAATTGTCTGATGTTCATTAAGTAAAAAATGACTACATACTGATACTCCTTTAGTTTGACTTTAACATGTTACATTGTCATCATCTTTTTAAACAGAGCAGGCAACGAATATTCTCTAGGAAGAAAGCCATATCACGTACTAAGAAGAAATGAAGTATTGTAAAAATTCGATAAATGGTTAATTGTAAGGTATCTATTGAAAGAAAACCTACGACCTGGATCTGCTGCATTTCGTTCCACCAGTAAACGTCCACTTGCAGCTCAAAAATAGTTAATTTTTCCATAGGAGTTCAAAAATGCATAACTCTGTGGCAGTTTCTATACTAGTCTGTCCAGGTCTCTTACTCCAGCCCAACAACACATAAGTTCACATCACACAGAGAGAAAATGAGTTCCTTCAAATTTGCACTTCTTTCCTGAAATGAGAGCTATTTATCATTGAGTCAGTGTAGAAGTGCTCTATCCAAATTAAATTTCATAAAATCCTAAGCAGGATTATTATACACAATACCACGTAGTAGTGTTATCTCACCTTAGTTACTGACTATAGTGTATGATTCATCAAAACATTCGAGCTCACACATTTAGGCATACAGGATAATGTATGTCAGCAACTACTGACGTAGTCGTGTTCATGCATATAGTGTATAGGGCAAACTGTGAAACAGTATTGTTATTTATTACTAGCGTTCAATTTATTACTACATTGTGCTTCTTTGATAGAACAAAGACGAGTACGTGGGATTTTTATTCAAAAATACATGTATAAGTTCATCAGATATTTATCATGAATACTTTATTTTCCAGAGAACCTAGCAAAATAACTTGCAATATATATATATATATATATATATATATATATAAGTAAACCAGTTTGATTGAAGAGTTTCACTAATTTATATTGGCAGCATGCTCGCTATCCACCAGCAATTATTTTTATCACTGAAACCTGTAAAAAAATAAGGTAGTCTTAAAACCTCCCACTATGTGTATACAAAAGGACGGGACTAGTAGCATGACAATTTTCCAGCAAAGTATGTATCATAACTTGGTGTTAAATTACACTATGCTAAAGTACAGTGATCGAAAACGTCGTCGTAAGTTTATTCAGGCCTTATTTCTTCCTAAATTTGTTTGAATTCAATTGAACAACTAAAGATGTATGTGCTGGAGTAGTTTACAAACATTTTCATGCAGTCAAACATGTGATGCTTTAAATACACTGTATTACTGCTATGTAGACTGTGTAAGCAGAGTATTTTAATTAATCTCGTTTACATATTGTGCTTACTGATCAATAAACACTACTTGATACGTATTTAATATCCGAATTAATAGGAATGTGTAAATTATGTATATAAGTTCAAGGGTCACAAGTTATAATACCAGTGGTGTGGTGCAAACTTAAAATTATTAGGCAGTGATGAATTCAGTGAATTGGATTGAACAGGAGTGTGTAAATAAAATAACAAGTTAGAAAAGCACTACGTAAATCTAAGGTAGTAGAGACTATAAGAAAGGTCATGAGGTCGAAAAAGGTTTGAAATGAACGTGTGTCAGTGAAACAAAGGGTAAAAGAAGGAAAAAATGGGATAGGAAATAAAGTTACAGTGTTTATGAAGGATTTGTTGACCTTATTGTAGGCCAAGATAAACATAGCGTTTGGACATACTTCTTCTGGATACACAGACCAAGTCTTCTGTTATTAATTGCTACCACTTTAGCTAAGAAGATTTAGTTGAGCTCCTCTAGACGGTAGATAACGGAAAACGCCCTCTCTGGTTTCATTGAGTGTCCATTATGTACCAAGTTGTCTAAGACTGCACAATTTATACTTTTTTATCCCTCTATTTAGCCATATAGGTTCGTGTTCACATGGGCGCATGGATACAACACTCTGAGTACGGCCAATGTAACTAGCTCCACATGAGCAGTTGAATACATAAATACACGTTGATGAGGTAATTTATCTCTAACTTGCTGCGTGAGTACTGGTTTAGTTGAGAAACTGAGTACCAGTTTAGCTTCAGGAAACGTTCTTTCTACCACGTTATTAAGTCGACATTTTGGAATATCGTTTGCAATCTTCCCTTTGTAACTTAGCTTAAGATACGAAGAATTCTTATCCAAGGTATCCATTATTACCCTATCCCTAGATATCGATATGTACATTTCTAAAAGTTCTCTGAATATCTGTTTTCTTGTAGTGTAGGTTTCAATTTACATATTTCTTCCTTAATGCATTCCTCTGAACATATGTGCTTTATTCTATAACGAAGACTCTTAACTAAGCTCCCTTTATGTTTAAGTGGTGTGAAGTTATGAAAATTAATTTATTGACCCGTCATAGTCTTCTTTCTAAGTAGGTTTCTTTGTGAACATCCATCTATCTTCTTGATAAGTAGACCATCTAGGAATGACATTCGTTTTCTTCTTCTTCATAGGTAAAATGGATATCTGGGGGAAAATTATTGACAACACTCAAAAGCTCTTGTTTATTAAGATTTCCATCGCAAGCGATGGTGTCATCTACGTATCAAGCTCCTTAATCGTGACTCTGAATGAATTATCTTCAAGTTTCAACAAACACTAGCATAGGACCAAAAGGTGACTCCATCACAGCTCCATCAACTTGTCAACAAAAATCCATGCTAATCATAAACCGGACATTCATCATGCATATCAACAGTAATTCCTTGACCCTCTCCGGTGGTATTCCTGTACCTGTCTTTCGTTCTGTCGGTTGGTCACATAAGTAGTTAAATGTTTCGAGAAGACGGACGTGAGTGAATAATAATTCTACACCCAGTGATATTTTCTTTCCGTTTACATTCAGGCTTTTGACAGTTTCTTCAAAACTGAATGCGTCTTTTACTCCGAATTTCACTAGTTTACGATGTAAATGGTCCAATGCCTTTACTAGGCACTTTGCTATAAAATGATAGGGAGATTGATACATATCTAGAATAGGCCATAATGAGGCTTCATGCTTGCAGGCTTTTGGCAACCCGTAAATTCTTGGTGTGTGTGTGTGTGTCTGAGGGTTTTAATTCGTCATTAGTAGACTTAGGAATCAGGTTTCTCCCAATCACTAATTTCACTACGTTAGTCATTTAGCATTGTGTCTTTACAACTATTCAGTTTTGGGAATTTTGTTTGATCATTTAGAATAAGATTCGCTTAATCTATATAATCACTCTTATTCATGAAAACTATAGCAGATCCTTGATCAGGTCTAGTTATTATCAGATTTCCATGAATCTTCAGATCACGTAATGCGTCTTGGTGTTTCTTTGTAAGTTGACTGTCTACAGTGTGTTTGTTGTTGTTAAACTGGTATCGCGAATCAATTAGAGAACTTTTAAATCTTTTTATCTCATACCTAGACGAAGAAATTAATTCGCTTGTCTGAGCAAATGAGTTTTCAAACTGAACATCAGTCTCTAAATGACTGACCTAACTACGCCTGTCGCGAAATTTCAGACCTGGATAAAGCTTCAAGCTGCTCCTTATCTAAGCATAGAGAGGAAGAGTTGAAAACGTACAGGTTGTAGTCAGTTGAAAAATTAACTTCGGTCATTTGTGTATCCACACCTTTAGTTAATAATATATGTTTCCTTTTCTCTCGAGTTTTCAGTACTTCATTAATATAATTAATAAATAAATTCAAGTTCTGAGAAAGTCGATCAGCAGCATAACTTCTTTGAGAAATATTTCTCTCTAGTTCTGACATATATGTTTGGAGGGATTCAGTTTGATAAATAGTGAATTGTATCAATGACTTTTCATTCAATCGTGTTTTGCATCGCAGGCGTTATTTCAAGTATAATTTAGGATAACTACCATTCACAAAACAATTTTAAATAAGCCCAACCATTATGCCACTTTATACTTGTTCCAAAATATATATGATATAATTATAATTTACCTATACTGGCTATCGTATGCTAAAATAAATAGATTTGTAATTGTGGAACCTGAAGAAGAATTTATTGAAAACAGTTGTCTACTGAAGTCTAATTAATTCGTTTGACTTAGTTAAAAAACATATATGAAAACAGACTGAAAATCCAGTCACCAAGTGTCTTCTGTTAACTTCTATTTGACATGTTTGATAGGAAGACAGTTTCACTATGGAGTGAATTTAATTTCAAAATTTCTAGTATTGCAAAGACAATAGAATTCTGAAAGTGATATAATAACGTCTGTTATTTTGCTTAGTAGTAATGGTAATGCTCCTCTGAAGCCATGTGTTCCGTTCACAGTGAAATGAGTGAATAAATATAAAAAAGAATGTCCTCGTTGAATGTAAACCAATCAATTACAATATTTTTTTACAAGAAAAATGCTGTGCATAAAACAGATACTTAGATCTAATCCCAAACCAAGTTTTCGAAACTTTCTAGTTTGACAAAGCATCTTCGAATCGTATAACACTGAGATGTAACTTAGAGGCTGAAATATATGGAAGAGGTTTTTATAGCCACAATCAGTCATAAAATTTTCAGCCAACACTTTAAAATCCGCGGGATGTAATCAGTCACTTCGTTACCATTACTGCAGTCAGGGATTCAGAGATAGAGAAGGTGGAAAATCAGATTGCCTTCACCAACCATTCAGTCATGTAGACTAATTTCCCTATTCACATGGTGCATTCTTACAAGCATAGGTTCAATGTGGACGTTGTTAGGATCTTTAACTTTTATTACGTCGCAAGTAATCAGTGTAGCTCAGGTTTCAATGCTGGACTATGAGCCTTGTGAAATGTCCAACACTTAATAGGACAACACATCTGCTTACAGTGAAGTGTGGCAAAAGAGCTCCTTAAAAAGGAAAGTCAAGTATCTTAGCCAGTTGCATAAACTTGAAAAATATTCTTCATATATGCGGTACCTTGAAGCTCAGCTTCTATAGCGTGGTTACTCTTTATAACAAAATACAAAAAAAAATTGATGTATACTCTACCGATTTTGAGTATGTAGCTGAAATGTGATAAATTCATTGTACAGTCAAACAGACATAATTTTTGTTTTAGCTTCGATCTATAGTGCGCACAACCTATGGGACTAAAAAATTCTTTAAATTAGCACTAGTTCGTTTACTTTCTTACAAGCATGCCTGGGTTTATTCCCTCCTAATTTCACTAAATGGTAGGGGTTTCATGATCTATTCGTAATATGAGGACTTTAAATAGTACGTGAATTCCCTAGAAAATTTACTTTTTAATTAGCCGCTTCCTCTGGTTTAATACTGACACCATGGTCAGTGGAGCACATAGTTATCGGGTAAATCACTACTGTTTATTTAGCCTGGGTTCATAATGGGGAGTAATCAATTTGACATCATATAATTGAATAATGAATGGACGTGAAATCGATGTGAATGGAACCAATCTCATGCAAGACAATGACAGTAAGATTCAAATAAAAGAGAAGGGAAGTTAAAATCATCCAATGCTACGTGGCTACATAAAACTGAGGACAAGAGAAGAAGGAAGAGTTTTATATAAGACCATAAGTAGTCCTGGATAATATATCTAATAGTTTCATAAAAATCATAATGAGCGAAACGAATGGAAAACTAGAGGAAAGCAATGCAACAAGGGAATTGATTATCAGTCGAGACGCTTTCACGTAAAATATGAGAACCGAGAACTCTTCGAAGACTTCTGAGCATTTATAGATTTACTAATTGAAGGTAGTGTGTACGATCACAACGATATACTCAGAGAAACATGAATTTCACTTAACCGACACATCAAAAATAGGATAGACCTCATCCAAATCTCAAGAAAGTGGAGACGCAGTCCACTCGATATAAAGTCCAGAAGGTGAACAAAAATTGGCTGAATCAATTTTCTAGTGCTAGCAGCCTGCAAGGTCAAGCTGAAAGCATTCGAAGTGGCTGGAGAAAGAGTACAATTCGAGTTCAACACTCAGAAATTGAAGGACAAATCTACAATAGACACACATACCGCAGTCATCACAGCGAAGTCCGACACATTACGAAGCATCACTGGGGAAACTAGAGTGCCAGTGTACTGCATATTTCTGAGGGTGATGTTCGAAGAGATGTGTACAACCGTCTTAGGAAGAAAGGAAAAGGGAGACAAAAGTTGGCTCTACAGAGATACTTAGAAGCTAATACAGGAGAGCTGGGTGGTGATAAAGCAACAGATGGACCAATGCAATGATGGACAACAGAAGCTATGGCTGAGTTCACTGTACAACGCACTGAATAAAGAAGTGAAGAAGAGTGCTAGGAAAGAGTAAAGACAATTCTACGAAACACTGGAGACTACAGTAGATTAGTCTGCAGACCTCAAGACATTAAATCAGACAGCCATGTCTCAGTCCAGGAAGAGATCAACTCAGGTTAAACCAATAGAAGACGGTCAAGGAGACCTAATCACCAAAGAGGAGAAACGAAGAGACTGATGAGTGGATCACTTCGAGAGACTGACCTCAACCGACCATCCCCTGCGACGCATTCAGAAACACCAACCATATCATGCACAGAACTGTCTCCAAGTCGAAGCCAATCCTCCAACAAAAGCAGTATTCTTGAATGCAGTGGAGCTACTGGAACCCGAGAAGGCAGCGAGACCATTGGGAATTCCCCTCCACTCCAAAGCACCGAAAACTGATCCAGAGATTGCAACGGATGTACTCAATCGACTGTTGTAAATCGTTTGTAAGGAAGGACAGATACCTACCAATTGGGAAAAAGGCTACCTTGTCAAACCAGTAAACAATAGTGAATCAGGTCTCTGTAAGAACACGTGTGTAATCACGCGCTTGTCCACACCAAGCAAAATACTAAGTCGTGTCATCCTGGAGAGACTGGGAGATACACTGGATGCACAGCTCTGCCGGCCGAAACAAGCTGCATTCACGAGGACCAAATCATACGTGAATCAGATTGCAACTCTTCGCATCATCACCATCGAACACAGCATGGAACTCCAGTCAAACCTCGACCTCAACTTCAATTTTAAAAACTCTGGGAACGAACCATAGGAGAAACTTTTCAAAGGCAATTATGGAAAGTGACTGAACACACGCTGAGGAGACCGTAGGTGACATTGTATGACAAGCCATCGATTTGAACTTGAATTGGTAAACGACAATTTTGGTGTCCAATAGTGACATACAAGATGTTTAGTGAGAATGTGGTGAGAGACTATGGGCAATCATGGACCAATTAAAGAGGATTGCAGAGAACAAAATGAAGTGCAGATGTGGTGTTGAAGCCCTATGTTCCACTTGGAATCCAAAGGAATAATAGATAATAATAAAATAATATGTCGTTGATAAATCTATTGCCATCCTGTCCCTCGAATCTTTAATCTATCTCTTTAATCTATCAAGATTAAAATATTTTAAATTTTTATCTTTCACACAGCAATTGTTTAAGTGCATTTGCACCACTGTGGCTGTTTAAGTGACTTTGTCAATTCATATGTTATAAGAGTACACTGGGCAGAATACACTAACTGTTTTTCCTGCTATAAAACTCTTACAGCTTCAGTAGTACACCTAAAAGATTAAATTTATACTGACTATTTCTCGTGTTTGCATTACCTAAACAACTACTAAAACTCAGGGAGTATTGGTTGGCTTTCTGGTTCCAGTGAGAATATTGCCTGTCAAAAAGACTGGATTGTGACATTGTAAAATTATAATGGCTATGTAATGTAGACCAGGATCTTTTAATTTACTGGTTCAGTAGAATCTTAGTTATCACAGAAACTGAAGACTAGGAATTTATTCCAACGTTACTGGTTCGTAGGCATCACTGAATAGCGCTGAAACGTCACCCCAATCCTTCTTTTCTTTCAGCAGTTTTCTAAACAATAATAAAATTACCTTCATTCCTGACGAAAATGTGATATCATAATAAAAAATTTTGGACTGCGAAAAAACAGAGAAGAGTTTTAGAAATATGTAAACGCTATACTTTTACCTAGCAGACACATTTTAATCACAGTCATATAATATTCTGTTGATTCAGATTATTATAATCAATCAAATGTTTCTCATAAGAAGTTAAACCATGTAATTGTCGAAACTGTGATATGAATAATACTTATTTACACAGAAAAGTGTTGAATGAAGTACCTCAAAGACCACCTCTTTGTTCTACTATACTTTTCTCAAATAACAGAGACTGTAGAAGGACACACGACAGCAGCAGTAATAGCGAATAATCCTAGTGCTATCTCACTAAAAGATGAAGCATATATATTTGAAAAACGATTTTCCCAGGCTCTTAATACTGCAAAGAAAGTCAGTTAACCAAATGAAGTTTTCAATTCACAAAGTAATTCCCGTGGAAAGATTAGCAGAAATTTATACGATTTATAATTGACCTAGTAAAACAACTAAAAAAAAGCAAAATCCCACTACCACCTACGTTTAAGAAATGTCATTTACACTAACTCACATCTATCACGAACTTATCGAACAAATGTATAAGAATCCTTGTCAGTACTTTAAATCAGACATTCCTTCATCACAAACTTTAAACTTCACGAAGTTAACAAACTAACTTCTGTTTTAAATTGTTACATTTTGTGTAGCTCAACTTTACTGACCTTCATTACTAGTCGACACCGACGTTATGATTTGTGCTTACGAAGTTAAGACATCACATAAGCGTAGCTTATTTATTAATTATTTATAATAATAAAAGCTTTATTCCAAACAGTATGTTTTGCTACAAATATGGAATTTTCAGCGTGTAGAACAGTACTGCATCTAATTTTCTCATTACGTGAGTACTAATTAAAACAGAGCATTTCCATTCACAATATTATTCAGTAATAATTTGAATACAAATTTAAATTAAGTGAAAATATAAACAACAATACAACAGTGGAAAAAAGGAAAATGAGGGACATTTATTCAGTGTTTTTCAGTAAGTTGGTAGCCTTCTGCCTTACACTTTTCTTGTCACATAAAATGTGTACCAAATAAAGTATTGTAGAGCATTTTGTGCCTAGTCGCCCGAGCATATATTCTTCTATAGTTGCTTCTAGTTCTAAATAATGAGATACAATGGGAGAATTGTGTATACACAGGATGACCAGGGTTTCACAAGATAATATTCACTAATTTCTTGCATGACTCCCTGTGTCTGTCTACAACAGCATTACTGAGTCGGTTTAACGACACCCAGCTAATCCTACTGATAGCTTTTACTGCCATTCTCAGGGCCATTTCAGAAACACTGAGTTCAAATGATAGAAAAATATATGTTTTGATCAAAGTTTATCTCTCAAATATATAATACCAGTATTTCCAGTGTGATTATTCGTTTACTGATAATATGTTTACCCGGTAGAAAAATAAAAACAATTTGGCTATAAGAGGAAAAAACCATGATGACTGCAGTGAATGCATTTACTGAGCTTTATATTTCATATTAGATAACTTTATTTGAAATGGCACACAATGATACAATATATCAGTAACCTGATGACATTTAGGTGTCTAATGGTTTTGTTTGCACATTTTGGTGTTTATTCAGTGAGAAATATTCGGTGATTAACCTCTTTCTCTCTAATAAATTAAATTCGAACAAGGGATACAAGCTAACAATATTGTTTTGAATTAGTTATTCGGGCTTTGCTCTAATTTACATAGATTTATGTATAAAAATTTCAACCAATGATGTTGAGTTTGTGGGTCAAATAATAATAATAACGTCATAAATAACGATGATTATGATGATAACAGAATAATGATAATAAGGTTTATGCTGGTGGTGACAAGAATCACGAAGTAAGTAATATATTTATATGTAGACAATTCAATAAATAAGTTGGGTCAAATCTTAAAAGTTACGTAATACTAAAGGTGAAGTGGAGAGATAATCGGAGATTAAGTAAATTTCATTAAAACATGAAGAAAATAGAAAATAAGAAAGGGTGGGAGGGTTTTAATTAGACTTTACCTAGGCCAAAGAAGAGGCAAAAGAAGAACAAATTCCTTTTGTATGCAAAGACTAGGACTGTTCTCTTGAATTCCCATAGCTTCGGCTATGCGTAAAAGACGGATTCGCATTCCGTTCGAAAGGCTCGATGGAATGCGATAGATAACTTTGAAGGCACAATTTTTGTCTACTTGGTGACCGCTGTCAATCAAATGAGTCAAGATGGAACTTCTTATAGATTTTATTTGACCTTTTCCGAGCTATGAAGGAAGATGTTCATTAATACGTTTGTTAAGCTGTCAAGTTGTTCACCCTATATACCTTTCTCCACGGGAGCGACTGAATTTACAGATGCACATAGAAGTGGCACAGCTAGGCAGCTTGTCTTCCGCCTGAGCTATCATAATAGGTCAGATGGAAAATGAGAAACAAAGGGTGGTGGCAGTACAAGTCCGTTTTATTGCTCTCCAAAATCTTAGATGTAGTACTTCACTAGACATGTCCCCAATAAATTGCAATTTAAGGAAAAGCTTTTTTTACCCGTTTTCAAAATGAATTCGCTTCTCACAAATGAAACAAAATTTCAAAAGCTTAACAACCCAACAGATCCTGATGGAAAGGCTGAAAAGCAGCTAAGAAACACGTCTAAGGAGCTGAGAACAAGTGGAGTAATCTGAGAGGCCACATGCAATCGTCTTAAACCTACTGGAAGTAATACTTCGCGATTGTGAAGTCTGCCAAAATTACATAAACTATGACTTCCTCTTCTCCTAGTCCTAGACATGTCTAATTCTACGTACCATGGAGTGTCAAAGTGGTTAGATGAACTGCTCCAACGGTTACACAAGAATGTGAGAAATCATAATGTTATATGAATTTTCGAATTCACTTCTAACGGGTTTTTTCATTCCTTTACGTTCCCAGTGGAACATAGGGCTTTAGGCTAAGTGCGTGAAGTTTCTGTAGCAGCGGTCATTATTTTTACAAAATGGGGTTGCTAGCCTCATGCCGAACCTTCCCTCTTTACCAGTCTTACTACTGACTTAGCGGGGAAAAGGTCCCAAATTAGACCAAAGCCCAAAGAACTAATTCAAAACATTATTGTTCGCTTGTATCTCTTGTTCTAATATCATTAATGGGAATATTTAAAGACTTATCTATGTTACCTTTCAGTAGTTGTACTTTATCTCAGGGTAATATGTGATTAAATTCTGGTGGATAGATCGCGACGGCAGGCTGTTACTCCAAATTATTTTTTATCAGCGTTAATCATCATAGTTCGCCTCACTTGCCCCGATATTCTGGTTTCGTCTATAAATTTGATCTCATCGTCATCGCATCATGTTTTCAGATTATACCACTTCTCCTTACTGGATCTGTTGGATCCTAAAGCTGATAAATATTTTGGTGGGTGAGTTGGTTGTTTCAAATAACACCCTCACTCCGACGTTAATGAGAATCTTACATATGGCCCTTAATGTTCTTTTTCGTGCAGTGGTACTATCGAGACATTAAATTCCTTATTACATGCATTGTCTTCACATTGGTATTCTTATAATGCTTAAGGAGCTTACATTTTTTTTCAATAAACTCTGGTGGGTAGCTACTTATTAGAAACGTTTCCCTTTTTTGATTTAGTTATTTAAACCTTTTGACCTAGTAGTTAGGTTTCTGGCCTGATTGTACAAATAATTAACTAACCCTACCTTTACCAATTTGTGGTGGAATGAATCAAAACCTTGCTATGTGTGTTAAGATATGGTGGTTTTGTGTAGAACCTAGTAACTACCCCACCATCTTGTTTTCACCTTACTTTATACTCCAGTATAGCTAACTCGACCTTACAATGCTTTAACTCGATTGTGAATTGGATTCTATCTATAATTCAGTTTATGTATGTGAAGGACTTATGAATATATTCATATTTCAACACTGTGAAAGTATCCTCCACGTATTTCTACCATAACTTAGCAGCAGAATTAAACAGTCTAAGAGCTCTACGTGTACCCATAAAAATATTCGCTACTAATGAAGATATTAGTGACCCAATTGCCACCGTATTGGTTTGTTTGTAAATTTTATTTTGAAATTTG
The DNA here is from genome assembly GCA_944472155.2 of Trichobilharzia szidati. Lineage (NCBI taxonomy): Eukaryota > Metazoa > Platyhelminthes > Trematoda > Strigeidida > Schistosomatidae > Trichobilharzia > Trichobilharzia szidati. Next base: position 123,229,071 of record OX235279.1, read on the forward strand.
TATACAATATTGCTACGACATATCTGAAGAGATAGTACTATTTTCTTACAAGTGACCTTATTTATATCAGTGGGTTGAGGTGCCATGTCCAACCCATACCTAGCCACCCAGTGGTCAAATTTATTTAAATCTGCGTTAAAAACTGAATATCAGCAGGCAGAAACATGGGAATCAGAGAGTATGAAGTCACTTTAACTCCTATAAAACAAACGTTCTCATTCCAAGTACCTTCAAGTGAATCTATTCCGGATACTTTGATGCAACCATTTTTAGAAAGACTAACAATAAATATCACATTATTGGTTTAAATTGTAAGAAACCAAGGTATTTATAATTTTCCAGATTTATATTAATCTCTACGCTTCTATGCTTACTTTCTCAATATGAACAACTTGTGACATATTCACCGATTTAACAAATTCATTTTCTTACTAATTGCGAAATACTAAAAGCATCATAATGTATCATGTAATGTTAACTGACACTGGTACTTGGAAGCCACTCACGGCAACTTGTAATCAGATCGAGATAATCTGTGACTCGATGATATCTATTTTTACTTTAGCTATATGTCTCGTTGGTTTTCGAATATACATTATTAATAAATTATTGAGACATTTTTGCGAAAATATGAAATTTTTCACTGTTTAAGGATGGTGTTTACTTCATGTAACAGTATTATCAGTAAGAGCGTTTTTAAATATGCAGGGTAAATAAATGTCATCCCAGGATTTCAGTACTTTTCCACTGTTCACGTTAAAAAATTTAATCAGCAATTTACAAACGGAACATACAGCATTATTGAATAAGATACAAGTATTTTAATTTCGGGATCACATTTAAGCTACAGAAATGTCTTTGATGAAAAACATTCAAAATCTTCACTTTTTTTCTATGAGGAAATTTAATAACGGAAAAATGATATATTTTAAAACATTGCTGAACAGGTTAGCCCATGCGTTACTGTTTACATCTGTTCATTTATCAGTCAGATAACATTATTAAATTTATGTCAGTTATTTTCAGTTGGAAGATGAGCAAGAAAAGGGCGGAATTGGAGGCACGATTCAAGCAACTGGACAGAAATAAAGATGGTGTTGTGACACTTGAAGAAATGAGAAAAGAGCTTAGAGATCAAGGTTATCCTGAAGGTTTGGCACAAGTAAGTAATACGAAGCTGCAGATTTTTCACGCCAATAAAAATAAGATGTTTTCTTACGTAAAAAGAGTATTTCAACGATTTTCGACCTAGTAGAATAATTCGCTTTAGATTATTACAGTTTCCGCAAGTGAGAAGAACTCAAGAAATATGACTCATGATACGACTAGAGATAAGAACTTCAACAACCTTAAGTTAAAAAATAATCGTGGTTTGTAGTTCAGGTGGATGATTTTTATTTGGTTAATTCCGCTGAGCTGAAGATATTCTCTAAAAGGATGAAGAAAGCTTAGCAGCTCAATCAACCAAATTAAAAAGAACCTCAAGTTTTATTCAGTAGAGTATTTTCACGGTTTACATCATTGGATATTATAAACTGCGATTAATATCTGAATGGTTTTCGGTGAATATCTTTTCAAAGTAACAATTAAAAGGAATAAATCACTAATTATTATTTACTTGTCACCCACCTAAATACTTCATTTTGAAATTCATATGGAAAACAAATACGCATCACTGACACCAAAATAACCTTTCACTGTGTCTTCTGTGTATGATACTGCACAAAAATGTAAATGTGAGTCACAAAAATTCTGAACAGTAATAATATAATACACTCCACTACTCGTGAAAGCATAGTTAGAAGGGCATTAAACTAACTGATGAATGAATAATTTATAGTGCCACAATGAATGCGTTTTTGGAACATAATTAAACATGAATAGATCCCTAAGAAGAATTTTTCACCATAATATTTTCAGTACGGTATGGTGTGGGACTGAGATTCTAATTGAAGACCTTTAGACGTGTAAAATCTAAGAAAACTAAATAAACATTCCCTTGTGCCTGATTATCAAATTCCCATGTCAGTTTGTGAAAAAAATGTCTTAAATACCCATATAAACAGGGTACACTGAAGTTTTCCAAACCAAATATTTCCTTTTTAGGGTAAAGGTTGAATGATTAACTTAAAATTAGAGGACGAATTTAAGAAGAATTGTAATGAATGTAATATGATTACAAAACCTATTTAAATAAGGCATATAAAGCAGAATATATATAAATATATGTGTAAAACTTGGGCACTGTGGTAGTAAGTAATTCCATATTAGTTTGTTTATTAGGTATATCACACAGTGAAACAGTATTATTTACTGGATGACGTTTCGAGCAAAATTTATTGTTCATAATCATATCAATTCTGATCACACGACTTTGACACTTGAGTTTTATAGTTTTCTTTGTTCTCTCCTATTTGTCGTATGGGTAGTAGAATTTTCCAGATATCGGGGACAGGTGATGAATCATTCCTATTACATGTATTTGCAGTTGATTCGATAAACAAAGCTTCTGTTATCATTCTCTCCCTATACCCTGTGATATTAGATTTTAAAACTGTCATCCCATGGTTGTGTGTGACTGCATGTAGTGCTATAGCTGAACTATTCTCCAGATTTCTTATCTTATTCGGGTCAACCAATCTAGATTTTGCTAAGTTTTTATGTTCAGCTAGTCTGACTGCCCCTGTTCTACTAGTTTGACCTATGTATTTGACCTGAAAATCATTGCAGGGTATTAGATAAACTAAATTGTTTTGTTTTAAAGGCTCTACAGGATCCTTTAACCAACAAAGCTTGTTTCTAATTGAGTTTGTGGGTTTGAATATATATATATATATATATATATATATATATATAATGAACTTCATTAATAATGTCAACTTAATACCATTTAGATTTCTGAAATCTGCTCCATTTGCAGTTTTCATTTCTTCAGTGGCCAATGATGGGCGGAGACTGAATGATGTTGTATGCTGTAACAAAGTACTTACAGCACCTTTAATAACCTTGAATTAAAGTCATAAGAGATAATTAAGTGACAGTCATTAATATTGATTTTGTGACCGGACATTAAAAAATGCTTTGACGTGGACGATGCTGGACTCCTAATCATATTGAGTACGCTTGGATTTTCTGTTTGACTTAATAATCATTTACGAACATGTTCTTCCTGATGATACTGGGATATTCTATTGGTTTTATCCACATATGTATCTATGCAATTACTGGTGAACTTGTACATATAATGTGAAGTATAATCTGTGGAATTCTATCCTTTAATCAGAGCCACAGTAAGTGAAAGTACTCGAGAGTTAGATGTACTTGTAGTACTTCTGATGTAATCTCAAATGAAATTGACAGTCTCGTGAGGTGAAATATTAGTGAACAAACATTCGATGTCGACTGACCATATCGCGTCGGGGTTATTAACAAGAATGAATGGATTCTTACGGAGGTTCTCGATAAGGAATTTCTCACGGGTATAAGAACTTCTGTAACTCATTTGGCAATTTTATAACATACATAATTAGGCACACATTTTAATTCTTCCTGGGTTCCCAGGATTGGGAGTCTTCAAAAGGCCATACAACAGTGAGGTTCAGTGTCAATAAATGTTATGGAAGCACTTCAGATTAATCAAATGTATCCCAAAGTAGATGTACAGGAAAAAATAGACTTCAATCTTTGCCTACTATGGACTACTTGACCTACTTATATACGGATGGTTGTTAATATGCAGTTTTTTAAAATCACGAAATATTCCCATTTATTCAGAAAGGAAAAGCAGGTTTTTCTATTCAGTAATGAAATATTTGTTTTCAAGGACTTTATTTCCATGCTATACAGTGATATCTATTTCGCAATAATTTACGCTGAGAATTCTGTACACTGTGTAATTATTTTATCCAGAATAAAGTCATTATTATTTTTGAAATTGCGGAAAAACGAATTAAGTGAAAGTAAAAATTGCCTAGTGAATATATATGTGATAAAGATAATTAACTTGATGTGTATAAGGGAGTAGATTTAAAGTGGATGAGTTACAAAATTTTAAAAGATTATTAAATCAGTAGATTGGTAATAAGATTTTAGAAGTAGGTCGCTTTTTAAAAAAATTAGGAGTGTGATGATGATAACAACAAAGAAGAGAAGGATGAAGTGAATTAGAATGACAAAGTGGTAAAATAGAATAAAATAAAAAGAACATCACTATGAACGACGTAAAGAAAGGGACTTAACAAAACGTTTTTTTAATATGTAGTTTAGGTTTTTGTCTATGGTTGCTAGCTAAACCTAACTGCAGATGTTCACAATTGGAAGACTACATCAGTCCATACTCGCCTTTTACTAAACAATCCGGGTAATATTCAGTTACTGGTTTCTGGAAAAAACGCTTATGGTATTCAATGTAATCAGCTCCACAGGCGCATGTCAAGGAGTACATGATTAGTTGTCAAACATTTTTCTTCATTATTGTGAACCATGTCTGTTTAAAGCAATCGTAAAGAAACTACGAATTCATAACAACTCGTGATATTTGTCTTTCTAATACCCTACTAAAATTTATCAGTGAGTGACTCTTTCAGTTTCTTTAGTAGTTTCATGTAACAGAGAATTTATAGTAAATCTCTAAGTTATGCGTTTCGCAGACTCCACTGATGTATTTACACGCCAGATTACTAATTTAAGTATCGAATAGTCATAAAACTTCTCTAGTATAGAAATTCCGCAACCATTCACATGGTATCTTGCACAACAGTATCTATCCAGAATAAGCGGCGGTGGTATCAAGTGAACTGTTAGTAATGTGCATTTTTCACTCATCAGCACAGGCCCTGAGAAGTAATAAAATGCAATAAATTTACGTATTATCATCAAAGTAAGCAGCGTTATAGTAATCGTAAAAGCTGAAATACTGGAAAACTACTTTTGGGGTTTTATTTGCTTCATCAAACTATCTATAAGTCCGAATCTGTCAGAGTGATGGTTCTTAAAATACTTTATACTAATCACTTCCAAGCTGCTATTCTTATACTTACTGACTTAAGTTCAAACTTCAGTTGTTAACTGGGTTTCATTTTCTGCTAACTCTCTTACGAATTTTATGAGTAACTATTTCAAGTATTGATAGGAAGATCTACGTTTCACTAGCTTGCCAGTTGGTAGGATGAAGTAGTTTCCTAAAAAAATGACTAACTCTGATGGAAAATATTATCTGACAATAGAAGTGACTTCATTATAATAAAGAATGGCTGGAACTTAATGTTTTTGATATGATAATTAATTCTATGCCGTTTTTCCTTTCAATTCGAAATTTGAAACTAATCATACAAACTTTACAATCCACTAACAATTTATGTATATACTCCTCAATTTAATTGCTTTATTTTGATCATATTTTAGAAATTTATGAGTCAGTTTGATGTGGACGGAAATGGAAGTATTACAATGGAAGAATTCGTCAACACTCTTTCGCGTACGGACAACGTAAGTGAATGTATAAGCAAAATGAAAACCAAGATCTTTTTGACAATGAAGTCTTGATGAAATGGTTTTAAACATTTCGGCATTAATTGGTATAAGATTATAGTGATCTCGAAGGCTACAACGCTTGTTATTCCCTTGAGTTCCGAGTGGAATATACGGCTTCAGCTGCATATCTCAATTTTTTTCCGTCATGTACAGTAGTCGTTTCTAACTGGCTCCACAATTGCCCAGAGTCTCTCATCACCTCCTCACACGACCTCCTCAATGTCACCCTCAGACACCCAACTCGTCGTTTCCCATTCGAGTTCCACTCCAGCAACGGCATAGAGCGCGATGTCACCCAACCATCTCCTCAGGGTGTCTGATCTATCTCCATTTTCTTCTGCATATTTGTTGAGCAATAGGTTCTTCGTTGGTTCGTTCCCGTAGTTTCTTGTTGCTTATTCTTTCCGGCTATCTGATCTTCAGCACAGAGCGAAGGCAGCTTTCTTCAAAGTATGAAGTCCATTAGAAATGCTTCTCTGGTTGCCGCAGCTTTCTGACCCATATAGAGAAGTGCCAACTGACTTGACATTGATGTTTGAAATCCGAATTTCGTTCTTTATTCTGAGGATTGCAGGGGATTTTCAAAGTGATTTCAGAGTGTTGAATGCTTTTCTTGCCTTTCGGATTCTGGTTTCGACATCCTGACCCGTGCTGTCGCCTGTAGTTGAAACGATGCTTTCTAGATGAGTGAGAGTTGACCTCTTTCAAATTTCTCCCGTCGATAGTGATTGATGCTTCACTGGCTGCTTCTTCTGTAAACTTGTTGGTTTTCGCCCGTAGATCTTCGATTCTGTATGACACTAAGCACAAGTCATCCACAAAATCCAGATCTTTTAGTGTCCTCATCGGTCCAACGTATTCCTTTCTTGTCGCTCCCCACCTCCGATGTGCCACACACAATCCAGCCCAACACAAGTAGGAATATCACCAGTGATAGTAGTCAGCCTTGTCTTACTCCTGTCTTCACTCCGAACGACTCGCTGAGTTTTCTGCTGTGGTTCACTTGATATGTGGTATTGTCTTATGGCTGTTGAATGAGGTTGATAAAGATTTGAGACACTGCGATCCGTAGTGTTGAAGTGGTTTCCAAAAGCCAATTACGGTTGATGCTGTCGAAGGCCTTTCCGAAGTCGATGAAGTTGAGGTAGAGGTTTGACTGGCATTCCATGCTGTGTTCGATGGTGATAATGCGAAAAGTTGCAATCTGATTCACATATGATTTGGTTCTCGTGAATGCAGCTTGTTTCGGCCAGCAGAGCTCTGTATCCAGTGTATCTCCCAGTCTCTCCAGGATGACACGACTTAGTATTTTGCTTGGTGTGGACAAGCGCGTGATTACACACGTGTTCTTACAGAGACCTGATTCACTATTGTTTACTGGTTTGACAAGGTAGCCTTTCTCCCAATTGGTAGGTATCTGTCCTTCCTTACAAACGATTTACAACAGTCGATTGAGTACATCCGTTGCAATCTCTGGATCAGTTTTCGGTGCTTTGGAGTGGAGGGGAATTCCCAATGGTCTCGCTGCCTTCTCGGGTTCCAGTAGCTCCACTGCATTCAAGAATACTGCTTTTGTTGGAGGATTGGCTTCGACTTGGAGACAGTTCTGTGCATGATATGGTTGGTGTTTCTGAATGCGTTGCAGGGGATGGTCGGTTGAGGTCAGTCTCTCGAAGTGATCCACTCATCAGTCTCTTCGTTTCTCCTCTTTGGTGATTAGGTCTCCTTGACCATCTTCTATTGGTTTAACCTGAGTTGATCTCTTCCCGGACTGAGACATGGCTGTCTGATTTAATGTTCTGAGGTCTGCAGCTTAATTTACTTTGGTCTCTAGTGTTACTTAGAATTGCCTTTTCTCTTTACTAGCACTCTTCTTCACTTCTTTATTCAGTGCGTTGTACAGTGAACTCAGCCTTAGCTTCTGTTGTCCATCATTGCATTGGTCCATCTGTTGATTTATCACCACCCAGCTCTCCCGTATTAGCTTCTAAGTATCTCTGTAGAGCCAACTTTTGTCTCCCTTTTCCTTTCTTCCTAAGACGGTTGTACACGTCTCTTCGAACATCACCCTCAGAAATATGCAGTACACTGGCACTCTAGTTTCCCCAGTGATGCTTCGTAATGTGTCGGACTTCGCTGTGATGACTGCGGTATGTGTGTCTATTGTAGATTTGTCCTTCAATTTCTGAGTGTTGAACTCGAATTGTACTCTGTCACCAACCACATTGAATGCTTTCAGCTTGAGCTTGCAGGCTGCTAGCACTAGAAAATTGATTCAGCCAATTTTTGTTCACCTTCTGGACTTTATATCGAGTGGACTGCGTCTCCACTTTCTTGAGATTTGGATGAGGTCTATCCTATTTTTGATGTGTCGGTTAAGTGAAATTCATGTTTCTCTGAGTATATCGTTGTGGTGGTACACACTAGCACACCTGTTTTAGAAGCTTTGTAATTTAAATTCCTCAAGTTTCATTTCCAGTGAAGTGTAAAGATAAAATCTTTGCTTACGTGAAAACTGTACAATAATCAGGGAAAAACAAAATAAATTTTCTTCAGTATATGAAATTTGATGTCACGAAATTTAACTGCAGATTGGTTACTTTTTCTGCCAGTGGTTTTCTTACGTGAATATGATGTTTAATATAAGTAAAATGGAATGACATATACAATTAATGAAACGTTGCACAAGTGTATAGCTTTAATAACGGAGATAAAACAATGGTTCCTGTAAGATATCTGGAATGAAAGACTTTAGCATTGTGGTAAATTAGAATTTATTGTTATGCGAGCATATGCACAGTAAGTTTAGAGACATAACCAACAGCATTTGCTGCTATCCTGCAATGATCTACACTTTTATTGGACACTAGGTAGTACCTAGTCTCACACGTTTAGTCTGTCTTTGTTTGGTGTAAACTGAATTCTGCAACTTTTCAATAGGTCTACTATGCTAGGTTGCTAGCCATCCTGGTGCACTGTGAATTGATGCTTTTAGATGGTTGGAGGCGATCGGTAGGAAGCCTAAGTCCTATGTTTCGTGCTTGTTGAACCTCGTCAGTAGGGCGTATCTGAAATCTATAAGGGACTCATATCCTCTCTGAGTTCTATGTAGAATGTAGATATTAGATACATTTCAGATTTCTAGAATTCACAATTTTAGAGTGTAGGCTAACTTTTTAAAAACTCTGGAGCCAGTAATCCTTAGTGTCAGAGTAGCAATCTGATTCAGGTTTAAACTGTGTTAGGAACAATTACATTTCTTCAAAGAATTAAACAACACCATCTGGAAGCTATATTTGTCAGTCCTTTGTATAAATTAACAGGCCAAGAAGTGATCATGCCTGGTCGAGAAAAAAGTGTGGAGCAGTGGTTTCAGTAGAAATGCCTTAGCTGAAAATTTATTTTTATGTGGTATTGTTAGTGAAAAAATACATCTATTTTCAAAATTAATGGACAACAAATACTATGCATAGGTTCAAGCAAGGGCCATTTAAATTAATTCAGCCTTTCAGTGAGAAGATAGAATAATTGTGAAGATTTGTAAAAACCACATCATGAACTAGAGGTATCTGTTTAAGAGATATTAGGCCACAATAATACAAGAGGAATAATGAGTCAAATAAAAAGAATTTACTCACGAGTAGATGTGGCAGATATTCATTAGTCACTGATCGTTGGATAGGTTACTAAACCTAGGTTTTAGTATACTGGATATCTTATATACTAGTGTATGTAATTATTAGCCAAAAATACGTTTGACTATTTGTACAGAAAAAAGGGTAACGTTACCTTTTTGGCAGTCAAAAACTGCCTGTAAGAGACTTAAGAAGTTACCTACAAGCCTTGTTTAAACTTTTTAAAGATGTTTTGTCCTTATTAGAAAAAAATGCTACCTAAAAGGCAAAAACTTATTCAAATGGTAGTGCACAGCTGCCTGGCCAAGAGCGTGATCATAATTAACCCTCACACTAGACAGATTTAGACTTTAATGACATCGTAAAATATAATTTAAAGGATGATGAAAAGTTACATGAACTCTTTTCATATTTCATGTAGGGAATAGTTTTGAAGGTCACCTCTTATATTTATCAGATGTCTGATTATTGTTAACGTCAATAAACAAGGAAATATCTAATACACTAGGTTTAAAATAAATTAGACGTCTATAATGGTATATTAATTCATTCTTGGGCCCATGGACGAAATATGAGCTGGTAACAAGTGACTCAGGTAGCCGTTAAAAACAGCTCTTAAAATCCCCTTCATATAAGCCTTCAGTTTCTGAATAAGGGGAATCATTTAACAATGGTATCGTCCTATATGCATTACTAAGCAACATATTTCTCTAGGTTACGACACCTAAGTGATGAGCGCTAGAATATATCGTCTCAGATATCCTGCCTACATTGAGAAATTTGAGATGTGCAGTTACAACACCCCTCAGTTGTGAAAATTTTCCATCCTAACTTGATTAAACATATATATATGTATATATAAATAGCGCTTTGTCTAACTATTTTTCGCAACTGTCAACCACCTTTATCTGGCTTTTACAATATATGTTTTACAGGGGTTGGCAGAATGAATATCCTTTATTTACATGTTCTTCTTCATTGGAAGAGAAGTCAGCAAATTTTCCCGTTGTAAAATGGTTTTTATTCTGTAATTTGATTGTTTAACATTAAACCTTGAAATTACTATTCGATATGAGATATTTCTGAAATTTATTTTCAGTAAGTAACCATCATTAAGTTGCTCTTTAATAAATCTTGAATTTATTTTCCTTAACGTAAAAACCACAGATAATGATTTAGTATTATTTTAAAAAAATATGTAAGATATGACAAACTAACAAACAAATAATTGCTGAAAATTGTCTGTATTCCTTCTTATTTTCCACCGAAATAAAGTGATAAATAATTTTGTTTTTACTGTCATTTTTTTAAACACTTACTCATGCACTAGAGAGTAATTTTTAGCGGTCGTTTTCAACGAGTCAGTCAATGAAACTTGGCCGTCACATACAGAAGAAATTAAGTCTTCTCATTGGACACTGGTAACTAATGTGAAGTGTCTAGTCCTTTCTTTGGTGCAGACTGAATTCTATCAGTCAGGCTTTTGCAATGTGGCCACCATTCTAGGTAGCTCGCCAGCACGGTGCACATTGATTTGATGATATTAGATAGTTGGAGATAGTGATGGCGAGCTACCTAGAATGGTGGCCACATTGCAAACCTGACTGATAGAATTCAGTCTGCACCAAAGAAAGGACTAGACACGTCACACTAGTTACTAGTGTCCAATCAAAATACCCACTACAGTCCTACAGGAGATCAATCGAGAGCCCGAATAGCTCAGTGGTAACGTGTCTGACTGCAGCACTGGGTGATGCGGGTTCGAATCTCAGAGATATTCCTTCAAGGTTCCAGATACACCTTGCTGACGAGTGCCAACTAGCACGAAACCTAGGTCCAAGGCTTCCTGACTATTGCCTCCAACTATCTAATATCTTGTAATGAAGTCTTCTTTGTTTATTATTTGTCCTCTACATTTGACAAAAACTGAAAGCGAAACTTATTTCTCAAAAGCAAAGAGAATACTTAGATAATGGATTAGTAATGTAATCCTGATGTCAAGATCTTATAATTATTTTTACAATCAGTTGAAGTTTGCTTAATGACAATGGCCAAGCATTTATGAAAAGACCCAAAAGAATGAAAAGTCTATTCTGAAGGAAAGGTTATTGAACATATATTAAAAATTGTCTGAATTTCTTATTTACATTCGCTACGTGAAAGAATAAAAGACATGCTAAAGCAAGAGGTAGGTAATATGTAAGGAAACAACTAACTTAACGTCACTAAATATCTAGGACAATGAAGCTTATGAAGTATACAACAAGTATGAGTAAAACTTCAGTCATTTTTATAACTTCATACCTGTCGCTTCTTGTTTATCATGCATCAGAACTACAAAGTATGACAAGTTAACCAGTAATCGAATTCTGAAGTGAGATTATTTTTCACAAGACAGTATTACAGTGAAATGAGAAAATGGATTATTGGAGACCTCAGAAACTAGAAATGAATAATACTCAAAAGTAGGAATAAATGGTATGCAAGATATGACTATGATTATTATTATTATTATTAGTGAATAAGTGATAATTTTACTCATAAAATGTACACAGTTGTGATTATGTATTACGTATTTACAAATAAAGGAATAAATTTATTCAGAAGTAGATTTCGTCACGAACCAATACCATTTGGTGAATCACTGAAAACCCCATGGAGAACAGAACAGTTATTTTGTCCTAGTTAGTCTTCAACAGTGCGCCCCTGTTATCTCATAATCTTCAAGTTACGGATCAATTCTGTTGAATGTTGAAGCACTGAGCTGAGGTACAATGACCTACTTATATGTCTGACGTATAGCAGCACCTCTATTCAGTGTCACTGGTGAGAGTATGTCCTCAAACTAGACTTGTGTAACTCCACAGGTCAAAAGAGGAATAATTAGTCTCCACCAGGTTTGCATTATTATGTATATACTTTCTAAAAGTCGAAACAAAACAAATATTTGATCAAGGTAAAAATTTCAATGAAAAAAAATCATGTTGCAACGAAACAAACTTTTTGAGTTGCATATTTGTGTTCTTGAATAGACTAGAATTAATTATAACACACTTATTTGTATACCACTGTTCACGGTGAGTGATTGATATACACATAGCTAAAAAATTGGCAGTTAGAAGAAACTAACTAATAAAAAATAAAAAAGGTATGGAGATGAGTAGGTGAATTAAAAGTTAATTTAATTTCCAATTTCACTTTGTAACTGTAATTTGTGCTTTTGTGCATTTGTGGTAGGAATCAAATTTTTTACGAACTTTACATCACTTAAAATGGTAACCTACTAATTCAAATAACAAGTACTTGAAAAAGATAATTGATTGGCATTTTGATATTTCATAGTGCGATGAACTCTTCATTTGATCTGCAATTTTGTTTGAAACAAAAATAAATCAAGGAATATTGAAAGCTATTTTTAGAAACGTTGGTGGTTCATTAAATTTCTTGGTAGATGAGACTATTTTTAATTCCATCTAGAGAGTCACATGGGGGCATGAGCCTAGCAACCCCATCCTATAAAATAAACACTGCTACAGAAACTTCAAGCTGCTAGCTTGAAGCCCTATGTTCCACTGGGGAACGTGAAGGAAAAAAAAGAGTCACAGATAATCATAATTACATGAAGATCATGTGGTACTTAAATTTCGTTACGTTGCTCAGATTTTATTTCATCAGTTCGCTCATGATAAACTAACACGATTTTAAGCTTTAAAACGAAGTCTGTACTTATCTTTTTTTTGTAGATAAAAGATATTACCTTGTGACACTGAAAGATTCTACTATAATTTCTGTCCTTGTTTTTATACCATGCATTTGTACACATATACATAAAGTGGATTTGCTTCCACAGCTTCAAAGAATTTCAGACAGGTTGATTGTTGCAATACAAATATAAACTAAGTTTATCAGGTTAAAGTTGTAGTCACTATTTGAAACCGCTTTGACTTAGCTTAAGTTTATAAGTACATCCACAGGAGAGAATTATTTCTTGACTGAAATACACACACTGATTATTGAAAGTCAACGGTGATTACCACCTAACCTATCAAAATGCCATGCAACGGACTCACTATTGTGAATTTAAAATATAACCCTTTACAAATACTAAGTGGAACGCAAGTTTACATTGAAGGAAATAAGCGTATTCCCACACTAGCCAATAACTTCATTTCACTACTTGTATAATTAAAGTCAGTAGGTTATCGTCGTACAGGAAATTTTAACAGTTCAGTTTTGTTCATGTTGGCCAAGGTATTCTGACTGTATCCAACTGTATAATTTTTTCCGTGCTTCTGTTTAAAAATAATTTATACTCAGATGTTACACACCTATGCGGATGGTACTGACCTCCTAAAACATTTCATTACCAAGACCACATCATTAAGAGAGCCATTGAAAGGGAAGGAGTACCATATATCTGTTTGTCCTAATTTGTAATTGTTAGTGTGGAACTATGAAAGAAGCGCAAATCATAACTAGAATAGGCAGGTGTATGATAACACGGTTGAAATGGACGATGAATTCTAAAAATTCAGTCAGTTTGTTAAGTAGCACCACTGCTTTTCAGTAAGTGTCTGTCCTCATTTCTGACTTGATGGATGCCCATGGAATTTCATTAAAGCTGAGAGAAATTTATTTCAGAAGTATTCACTAATGATCAGCGGACTAATAATCATATTTTGAATTTATGAGGATCTTGTTGACGGTATCGATCTGAGAAAAATTGAAATTCATACACACCGTGTTGCTATCCTGCAAATGATTTGATTCGAAAATTAATCTGATATTGAAATTTTGAACGGAGAAGCAGCGTAAAATAATTTGGACAATTATAATTTTAAAAGGCTTAGGGGGTGAAAGAGTTATTTATCTCATTACAACTGATCTTAATTTTGTTTTACGAGTTCATCTTCTACGTGCAGCTGAAGGCATCGGACTCCCCTTGAAGAACCCAAACCTGTTAAGCAGAGAATAGTTTGTTTAAATCAAAAAATCTATTTGAAGTGGTTCACTTATCTGTAATACACCTGTTTACCTACATTTAAAAAGTTATTCTCCAAATAGCTACAAATGAGCATTAGTCAAGACTCTGTACTATAGAGCTAGGAGAATATGCTCTGCAGAAAAATTAAAGGAAGAATTTATGATTCTCGAAAAGATGTTAAAAAATAGTAGTTACCCCCAGAGATTCATTAACAAATATGGAAGAAGTGGAGGCTCAAACATCAAACAAACACAGTGGGAAAAAGGCCTGTCTTCATTCAACTCGATTTTGAAGGTGAAAATATTGCAGCAGTAGTCAACAGAAGATTGAGTACGTCACTAGCATGAGTCTTTCCTGCATCTAAGTTGGTTCCCGTCTGTCGGACATAATGTTGTTTGGTGCAAACAAAAGACGACAGATACCATTCTCATGTTAACTCCAACTGTGTATACAAATTTATATGCTTCCGCTGGAGCAGTTACACTGAAAGAACAGAAAGAAGGACACACCTCCTATTTTCTGAATATGCACCAAAAAGCCTACGTTTCAAGGGAACAAACGCTTACAATGGTGCTATTACCAGACATCTCCTCGATACAGGTCATGACGTGGACATCATGAAATCTTTTGAAATTATCAATAGACAAAATAGTCCAATTCTTCTCAAGTACGCTGAAGCAATTTCTATCAAACACCTGAAACCCTATTTATGTGTTCAGAAAGAAACATTTATCGGTTTTTCCTTGAGACGATAAATGGGTGTCTTTACTGTTTCCACCATTTGATCACGTAACCTTTGGCTTTAACCTCCCTCCTTCTCCATAGCGTAACTTTGCTTGTTTCCCTTTTCTGTGATGTGAGTTGAACTCATCACACTGTTAATCAATTTATTAGTTACTTATCATATTATTCACTCCTTGACTTTATCACTTAGATCTTTTGCCATTGTATCCAAGCCTTTATTATCTGATTAAACTTGAACTTTCTGGATATAAGCTATATAAGTGTGACTTCTTAGCACTGTTTATCAAGTTTAGAGTCTCCTATCACCTAATATTATGTAATATTTGCAAGTATGTTAAAGTTGTCTTGTACATAAACTTTATAACTTCTTTAGACTCTACGCAGATGGTGAGAAGCTGACAAAATAAATGATGGTACCAGCTTATTCTGCATAAACCATTGTCCGTGCTTTATTTCAAATAATAATGCTAAAGCTAACTTGCTAAATCTGTAGTCACCCTATCAATTATTCTCTGTTCCAATACCTTCATTCGGTAACTGGATACTTGTTTTGCTTGTCTTGTTAGTTAGCATTAGAAGTTCCCAAAACTACATGAGTGTCTTTCAGTTTCACATTATATGTATTAGCAAATCAATGCGTTTGGTACATTAAGGAACTTGAAGAACTAATAGGATTCACGTGTACGGTATTGAATTCACATCAAGTACACTTCAAATTTAATCTCACAATGTTTAAATCCTTGTCAGTAAACTGAGTTATGTGTGCTATTCAGGATTAATAAAAAAAATCACAGTAAATTCTGACTTAAGAGAAACATAATTCACTATTACACGTAAATACATTTTTTGTGATTACAAAAATGTGTCTGCGGGACACATGTCTCTTCACTAATTGGGCTCTTTATTTTTATTCACTTGTGACTGCGTCGTTGAGACATGTATTGCTTAAAAAACATCAGAGCATGAGAGTCACAAGAATTTGCAAAGTCTGAATGAAATGAATTTAAACATGTGACAAGCTCCGAATAGAAAAACTATTTAGCACACTATATCATTCTCAAAACATGATGACAGCATCCGCACAATGCATATTTTCTATAAAAGCCAGTCACTTTTGTCTGTTAAAAAAAACACCAAATCACGAGTACGAAATTTAATTTTAGCTTAACACACTATTGACAGTTGATGGGGTATCATATGACCCTTCAGCAAAAAGCATTGAGTATTACATATATATATATATATATCATGCATAAGATGTTGAGATTCAATCGATAGAAAGCCCCCCCCCGTCAGCCTAGTGGCTTTTTCAGTCTTATCAGGAAAGAAAATTGAATAACTTCCTTTGGAAGAAATTCACAAAGTTATTCTTTTTGATAACTTCCATTTTAGGTTCTGCAGTTATTTATATTAGGCAAGCTAATAGATCAGAATATAGCAAGTAACAGTCGTGAATTGAAAACGATAGTGAAACACTTCAGGAAGGATAACAAATTTTTATTGGTAATGCCGATGGCTGCTTCTTCTCATGGTGAAGTCATCAGGGACTGCATGAAGTGGACCTATAATGCTGTTAAGGGGAATTTATCACACCAAACATTATATCTTCTCACATTTTGTAAAGTAGCCATCCCGTAGCCAGATGGTTAGTCGAACTCTTACAGCCTCTACATAGTGAGTTGGTGAAACACAGTGTAGAGGATACTTTTGGATGTGTTGAAAGGATAAAAGATTTAAATGTTGACAATAAATTCATGATATCATTTGACGTATCTTCCTTATTCACCAATGTTCCACCAATGGAAACAGTAGATTTTGTATGCGAAGGACTCATAAGACGAAACATCGATGTCGGCTTTCCTATATCTTTTATAAAAGAGCTTCTATTGAAATGCACAATGAATGTCCACTTTTTATTGAATAAGGAACTACAAAGACAAATCGACGGTGTGGCAATACAGTCACCACTAGGACCCATTCTAGCCAACATTTTCCTTGCGAAACTAGAAAATGGGACTTTGAAAGATGTTACTGATGAACTTGAATTCTATTGCCGGTACATGGATGATACATTTTTGATTATGAAAAATGAGAAGGAAGCAAAGAACATTCTGGATAAATTTAACGAGGTTCATCAGGCAATACATTTTACTATTGAGAAAGAAAAAGACTCTAGTATTTCATTTCTAGACGTCCTTATGACCAGAAAAGAGGATGGCACAATAAGAAGTGTATATAAAAAAACCTACATCAACGTGTCAGTATACTCATTTTTTCAGCTTCGTACCCTTGAAATACAAACTTAACCTGATAAAGTGCTTGGTTCACAGAGCAAGGGCAACCTGCTCGGATGAATGTCTTGATGAGGAACTTAATAATATTAAACGGTTGCTGAGTAGAAACGGTTATTCAGAAAAGTTTATTGATAAAGATATGAACATAAATCATAGATGTCTGAATTAATATTTTCGTTAATTGTTGTAGTAAAAGATACCTGATAATATTTGATTTGAAATAATAGTGAACCATACAAAATAGAAACGTCGAGTTACTTTCATCTGTAAACACGTTTATATTTGATTGCAAAGTTTCTTTCAAACCAACAACCTGTAATCAATCAGATATCTTACTTTCTCTATATCCTTTTACAAAAAAATATCACCTAACACACTTACATAGTTTACTTGTCGGTCCTGAAACCAGAAAAGGAACGACGGTTGTAGGTCTAGGAACTTCACCACGTAAGTACAACCTCGTTCTCACTGAAACTTCGACCACGGAAAAATAAACTTATTCTCCTCTGGAATCAGGAAAACTTCTCATTTCGAGGACAAATGTCACCGGCGGGTGAGAGCCTTCCAGAACCCAGTCAACTGGTGTGTATTCTTTCGATAAGATAAAAAAGAAGCATACGGGAACGGAATCTGCGCACCATGTTCGAGGCTGTCTGGCTACCAAGGCCAGTAAATGAGAAGAAACGACACAGAAGTTTTAGGGATATGCGAGAGCAGAAAAGACGGATGAGAATCCACAAAAGTGTTAACTCCTGTAGCCTAGATGACAACAGCGAGTGCACTAACGATGTTGCCAGCAACGGCATGGAAGGTCCTCATGCATTAAGAATCAGTCCCATCTGGGACCAAAACAACAAGATTCGAATCAAAACGAAAGAAAGTTACAGTGATACAAAGCTATGCACGATGCGACAAACAGTGCAGTTCCAATGGAGAAGAAGGACTTCCACAGACAATTGCATGCAGTGACGAACAAACCCACAACCAAATCATGCTATTAAATTTCTAAATTTCATGTTACACTAAACAAACAAAACTGGGAGCAGGCAATACAGAAAGAGAACCCGTTATGGGTTGACAAGCGTTCGATGATATGAATGAGAATGCAGAACTCTTTGCAGACCTCTGTGACTTTGATAACTTGTTGGTTGGAAGCAGAGTGTACAAGCACAATGATATCACTAACTAGATGCACCAAAAGTCAGATCGACTTCATCTCAATCTCAAGAAAGTGGAGACGCAGCCTACTGCATACAAAATCGAAAAGGGGAGTAGATACATATTCAAACCACAACTTAGCACAGGGGGGCGTTCAAAGTTAAAAGCCTCCGAAAGAGCTGGAGACAGAACACAATTCAGGTTCAGCACTCAAAAACTGACGGATGAAGCTATAAATGACACCTTCATCACAGTCACCCGGAAAAAACTGGCATCAAGTAACATCTTCGAGTAAACCTGTGCGGACCAACACTCGAACACTTTGAATGCGTTATGAAAGGAAAGCTGTTTTGATATATCTTAGAAAGAAAGAGGGAAAACGACAATGGAATATCCGTCTACACACACGTAGAAGCTGATGAAGGGGAGAAGGATGATGTAGGTGATGAATCTAAGCAGAGATGAACAACAACAAAAAAGGTGAGCATAGTCTAAAACTCGTTGAAAAAAGGAGTGAAAAAGCACTAGGAAAGACAAGAGACGCTTTTCGACTCACTGGCAACTGGAGCAGAACAAGATGCAGATAAAAGAGACCTCACAACGCTGTATAAAAAACCCATGTCTCAATCCAGGAAGAGATCAATGCAAATGATGCAGTGAGAGATAGTAAAGGGAACCAAAGCGGTGAAACAAAAGAAATTGAGGACTAGTCACTTCGAGTGACTCTTGAACCAACTGGCACCAGCAGACACAGAAATTCAAAGGAAGATCTACGATTTGATAAAAGCGAAACTCTCGAACTCCGGAAAGTTACGGCTAGGGGGCGGCAAGACCAGATAGAATCTCTCAGGCAACATTGAAAACGAAGGCAGAAACCTCAATGGATTTGCTTACGCCACTATTGCAGAGGGTAGGGAAGTGAAGGTACCAGCCGATTAGTAGAACAGTTACATTGTCAGATCTTCAAAGGACAGAAACTTAGGCCTGTGTAAGAAGTGAGGCGGGTTCATACTCCTGTTCGCTACAAGTAAAATATTAGGTGCATCTTCAATGGACTTAAAGATGTTTTGGTTGCAAAACATCTAAAGCGTTCATAAACATCGTTCGATAACTATATGATGATTCCACATGCCTACTGATTCGCAAAGGAAGTTAAGCGAAGTTCATAAGTGAGAATAGGGGTAAGTGCTTACTCACTGTCACCTATTATCTTCTTAGTCTTAGTGGTCTGGATCACTCGGCAGACAGTGTGGAGTGAGAAGGCAACCAACGCTGGGTAGTCAAAATTACCCTGAAGGATCTGGACATTACAGATCGTTTATGCCTGAGTTCGCAATAACCAGAAAATCAGTAGACGAAAACCGACAAGTGATCAGTAGAGGTGAACTTAGAGAAGCCACCTGAAGCCTCCAAAGACGTATTTGAGGTACAACTGAACAACAATGATACTTCAGGAAAGAAACGCACGTACGGTGCAGTGCAACTTCCCAAAGATTACTGTTCTCCAAATAACTCTGAGCATGGTTCTGGAGTAGCTAACATAACTTCGTCCAGAAAAGCCCTCACGATGCTGTAGAGTCAAACTAGTGGTTCTCAAGAAATATGCTGGAGCTCTGCATGTTCCACTACATAAGTTGTTAAGACAGTCATTACATAGATGTCAGTATCTGAGAAATCGTATCACCTATTTTTTAAGAGGGAACCGACAAAACACAATGTGCTATGGACCAGCAGTCCCACTGCCAGAAGTATCAAATGTGGTGAAAAGCCTGCTGACGACCAAATCAGGGAGCCTTTGAACTGGAACAGCATCTCATACGAAGCTCAACAAGGACTCAGCAAGGAGTAACCCTTTGCTACCTATGTAGTTGCAGCTTGGAATAAGTGGACAGCATGCTGGGATCCAAATATCCCGTTCTTCACCCTGTACCTAAGCTTTGCCGAAGCCTTAGACTCGGTTTTTCATGAAATCCTACTCCGGAGAGTCCCAGTAAAATGGGTTAGCAACCCATCGCTAGCTTGAATTGGGGCCTACTTAAAGGTTAAAAAAGTTTTGAATGAATGCGAATCAAGTACGCCCTAGGTGCAGCCACTTAAGTATGACAAGGGGAAATTTGAGGTCCACTACTATTCCTAATCTTTATAAACAATCTCCCTAACAACCTAAGATCTTCAGCTCTTTTCGACGCAGACCACGTAAAGCTATGGATAGCAATGAGAAACATATACGATTAGATCACACTGAAAGAAGATTTAACCAACTCGGAGAAATGGACCACGGAAAATGTGCTAAATTTCAGCAGTAATAAATGCCGAATAATGTTCATCCACGCACCAGCATATCAAAGGTTCCTACATCGCTGATAATGAACCTACCTCTACCAGACCTAGACAGAATGATATCTAGGGTACTGCTGATAGACAATACACACAGATACCACCTATTCCGGAGACGCGGCCAAAGCCAATAACGCAATCCAATTCGAGTTCACTTTCGCAGTTGTACAAAACATTTGTGCTACAAAATGTAAAAATTCGCTGCACCTCCACTCTTCAAAAGACTACGGCACACAGGTTGAGGAAACTTCAACCAATTCACCTGGGACAATAAGACGCCTTATGAGCTTTCCGTCTCACACTCAGTCGACGTTCTTACCACCGGCGATTTTGCAGAAAGTGCCTAAGCTTTTGGATATGCCTACAAGAAAGATTATTAAATTCGACGGCAGTTCTATAAACCACAGCGATTCTATAGATAATTTCGAAGACTGGATAGATGACAATGATATCGGATATCAGGCAAAGTTCGATAACTTCATTCAGCACTACGAAGGAGAAGTAAAAGTGGATATTAAGCACTGTGTTCTGTTAGGACCGGAAGAAGGCTACAGTAAACCTTTGAAATTGTTAGAAGTATTCCAGCAAAAGCGTATTGTGGCACGCATCTTCGTAGATAAACTTTTGAATTTCCCAAATATAATAGGAGGTGACGCAGTGCTATAGGGGAATTTGTCTTACGAGATGCAGGCATATGAAGTGACTCTAAAACAAATTCTATTTCAGATTTGAATTCTGGCAGAACTCTTGGAAGCCTTTTTCTGAAATTCGCTGTTCATTCACAGTGAGAATGGGTAACGGTTGCGTATAACATTACACATAACATTTCATAATGAAATGTTACTGCAGACATCTAAAAAATTACACAGAACAGTTGCCAGTCATAGTTTAACCATTTAAGCTTACTTATTTCCAAACGATCAGATACTGCTAACACTACGGATGGATTGCTAACTAGTAGGCGTTCCACTGGAAGAAACTGTGCGCAGATCGGTGTTCCTACAAAGAACTCTCAACCAGGTGCTAGATGTAGAATGTTTGTTGCTCTGCTTTCAGTGTCCAATGTAGAAAAATTGACTAGCGATTCAAAGGAGCAGTCACATATTTTCCTTCCGTCTTTTTAAAGGTGGAAGATGTCTTTGCTAACAGGTAAGATAAATCCTAAAGTAAGTGCACTGGATTTACGCATTTACGCAAGATACTCTGTATGCAAACGCAAGTTTTTAACCTCCAACTTTAGAGACTGATCGAGACAATGAATTGATCGTACAAAATACGAGATAAATTTGTTGATCAGAATCGTAGTGCGATGATGACTGCCTAGATAGTTAGGGCTCGTGCACGAACGACAGAATGTGAAACGACAGTGTGCCAAATAATGTAGATGCTTGGTCGCCCACCTTCAGCTTAACAAGTCGACTTAATCAATAAAGGTCAACATCCAATGCTGAGGGAAGAATGCAGCAGGCTTATAATTTTAGAGAATTATTTACCACTACAGGTCACTCCCTCCTTGGTGCGATCGTGAAGATGCTAAGACGATACCAGTCGGAAGTGAGAAGCTAATGTTGACATCATTAGTAAAACTTCCGGTGGGTGCGATGGTAATGGGTTGCCTTATGGCCATCTGTCGGTGCTAATGTGATGTATGCACAAGGATTCGTTCATGTTCGTCCGTTGGTTGTCGTGCTTCTTGTCTAGTGCCCATTGCACTTAGGAAAACAGAACAAGAATGCTGAGAAGTGAGTTTGAAAAATATCACCAAAAATAACAGTTGGATTGGGACATACATACACAAAGTGAAGAAATTGCATAAAGGGGGGACATCGAAATAAAAAAGATAGCTATTTTATAAAGCATTCTACACGATACATATTACAGAACTCAAGAAGTTATTTACTTTCAGAATTATTGATGATTAAACTGTGGAATTTCGCTTTATTTATTCCGCAAGCTAGTACACACATCTTCACATGAATGTGAATTAAGTAATATGTAATAAATAGTGATATGTAATGAAACATTACTTCTTTTAAAGGTAACAATGCAGAAGGTATCTATTTATGCCACTAAAATTAATTAGAGCATTTATTTAGTTAGCACAATTTGAATTTCATTCTTCACTTCGGAATTTTTGCCCATTAGTGTAAATACCAGTTGACCACGGTTCCGAATCCTGCTCTGTATGAGAGAAGTAACCTAGTGCTAAATATATAAATGTTTTTATCATCGTTACGATCTACGTTTCTATTCTTTATTTGAGACGTTCACATAAGTAATAAACACGATAAATCGTGTTCGAAAAATCATCCAGTAAATAATACTGCTTCGATGTGTAATATATCAGTCAAACAAAATAATGTGGAATTACATACTACCATAATGCCCAAGTTTTACATGTATATCAATCAGAAATTCCTCTGCCAGACGATATACATACAGTTTTAGTTGCAGATATTTTTAAATGTCGTGGCCTAAAGTGTTCTCATGATTGTTTAAGTTGGAAAACACTCCTTATTGCTTTATATTTTAGGATGAATGGCTAAAGGAATTGAAACTATAATCCCTATGGGTGATAATGATATACAGTAACTGACAAAAGTCTTTGATTTCGGGATTTCATCATGAACTGACATCAGTTAGAGAACCATTGGAAAACCTGGGAGTACTGGACAGCAGTTTCGTCAGACTAGTTTGGGATTCTTCAGTAGTATGCACCCGCCGCAGGGGTTCAACCCCAGGACCTTCCGGTTACAAGGCGAGCACGTAGACCATTAAACCACTGAGAACCGATCCAATAGCCCATGAATTCCAACTTCCGCCAATTCACGATATAGCCTAACTACCAGCCAATGTCATAGCTGGCGAATATTTATCCTCACACGCGACCTGCTGTACCCCACTGGTCACGACTTCTCCCTAGAACCGATGTCAGCTCATGATAAAAACCTGAAACCAATCAAATCCCTGCACATCCAGTGTTTGTTCATGTATTTTGGAGGATCAGTATCTAACACCACGTCAAACTCTGTTTGAATGTAGCTAGTGTATTTATAAAAATTTCCTCAGGCATATGATTGTAATGAACACTAGAAAACAACAACAACAACAACAACCGGAAAGAGTCAAATCCGCATAATTACTCCAAAAGAGAAAGAGGTCGTACATGTATCCGCACTGGTGGTAGTTGAATTCAGGCTAACTCCTATGGGTTTAAAGTTGAGTGGTTATAACAAAGGCTGCATCAAAAGTTAACGTAGCCTATATAGATATTATGAACTTCCCAGGGCCGTGGAAACCTCTTTCCATTAACTGACAAAACATATGCTTTCCCTACTCGTTGAACGGAAATTATTCTCTCTCTTTTTGACGTACTTTACGAAGAAGGCAACCCCCTTGCTAAACAGAAGAACTAATTCAACACGATTTGATCACTAATAAAACTCACTTGTTTGTCATCCTAATCCCTTCCAGCAGCTTCAAGTTCATGTGTTGGTGCTACCCCCTACACAGTTTTCTTAGTACCCCTAAGTTCTGTCAAGGTTGCTAATAATTTAAGTCAGAAAAATATCAATAATAGTATCTTAAATTCACTCATGGTATAGGACGTGTTGCTAAGACATTCAAAAGCAAATGACAATGAGTGAACAAGAATTTAAACGCGTTCGCTCTGAGGTATTTGTATGACCTAGCAACATGTCTACCCTAAAGATTAACGTGACAAATTCACTTTAGGGCTTTTAATTCTAGGCACTAAGTCAATGTTTGTAAAACTAGAGTCTCGAGTGGTTTGTGGGTGATCTCCTACAAGAACAAGACCGTACTTAGATTGGTATTTTGTACTTTCATCTGATAAATTATGAGACGCTATGGGTGAAACAGAAAAGTTTTCCGTCCGAGTGCTTGCAGCTATGTCTGCATTTCGGAACAGGGTGTAAGATGGTAAATATATTTATCTCTAAGTCTGATCAGGCTTTGAAGCCCATTTGACTTCCTTTTCTGTTCGTACTCTAGTGGTCCCTATGATTTCAGGAAATATAACTGCCAAGCTAACCCCTCTGTGGTTATCACAAGGACTTAATTAGAAATCATTTTTAGCTTCCATGCTTCAGCTAAAATTTTGGTTCACTTATTAATCCTGGTATCAAGTAATTAATTAACTTTAGATCCCGTCAATGCTCGTTGTGGTCGAAGTTACTGTGTCTATATTCCGTTCATTCTGCTTCAGCTAAAAGGGAAGCTAAACAGCAGTTATCTTTTCATTGCTTTTGGCTGTTATTGCTCGCCAACGCCCTGAATCTTTCTGTACACACTTTATTAGTGAGTTACCAAATCACTCTTATTAACCTTCATACTCTTAGGCTGACATCGCGTTTGAGTAGATGTGTAAGGGGACTGGTTGTGCTCCCGATACGTCACACTGTACCAGCTTTAATAAACGCACTGTATCTAACCAACCACTTAATCAGTACGCTACCTAACCCGCAAGTGCTGATAATAAAATACAAATCAAAAGGACTCAGCCATTTAGAAATATACTCTAATGAGTTAGATATATTTAAATGGAACAAAATATTAAAGTTATTTGAAGTAAATATTTTAGAACTTATTTGGCTAGCGTAACTGAACTATGGATCCTGTGGGTGTGTTGCCAGAAAAAAGGAGTAAAGTGAAATGCCATTTGAGCCTGATCGAACCCAAACGATCCACATGGTGGTTACACATTTTTTAGTTATTATTAAGTTAATTCATTTCGATCCCTTTATTTTATATTAACTTTGGTGAGGTGCCATGAAATCCGAACACACTGTTGAAATAGACTAAATATTTGCACTATTTTTTGAGTACCAGAAGCACGATTGCTTTTCTGACAGCGAACTGAAAATTATGACGGGCTCCTTCGAGGTGAATAACCCTCTTTCTACCAAGCATCTTATCATTTCCTGTGTGGAGTTTTGACATCTTAACTACCTCAAACCAAAAAATGTCTTTTATTTGCTATCATTTTGCTTTTATTTTGAACTAGCGTGTGGTTAGTATCCGAATAAGTGAGATGAAATGAGAGACAGCCGACCACCAAATTCATGCAAATTTAACTAGTTGATCTGATGGTTTTCATTCTTAGACTATTTCATTACGCCATTGTAGGTGACTGTCACCGATTCGTTCGACTAGGATTCCGAAAGTATAGCCTTATGACCAGTGGACATATGTGAAGTGTCAACTAGATAACAATACGTTTCACCGATGACAATGAAATGTTACTTCATATAAGCTGGAAATCAACAAACCTTTCATAAGTGTTCCATCTTAACTTAGGAGCCTTCAACATACAACAAAATACCACAATTCCTACGTGTTAGAAACATGAAAGCTTATACAAGCCTGTGAAGTTTGACTTCCACTGTCAATTCACTAAAAAACGAAAACATTCAATTTCAACAGTAATACTCTTCCTAATTATTCTGTGTATAACGTTAGACCAAACCAACACTGAGTAATGATATAACAGTAAACTCCTATTTTGATTCTCGCTTATTCATATATGTAAAAGCCTTTTTCGACTGAAAAAGTAGTTTTGTCCAGATCCCCTCTTAGAATCAAAATAACTTTTCTCCACATAATCAATTCAACATCAACAACTTTTCTTAATTATTGCCTAATAATGTACATGCATGATATGAAATCAATTTTGCAGCCATGCATCAGTGTGATGCAAGTAAACAATTAAGTGTAAGTTAGTGCATTAAGTCATAAGGGAGAGGAGTTATATCCGGTCATAACACTCATGAAGTGACGTTAAAGTAGAACTCGTTACCCACCGATTGAAGGTCTGGTGTTTTCACTAATAGCGTATGTTCTTTTTCCTGTCAGTCAATATATCCCATAGCCTAAGAATCATCTTACTGTTAAATTACAAGGTAACTTCTCCGTTATATTTTTCTGTTTAGGTTCTTCAGTTTATCGATGAACCTAATAATACTTATTCAAATATTTACTTACCTGCTCAATCAGGAAGTAATAATGGGATGAGACGAGAATATGCCACCCAAATACATAAGCAATCGGTGGATACTATTCATAGATTGGTTCCAAGTAAGCTGTTTTTACACCCACGTACTTCTTTTATCCAACTTGGGTGATTCAGAGAACAGCCTCTTCAACTAGAATGTGGATATGACATATACCGGACAAAACTTGCGAGAAACAAAGGTTAGAAGAAATGAACCTTGAAGGGCGTGTATTCGACTACCAAAAAAATCTAATGGAACTAGAAAAGCTTGGAAAACTGTCAATCACAGGTCTACACAATATAAAATCAATGCATAAAGTTGGTTTTGATAATATTGAAATCAATCGGAAAAATTTCAGAAATCATAGTGAACTTTGATAAAGCTATTAGCATTAAATAGTGAAGAGTCAGTAAAAACAAAATCGTTTTGTTTTTCATTCATTGGGAAATACAAACATATTTTACGATAGTGAATATCACATATCCAGGGCCAAAGGTTCTTTTCAAACGACGTAATCTGAACTTGGTTTGGACACATATCATTTCAGTTTAGTTGTACATTGGCCTGTTACAAATTTCAGCGCGTGACTAGTGGCTTCAAATCTGTCGTACACTATTTTGGCATACAACTATCAAATGGGTCTACTAACTCTTTTTTTTAATTCTGAAAATCATTTGCGATAAAAAGTTTTGAATTCGATGAGATAATGTCTCTCGAGTGATTTTACCGCAAGATTTTGTTGCAAATCAGAGAATCAATTTCAAACTCTTGAGCTTGTCGAGTGTATTGGTCATTCTTTCTGTTGCCGTGAGACACACTTCCTAGTTTAATAATGTGTATCGTCTATAGTTAACACCCAGCATTCCTTCACCATTAGGTATTTATTGATCAAAAGATATATGATAGATAGTTAATTGTTAATTCGAAAGCAAGGAAATCATCGTGCGGTTTTCCAACCCTTTGAGTTTAATAATAATAATAATAGGTTCGGTAAATAATGGTTCTATGCACGCGGTTGTTGAATCGTTATTATTTAATTTAATCATAATTTCAAGTTAGATTTCGTCACGAACCGATATCATTTTGGAGAAGCGCTAAAAATCTTGAAGCACTGGTCGGCTGTTTCGTCCTTGTTTATGACTTTTTAACAATGCACAGCCACAACTCCACCACACAGGTTCGACTTAGGGTATTCATGTTAACAAGAAGACCTCGCTGACCGTTGAGGTTTAGTAATGATGGCGATTCTTGACGAAATCTGCCTTGAAATCCATCAAATCTATCCAAGTCGACACTTAAAACCTAATTACAATTACTTGTTAGTTAGAAATTTCATCGTGACATGTAAGAATTATTTTTTTTGGCTGTGTATATAGGTGGGATACTATGTAACTGTCAGTGTCAACATTAAATAACAGTTTTCGTTTAACGTGCAACTGTATTTCCCAGCTGACATACCAGGTAAATGTGCACTTCAACGACAAAGAAATCCTCAAACATTTTGCCGTGGACTGCTCCAAGGAATATTTCAGCATACAGTTTTGTAGTTTTTTCATACAACGTATGTTAATTATTCTGGAGTATTAGTACGGAACGAATTCTCCGAAACAAATAGAGAACATTCCTGCTAAATCTTCATAAAGTCTGTGATAGAACCGATTTTTCAGGGAAATTTCATATCTGAAGTTAATTTCCTTAACCTTTTCATGCATCACAAACACAATTTCTAAGGTGTCTGGATTTGTAACTTATAATGATATCTGTAGTCAGAAATCAGGAAAAGTATAACTTGCCTTTGCATTCGAATGAACAGTTTCGAAATGTCAAACATTTACTATATCGTCTAACCCACTATGACATCTTGTTTGTCAATTCACACATCTCTTGTTCCGTTTCGTTTTTTTCAGTAGCATTATTAAATATTGGTTTTATATCTATGGGAATTATTAACCTCACTTAACTCGTTGCAGTGATTTTATTCACTGAAAACGTATTCACAGTACCACTTAATAGACAATGGGCTAGATGAAGTTTAACGTAGAGAACATAATGTGTTGAAAGCCCTCTGTCCGAATAAATGTTTAGAATTTAATCAGAAACAAATACTGTCTGTTCATTTAGTTTTGGTGAAATGATGGAGGTAGAAATAGTAAGAATAACGGGGATGATAACTCAGTGTTACGTTAAGGAATGGAATAAGCAAAAAAAATACACAAAATTTTCTTGTATGCAGGTTACTTCAACTAGAATATCATGGAAAGGCAATCAGTTTGATTGAAAACTATCATACGGGAGGAACTGTGCACTCTCTGATAACTAAAAGATCAAATATGAGAATACATATGGTTTTCTCCCTTAGATTCTCAAGACATTCAACAGGCAATAAACCCAAGGTAGATAAGAAAGAATATTACTGTGCTGAAAACTCAACAGCTGTGATCCTCTTTTACAATTTTACTTGAGGTGTTAATTGTTTGTAGCTAGCTCTGACATCAAACAGGAGAGAAGTGGTATTGCTTGACCAACGTCAACATCAAATTAAAGATACGCACAAGCAAACCACTTTTCTATAAATTAAGAAAGACTTCTGATTGTTCTATGACACTTACATGGACTCTGATAGATAGTTGGTTAAATTAACCACTAAATCACGGCAACTAATTTCTTTTAAAGATATCACCATGAGAATGGATTTACTGGTTGTGCACCGAAAAGCTACACAATCACTAACAGTTGCATAGGTTAGCAAAACTCAAATAAATAAGGACAATCTTAGAGCCCTAGTCTTAGAAGTTACGAAGCTAGTGTATCACTCTAAATTTCTTCCGCCACGCTGTCTGCTCACGTTTTACAAAAAGCTTTAAAGAATTATTACCTATGAGGATTTTTAGATTTGTTAAAATACTATTGCAATTCAAGTGCGTAAGTAATGTGAAGCAAAAACAGCTTTGGCCATAAGCTTGTCTATCATTTAAAAAAAACTGTTGTCTGGATTGCCTTATTTACAAGCTTTTTTGAAGTGTAACCACTTCAATTGATGCACGGAACTACTTTCACAGTTCGATCAAATTAATGAATATAATTACCACCTTTAAATCTGCTAATTGTCAAAGTTTATTTCTTCAGATTCACTTGTCAGTTATTTTTAATTTTAATTAACCACCAATTATAACCATGTGATTAGTGTTGCAGTTTCAGTTTCATTGTGGTACCGATAACTTCAATAATTCAAAAGGAATCAATTGCACCAAGAATTATGGTGTATCAAATTATTAAGAATGAGATAAAAGAAGGAAAAGCTGTCAGAGATGCGTAATCTTAGAATAAACACCACGTGGCATTTCTAACGGGTTCTCTAACCAATCTTCTACTTTGTTCATTTAAAATTTTCAATGCAACATAAAAGCAAATGAATTCCACTTGGTTCAACCGCAGTCGATGACTTTATGATGTAGTAGCGTGAATAAACCAAACAATAAGCGAAATTTGTTGATTGGCCCTAATTTATTTTATCTCTAAATGTGATCATTTGCATTTTACAGTGTTATAATGCCATTCATTTTATGACGTCTGTTTTACTTTTTTGCCATAACACTGCTTTATTAACAAAGAGCATACATATTTATATGCGAAAAAGCAACTAGTGTAAACTACTTTCAGTTTATTATTTACATTGGTTTTTGTTTATTGTTTAGTACATTCGGTAACCATGTCGTCGTCTAGCAGTTTTTTCGTAATTCGGATTACGAATTTCTCCAAATTCACACTTGGCCGCATCAGGTAATGAACACGGAGGAACCCAGTTGTCGTTTTTGAGGCTAGCGAAGCATTTGATGACATCGGAGTCTTTATTCGCTATTTTCTAAAAGAATACGTCAGTATAGTACGACATGCAATCTAGCGTCGCTTACCTTCATCAGAGTAATTGAATCGTAAGGAGCGTTGAAATTAATAAGGAAATAGTGGCCTTCGTATTGCCGTTCACCTTGGACATGGAAAACATTCGGCAGTCGCCGCAGACCGAGATTTTCGACATTGAATAAGTGAGCACCATTCTCAAGCATTCCTTTAAGTTGTCTCTTCAGAGCTGCTTTTATGCCAGGCGTACCAAGAGCTTTAATAATCAGGGACATTTCATATCGTATCATAGTTGAAACCTGAAAAATTATAAATTTCCATCTGAATTAATTAGGTAAATAGCTGTATATGAGACCTCAATATAAACCACTTCGATGTTAGCGATTATAACAGATCGAATTAGAAGGACGAATGACTTCATATTTTTTTATGCTTGCCCCGGTGAGAATGAGCATTGACCTTTTGTGTGTGGTTACCAATACTACTAACCTTTTTGGCTGAAGTTAGAACACAACTCCACTACCATGAATGCCATAAATTTTGTACGTAGGTTCTAATAGTCATTATGAACTCAGGACTTTAAAAAGTGCTCAACCTAGGTTTCACAAATTTTTGGTGTTAAGTCCCAGCTCTCTGTATCCCAGTTTTGCTTCGCACTTACTCCGAAACTGCGAAAATCCTTTTATATAATCCTCACTACTTTATGTTCTAGGAGGCTTGAAATAACCTCACATTTTATTCCCAAAATTTACGTCCATTGCCTTCCTGAATTAGACTCTTGATTGGTAACTCATCTAACACTTATTGTTCTTTGTACTATATATTGTTTCAGTACAAAGTTGACATAACACGGACACCAAGATATGTGCCACATGAACGGAATCTAAAAAATGTACTTGACGAGCCACATTTCGGGATCGCTGTACTGTTTTAAGCCTGTGTTTCTAACGGTAATCAACAAATAAGCATTCTTTTCAAGTACACGCAATAGAGTGCCTGTCACTATGCACTTGATTCGACATGAAGAGACATAGGGCGGTACGATCAGGCAAGTTTATCGTCGAATTTCTGAACACCTCGTATCTTGGTTTGGCAAAGGTCCGAATAAAGCTATACGCAGCTCAATACTAGCTCATCTCGTCGATACTGACTGGACATCAAGTCGACTCTAACAAAGCTTTCAAAGTTATTTATCGTAAATCACCCAACCTCCCGTATGGTCTACGAGTACGAATTTTACATACAGCAGAGACAACCAGAATTCATCTGAACAAGCCAAATCTGTGTGTTCAAAAGAAATTTGTACAGCCCCTTTCTTCGCCATAGCCAACTACATAATATTTATTAGTTCTTAAAAACGATTTTCCCTTCCCCTTGTAATTAACTAACTTTCTTTTGACTTTGTTAATTTTTACAAGTCTAGCTAATTCTATTAACTTTTTTATATTTTACGTAATTCTTCTAAGTCATCCTGCTCTTTTTAGTCATCATTGCTATTTTACAAATTTCTTGATTATGTAATAACTTTTTGCCAACGCCTAAGAATCAACTTATCTTGAATTCCGTAATTAATTTGCACCCCTCTTTTAAAACTGAGATATCTTGTTACTAATATCTATTAGTTGATTGTTCTGATGACATTTAACCTCTTAACTTCACCCCTGCCTACACCTAAAACTGATTAACTAAAATAACCACTTGATTGGTAAAAATTTTAATGTAAGAAACGATATATTAGAGTAGAACCGATGATGAGGAACTAACTGAAAAGGAACATATTTCTTTGTTCAATCTGCGGCTTTTTCTAAATGCGGTTTCAATACCCAGTCATCACTGACACCCTCTGTTGTTACTCAGTCACATATTGTCCTAAACCTTACCTATGGAATCATTGACAAACCAATCTACGATTTTTTCTATGTACAGTAGACACAGTTGCATTACGCAGTGGCTACAACATAATCTTATAATTCAAAATTAAGTATATTAAAAAGTGAATCATATTTATTGTTTGCAATCGCCTATATGAGTAGTTGCTTCCACCATTGTAAGATATTATGAGACTCGGGGAGCTTGTATTTACTTTTGTAGACCGAGTTGCATATCAGTTACTGATGAATGACTAAGAAGTGCCCCGGTAAATAGATTACATACACCTTATTAACCAAATATGGTCTGGCATTTTATTAATGTGAGACTTTACTCTTCTATAAGAGAAAACATGTGAACATAAATAGTTAGCAGCTAGCATCACCAAACCTGAATTGTTATAAGTGGACTTCAGTTAACACCCTTATAAACTTATGGAAAAAAATAGTTCAGCGAAATGAATGACTGACACTATAACCTGTGAGTGATCTTTAATTATTGGACTCATTTTTAATCTCTGACTTCTTTTTGCTTTTTGACTCTATCTCAGTTACACAGTAACTGATTATTATTCAGGTTAATGAAATGTAGTAGTCTTTTTCATCAAATAATGGCCATATCAGAAGTTCAGATATATCTCCATTTATTGAGCTTAGGTAGGAAAAGTTCTAAAAAAGTAGTTCCCTCCAGAAAAACACTGAGCCGTGTCAACTGCAGAATACTTACGAAGATTCCATAACACATACTAACTGTCTGATAAATCATCTTAGAAATTTGCCTGAAAGTGCATCATTTTAAGTTATCATATTTCGAAACATCACAAATTAGAAAATAAAAAAATACTTTGACATTATAATGGACTAGCACTTGAAACGACAGAGGCTTAATCAAAATAAGTGATAATATTTAGAATCTGGCTTATGATAGGTGAATACATCGGCGCTACTGTCATGTCACCAAGCCACCACTCCTCGATTCTTAGCATCCGAAACAGTCCACAGGGGTGACTTACATATAACTATCTACCTCAGACTAATAGACAACGACTTAACAGATGTACACCATAACTTACTGACAGCAATTTATTGCCACCGAAAAGTTACGCAATAAACACTACAGTACCACTATATCAAATAGACTTTTCCAATATGAGACTGTACTTTAACATACCATGGAAGGTTCTTGTGACTGTATTGCTACTTTTTTTTTCCAACACGATGGTCAACGTGGGACAAGCTATCTATTCGAAAGACCATAGTGATTACCGAATGGCTTCCAATATGCTGATGTATGCACATTAATACATGTGTATGCATAACAGAATAAAAATAACCACCCTATAATTTTGGAGTCTGCATGATAACTGATTACGAAAGTCAGAACCAAGAATACCAGACAGCCACCACATCCTAGAATATGTATATAATTTCATTAAGAATAATTGTAACAATTCACAGAAATGTATGGGATAATCTGCTTAAAACTAGTAAGTAACCATTCCGAACTAATAAATCAATTGGTCTATGGTAGAACACTAACTGAACTTTAGGGCCTTACAGATGGCAAATTAATACTACATCTATTCAATATATTACTGAAAGTACTGAAGTTTATCTGCCAAGGTGTCGTGCTTATCTTGGATTTGTGATAATCTACATATTAGTGACTGAATTCACTGTAGAAGTGGATATGTGAAACACATTCCAAGTGCCCTTTCTTCCTATACAAATGGCCTAAAGATAAGCGAATTTGCCTGATGTAATAACATGCGTACTAGGCTATCAGTTATCTTTCATCTCAGAGGGGAGTTTGCACTTGGGTTCCATTGCTGCAAAATTAGTATTTTAAGCCAATGACTCACACTTTTTTCAAAAATCTGAAAAGTCTTATTTCTGTATCCTTAACACCAATAATTACATCAAGTCTTCAACTCCTCATGCAAGCCTTCTTTAAGTTTTAAATTGCCAGAGTAGCTGCAGTTACTACTCACTGATCTACCTCCGGTTTATATGTATCGGTGCCACAGCGGGAGGATGCCCACCAACCGTGCATGGGCCAAGTTAAACTTTAAGCACCAGTAAGTACCAGTGAAGTGCGACCACGACAATGACCTTGAAACGCTCACTGAGTAAGTTAGTGGAAAATGACAAATGACATTGTGATCATGAATATAATATGCTCAATGAAGTGTTTTGGGTGACTCGAAACTATACCAGCCCTAAACGCAACCACCTAGTAAAGACCTCTGGCGACCAATCAGATGATATTAAATGGGCACTAGTTACTAGTGTATACAATAAAGTATACAATACAGTCCTACAGGTCAGTCGCGAACCCGAATAGCTCAGTGGTAATGTCTCTGACTGTAGCACTGGTTGACACGGGTTCGAATCTCAGGAGGGACATCAGTTCCTTAAACGTCGCAGATACGCCCTGTTGACAAGTGCCAACTGGTACGAAACCTAGGTCCAAGGCCTCCTGCCGATTGCCTCTAACCATCTAATATCGTCAAATCAATGTACATTATGATGGCGCGCTACCTAGACTGGTGGCCGCATTGTAAACCTGACTGCTAGAATTCAGTCTGCACCAAAGAAAGGACTAGATACATCACACTAGTTACCAGTCATATGCGTCAGAAGTAGAAGTGCATAATTTGAAATAAACGTCTTTTCACAAGTAATGCAATGTTAAGAAATCGTTGCATAGAGAAAAATTCCAAGAAAACCTCCCAATTTCCCACAAGACTTCTCATAGTCAAGTTAAACCGATTTCTTTCTTTATTTTATTTTGATTACAGCTTGATTCCACACCGTATTTTCAGTATAAGTATGGAATTTTCAGCATGGATATCGGTAGCCCAAATTTACAGGCCGACCATAGATATCGGGTGTGCGCCGGCAGGGGATCGAACCCCGGACCATGTGCATGGTCGGCGAGAGTACTAAGCACTGTGGCACCGACGCACATAAATTCGTCAAGGTCACCAATCTGTTCATTAGGTAGTTTCGTTTTGGGCTGCTTTAGTTTACAGTCAACGGGATATTTTAGGCTCCATGTCTCCTAATCCATTCTTTTGGCGAAGTTAAAGTATTATAATTAAAGCCAATGTCTTTCAAAAGTTAACCTTTAAGAACCAGTCAGATATAGGGAATGCTATGAAATGTCATTGCAATTTAAACCAAGCCTGTCTTTTTGGATTTGGAGGAGGGAGATACAATATTCCATTTACTCCCTAGGTACTTCTGTAAACCTATACTGTTAGGCAGGGTTATGGATTTTTAGATTACGGTTTATTAACGCAAATGGTATAGGGTTAAAGTTAAGCCTAGGAGTTAGGATAATGGTTAGAGATAGGAGTAGGGCTTAAAAACATGTCAGAAATATCAATACATCTCAAATTACCATGAACTACGTAGGTCCGCCTTTCCTCAAGAATGTCACCTTTTTGTTTGCAATATTGTCCGATCGGGACAATCACCTGGAAGAATGCATCTATTATGCATAGTATTATTTCCCTATAGATCATCTGTGCATTGACAGACAGACATTTTTACAACACATAAGCGACAACTATAGAGTATAATACTAAGTTCGCAACATGTTTCAGTGAAATTTATAACTTTCACACTTGAAGTCTCATTGGTTGTTGAAGTTTACTATGGTTTCGGCTATGACAGTTTAACAAATATAAGTATTTTAAATGCGAAAATCGCCTTTATCATGTAGTTGTTGCGTTTCCATTGATACTTACTGGTGTTTAAATTCTAAATGTGCCGTGGTAAGGTTGGGCTTGGCACTAACAACCCCACACACTGAAAGTAAACACCACTGCTACTGATACTCCAAGGCCCTAACCTATAGCCCCATGTCCCACTAGGGATGTAAAAGAATAAAATGATATGAACACACAAACCCTCGATATATATATGCTCACCTTGACCTTGACACCTGACACAT
This sequence comes from Trichobilharzia szidati, assembly GCA_944472155.2. Classification (NCBI taxonomy): domain Eukaryota; kingdom Metazoa; phylum Platyhelminthes; class Trematoda; order Strigeidida; family Schistosomatidae; genus Trichobilharzia; species Trichobilharzia szidati. Next base: position 123,265,456 of record OX235279.1, read on the forward strand.
TGAAATTCCCCCCAAGCTTTCAGTATTCAATGCTGTGAAGATCACAGTCGAAACCTTCACTTTTCAGCATCATCGGTTGATATAATTCAGTTTACTTATGAACCATATCTATATTCCTGATTTTGTGTTGATCAAGTGGGACATTTTTTTGGCCTTTATATTAGAAAAGTTTAAACGGATTAGTTTTTAAAATCGGACTGACAAATAAGGATAACGGAAATTCCATAGTTGGTGTGTTTGATATAATTCCAAGGCAGCCACATGGGTCAAGTATTTATATTCACTTAAAATACGTATGATGGATAATGCCATTTAAATTTGGACTAAAAGTGGGCAGAATAATTGGATGACGTAACATAAATTACTAGAAATTGAGCGCTGGTCAAGTGAGTAACAGTGGTAATGAAGTGTAGAAATTAAATCGGGTCGGAGTAGAAAACAGGAAGTTGAAAATGGAAGATATTACAGTAGTTAAGACGAAATAATACTAGTGAAGAGACAGAAAGAAATCTGTCTAATTAACCTCATGTACTCCTACACACACAAAATAATTATAAATAAATGCGACTGTACAGCTATGTGATTGAATTCGCCGAAAGGAGTCTGTTCGCTGAATGTCTTCTATTTTTCATATGACTCAGTGGGGATTTTTATGTGATCTAACATAACGGGTCTCAGTGATGAGATTTTATGAGCTGTTCAGTTGATTCGTAACTGCCATAACACTGCTGGGTGCAATACATGGAGGAGTTTGCGTCTGTTTCAAGATCTTTGATTTATTCGAAGGGATTTTCAATGTTTGCACTCATTTTATAGTCACACAATTCCCAAAATCACGCTCTGAATTGTTAGAAAGTCAGAATAATGGAAGCGAATAAGAGTAAGTAGGAAAATAACCAAACGTAAGATACAAATGAAAGATTATGTACAAAATGGTTGGAAAAAGTGAAAGTATGTGAAAATATAGAAACAGCGCCAAGTGGACAGAGTATGAAGGGCGAAGTCATAAAGCCAGTAAAGTCTCTCAGGGGATAACTTTGGTCCCATATATGTGATCTCCAGTTTTCGCATGGTTTCCCGCCGAAGAAGGCACATACTGACACAGCGGGGTTCACTTCAGGCAGCAGAGTATTCCATAAGTAATGCACCCTCAGAAAAATAAACTGGGTCTCACTTGTGTTAATGCTCCGTAACATAAGACTTCACTTGTTTTTCATACAGTAGTAGTGACTACTTAGTAGCAGGAATGTAATAATATATTTTGAGCTGCTCATTATTTTACTGGTTGTCTCAGATCACGTCTGGTTCTGTTCTAACTTGAAACCAGCAATAATACATGGATTCTTGTGTGTGGGCACATACCAACTGCACAAGCATGAACATGTTAATGTTTGCAGTACATAAATTCAGTTTATGTAGGATTCATACTGCTGCTAGTTTTTGAAAATTAGAATCGACTCGAACTGCTTGATAAATAATTGGTGAACGTAGTGAATTGGAAACTATGGTATTTATTCGCATTAACAGAAACTCTAGTCTGTGAAAGATAGATTGCAGACACCAGGAAAAAAGACTTGCAGTAGATTCTTCTGCATAAATTTGCTTTGCAAGAACTAACATGTTATTCTTGTTAGGTTTTCTGAGGTATGTCACCAGTTCCAACGAATAGAAGCAAGCATTGGCGAATTCATCACTCGAAGGACTGCCCAGGCATATTCATTTATCACACTCATGAAGTGTAATCTCGGTGGACCTAGAAGCAGAGAATATAAGTGTTTTACAACCTTATGGGTTTCAGCTGACATGGTAAGATTAAGGAAGCCCCGCTGACCGATTTCAAATGAACGAATTCCTGACAGAGAAATTAGTTTGCGGATTTCGACTACTGGGTGCTCAAACAATGAAGCAGCTGTCAACACTCTGGTATAGCGATTTCAACAGGAAAGGTTAGCAGTGAACTGAGTTGACGAACGGCATTATTGCCTTTCTTTGTATAATAGTGGGTGAACAACCTTGACCATTTCCATATTGATAAGCCAGGTATTTTCGGCAGTTTCATGTTGGGTGATTCAAGGTAACGACTCTTTAACTGACACCATGGCCCCCAAGTGAATTCGATGGAAAAGTCTAACCGTAGCCTTGGAAAGGTGAGTGAGACGAATAGACATTCTTAGGGAACTTATCCGTAGGGACAAGTTGATGTAGGGCCTCTAAAACACATTATTCCATGACGGCTCAGATGTAGATAGTTGGTAGGGAATTCAGGACGATCAACCAACTGAGAACTATATCTTCTCCATGGTTTCGGAGGCTTTATGTTTATAAAGTGATGAATGTCTCCCTGTCCATTTGCCTAGGTCTTCTCTGCTTCACTTCCCCCCTGCCACGTTGTCGAAAGCAAGGGTTTCAAAATACCACTAGTTTTCTACAGTAAACATGCTGCCGGTCGGTAATTTGGGCGATTATTTCGGCAGAAAAGCAGTTTCGTAATTAAATAAATAAATATATAATAGTATATTCTCATTTCGTACATGAGGGACGCCAGTTTACAGGCATCATCAATATGATAAATTACATATACGATTAGTAAACATATTTAATAATAGTAATTTCATTAAATACATTTTTTCCTACCTGTGTAGGACACACCAATTGTACAGGCATGGATAAGTATCATTTAAATTACATAAATTTGGTTCATGGTAAAATTATAAGGTTGCAGTCATTTTGTCTATGGGAACAATATGATAACCAGTCATTCAATGTAGCACATCAAGAAATATAGAAGTATTGTCTTCGCATTAACAAAAAAAACCTAAGTGTGTTTTGGATGGATTACAAATACTTGGGAAAAAAATAAAGCTTGAAGTAATTCCTCCATATAAATAAATAAATAAATAAATTTATTCTCATAGTACAGTACATGAGGGACGCCAGTTTACAGGCATCATCAAATTGTTACAGAAATAGAACCATATAATTCAATCACAATTTACAGGCAGTAGCAAGATATGCTTTACATGTTCGCTGGAGATTATACATACACTTGATAAATGTTAATCCCAGTAGTATAAAACAGCCTTTTCACTTATATACAATCATTTCTGTGCAAAGTTGGCAAAATCTGCTAGATTGTCAGTGAGTGCAACACAACAGGAAATACAGGAGTATTGTCTTCGCATTAACAAAAATCCAGGTCTTTGGTGGATGGATTATAAGTGCCTGGGAAAAAAATAAAGCTTGAAGTAAATATTCATACATAACTTTGTTGTGTGCAGAGTCCTCGAATTATAGTTCATGGATGTGTTATTTTGGAATCAGTGATGTGTTTGTCTCATTTGATCTGCAATGTCATTGTTGGGAGTAAGTACATAAGCTTCGGACGCATTAATTAATGGATTTCTACTGCTTGTGGGTATTTTCTTAGCGTGAGGAAGGTTTATGAAATTCAGCTGTTCCGACAGGAGTTGAGAATATTAACTGCTCAGCAACATTATGGATATAAGTTCATCACATTATCTAAGGGAAGGTGGGTTGCAGTTGGTGAGGGATATATGGTGCCCAACTTGAGAAACTCAAGTGTGCATACTATCCTTAACAAGTATTACTATTATTTCCTTTAATTCCTAGAGGAACATATGGCTTCAGTCGCGCGTCTCCATTGCGTTCGGTTCTTTTCCAAGTCTGCCCACACGCTTTCATCTCCTCTTCACATGACCTCCTCCAAGTCACCCTTGCACTGACGACCAACTCGCCACTTCCCTTTCGGGTTCCACTCGAGCAATGGCTTGTCTAGTGTCGTCACTTGATGGTTTCCTCAGAGTATAGCCAATCCATCTCCATTTCTTCCTGCCTATTTGTTTCACAATCGGTTCCTGGTTGGTTCGCTCCCAAAGATCCCTGTTGCTGATCTTTTCTGGCCAGCCATCTGATCTTGAGTACTGGGCGAAGACAACTGTTAATGAAGGTCTGTAGTTTGTTTGAGATGCTCTTTATGACGCGCTGGCCAAGTCTCTGATCCGTATAGTAGCACTGACTGACTCAACATTGGAGTTGAAAATCAGCATCTTATTTTTCATGCTGAGTGTTATTGACCTCCACACAGACTTGAGAGTAGTGATAGCTTGTCTTGCTTTTCCGATTCTTGCTTTGATATCCTCGTCAGTTCCGCCTGTAGTGGAAACGATGCTTCCCGGGTAGGTAAAAGAGGTTGTTTCTTTCAGGCTCCTCCCATTTATGCTGATTGTTGTCAGTTGTTGTTGTTGCTGGTGGTGGTGTTGCCCAGGAATCTTCATCACCTCTGTTTTCTCTGTGTTCACCTGAAGGTCTATCTTCTCTGGAAGCTTCTTCTGCCAACTTGTTGCTTTTCACTTGCGTATCTTCTGCTGCAAAGTCTGCTCCTCTTCTTACTTTTGTGTCTAGTAGGCTGCGCCTCCACTTCCTTCAGATTGAGATCAAGTCAATTTGGATTTGGTTCGCCCATCTGGTGATATCCATGTCGCCTTGTGGATATCTTTGTGTTTGTATACGCTGCCATCAATAACTAGTTCATTGAAGGCGCAGAAGTCGGCGAAGAGTTCTCCATTTTCATTCATTCCTCCAAGAGCTTCTCCACCCATGATGAGTTCTCTTCTTCTGTTGTCTGGTCCCATTTTGACGATCATGTCTCCCATTAATGTTTTGATGTCACCAGTGGGAGTATTGTCCATTGTTGCATGTAGTTGTCTGTAGAATTCTTCTTTCTTTCCCAGGTCTGTTTTGTTTGTGGGTGCACAGCATTGTATATCTGACACTTTCCTTCCTTTGGAGTTGAATCTGGCGGTCATTATCCTGGGCGAGATCGCCTTCCATTGCATCAGGGCCTTCGTTGCCGTTGGTGACATCATGATATCCACAATTTCGGTGCTCATGTGGTTGTCTTCTGGGTGACCGGAGTAGATCACTGACTCTTCCATTGACATTTTGGTGAGTCCATCTGCTTTCACATATTCCCAGTACTTGAATTACGTAGCTTTCCATCTCGTTTGCGATCTGGGCAGCTTTGCCAATCTCGTACATAGTGAGGACGTTTCATGTTCCCACACAGAATTTTCTTTTGGCGTTTAAGAAGCATAATTTATGCAAACATCTCTCTTCTGCTCGAAGACACGAAAATCTTCAGCAGTCTTCAAGTTAATAAGTGGTTCGCCATGATGACTTCCAGCAACACACACTCTTTGATAAGCCCATTTTTAGGTTTTAAACCCGTGTTGACTATTAAATTTCGCTTGCACTCGAATACTCCGATTTACCTATGATGGCTACACGTCTCATCTAAAATAAATGCTATCAAGATTACTTGGATTTAAATGTCTGTCATAGTAGTCTCTTCAAAATCTTTTGCATAGAGGGTTTTTCAGTTATTCCAATATTCTCTGTACACATTTTCAGCCGATGAGGGCTTTTTCTTATCACTGGTTACTGCCGTTGGGACGATTTCGCTTGTGCATCGCTTGACGAAACCATTCACACCCCCTATGTCAAATGGCCGGGTTATTAACCGCTTGCAACGCCATCTAGCATTATTTCTGTTGCCGGAAGAAAACCCCCTCGAAATAAGAGTGACATTTAGCCACGTTATAACCAACTGGACTTCAGTATAAATGATGATAGAATACGGATGGGAAGAATCATTACTAGATGAAAAACAACCAGTATGAAGAAGCTGATTGTACAGCATTGTGGTGATAGATATCTCTTTTGCTTATTATAAATGCAATAGAAAACATTTGCGTTTAGACGTCAATACAAGATATATATACTTCTGGTCGTGTTTCGCTGCTATTCTGCCAGCGAGTTAAAGATAAAGCCACGGTTAGGGTTGTCGTCTCCTATGAAAATGAAAGTAGGTCGAGTAGACAAAGTTATTGGACATTCATTCAGTGTTCATCAACAATGAAACACCCATAACCCAATTTTACGGCAGGAAACAGATTATGGAATTTCCGCCCACTTATATTTGCTTACAAAATGAAGTCGATGGTGAAAGTTTCGCTGATCTTTTTTCGTTCTACGAAGTTGTCTTCAGAGATTACGATATGTACAATTCAAAAAGTTACGACAAGTTTGTAGTTGAATGAAGCAATTCTATTTGTCGTGAACGATCAAAGATGTGATATCAAGTGAGAGGCCGTCCAGTATAATCAGTATGTTCGCGTAATAATGTAAACCTGAAATTGTAGGTGAAAATCTAACTCAGGAGTCAATAGCTTAAGATGTGAATAATGTTTCAAGCATAATGATGAAATGTGAAACCCCTGAGTTTTCATGACTAGTGAAATAGACTCATGCCGAATGTTGCAGCATCACATCTGACTTTAAAGAATTCTGATGATCTTGAAACCACAACTTAGCATATTATGATAATTTGCTGTAAATAAAAATCTCATTTAAAATTAATAAGATACTATGTGGTTAAATTCACTCTTATTTTCAGGAAACTAACGTATAATGCAGAAGATACTAGACCTCTGTGAAGTTTTATTTACAGTGTTTCAACGCTTCACTCCAGTGGTGTCAATCTAGAAAAGAAAATAGCTGTATTGACTCTGATCCAGGGCAACACCTATATAGGAAGCACAAGGCTATAAAGCAGAGAAAAAAGAACATGGGCAAATTATTTTTATCAGAGGAATTCCTGATGCCGTTTATACTAATTACGTGATCTACCTCACACTGTCAATTCCAGTGATGATCATGAAGTTGTGTCATTTAATGAAAAATGAAATATAGGAGCTGTTGTGAACCACAGTTCCATCATAGAATTAGTTTACTTCATAAAATCAGCATTGCCATATAAGGAAGGAATAACTGAAACACTACTTAAGGTTCTTAATTAAACAACAACAGTATGGAATTTCCACCTACAAAACCACTCATCGAAGCACATAAACGATGTTTTCAATTTATGTAATTCCTTTGATATGATAAGAAATAGACCTCTCCGGAGTAGTCATCAATAAATGGTACTCTATCACTGTTTCTTACTGAGTAAATATATTCCGCGATGGAAATTTTCAGTGTTTTGTGCTATTCAAGACGTGCGGTAGTGAACATATTTACGCTGCTTGCTTTTGTATTTAAACCTCATGTAATCAAGTCACAGAAAAGAGTTTAAAGTTATAGACACGCAAGCAAGCATGTGATAAATACAGAAACATTATTTGTGTATACTCCCTGAAATGCATGCATGATGGCCTATCCGAAACAGTGAGCTAATTTTATGTACTAGCATTGAGAGAAAATTCTTTCCTAAACGCTTTACATTTCGAGTAGTTTCTCTGTAATTTTATCAAGGTGGTTGGCTTCTGTCTGTTATGAAGTCATGTGAACGTCGATGACTTCGTTCTGCCCAACGCCACTCCACAAGCGAAAGCGATCCTCCCACGTACCCACTTAAAGTTTTTGAGGATGGGGCTGTTACTATTCTTTTCTCCTCTGACTAACCAAGCTCCGCTATTTTCCAGAATACGTCTGTGAACTTGACGTTAAGTACAGCCGACATACTGCACCCCACACTAGCAAGTAAATACACACTGAGGTGGCCAAAAGCAGTATCTTATCCTTAACGTTGATCTGGATTAACTGCCTGCTGGAGAATATGATACGTCAGGCGGCTGCTTGAAATATCGCCTTCAGATATTAAGAAAGGCAGTTTTTAAGAATTTCAGCTTCGATGTAACCATTGATTTTCAGGTTCTTGAAGAGAGTTTTCTTAGGAACAGTTGTAGTTTATGGCGACGGAGGCTATTTTTCCATGCTTTTGTCTATGAATCTTGATGGAAACACGTTCTGTAGTAGGGTTTCACGTAAAAATTTAATCCTTTCTCTGTCATGTCTTCCCAAATGATTTTTCTAATCCTTAATGTACGTACTGGGTTCTACTTTCAGATCAGTGGGACGAAGCTGTGGAAGTTGTTGAACTGTCCATCCCTCTTGGCTTGCGATATATCGATCTTTGGATCGTACAGTTATGTCTTCTGGTGAGTTGTACATCAAGGAGTGGAAATGCCACATTCGATTCACGCTCTAAGATGCATTTTATTGATGGATGTGCTGCGTTGTAGCTTTCGAGGAGATGCTCTAAAACACAATTTTCATCACAAATTGATGGGGCTCTGGGGTCTCTGAAGTACAAATTTCCCTCACCATGGAAGAGCAACTGCTGCTCAAACACCGATGACGCTGCTGGCGCCATTGATAAGACACTGAGCAGACTTGATCAGTCACTGTCATACAGTCAAGGGCTTTCATCACAGATGAAAATTAACCAAAGCACGGACACCCATTGTGTCGCTACTGTATCCAAAATGCCACTCAGTACCCATGATGAAATGGCGACAGAAGACTTGAACACCAAATCGCCTGTTTTGGCAAGAGGTAAAGGTGTGTCTGGGGCCGGGAACCATCAGTTATAGTAAACTTTGATCTTGCAGATCCAGCCTAGTTTGCGGAAGTGGACAACAGGCACACACAACCAATGACAGATGGCTGAGTGGACGCCAGTGAATAATGTGATGTAGTTTTCTGCAAAAAGTCTCACAGCGTTATTCAGTAATATTTACTGATGATGTTTCGAGCACAATTACTTGCTCAAAATCGTGTCAAAATACTCACACAAATTTCTAACTTCCTTTACATAATTGCATTATTTTCCATCGCTTGATTTGATTGATGGTAGTATTTTCCATATTTCCGGTGTAAGTTATGAGTCATTTCTGTTGCACGTGTTGAGTGAAGATTCTATGAACAAAGATTCCGCAAGAAAGAGAGAAAAAATGATTACAGTCACACAAGCACGTCAATCACAATACTGAAAAGAATCATCAGGAAAACTACCATGCTATATCTAGAAAATAACAACAAGTTGCCTAGAGCACAGCGTGGCTTCCGAGGGAACCTCTCATCCTGGTCAGATCTTCTTACCCTAGGAGAATGCTGGGGCATGTCAAAAGACAACAGACGACCTGTCGACGTTGTCTTCAGCAAAGCCCTCGATGGAGTACCTCACGGAAAACTTCTCACAAAAATCGGAAAGTCTTGGACTCAAGAGTGGCGTACTGGAGTGGGTTAGGTAATTCCATATGGGTTAGAGATAGAGAGTCAGTATCAGTTCAAAACGCTCCCACTGGGCAAAAGTGCGTTGTGGAATGCCGCAAGGTACTGTACGCGCGGACCTCTTGTTTATTTCTATATCAACGTGTTATGTGTCCACCGATTCTCCGATAGTCTAGTATTCAGGCAACTTGAAAATTTGGAGGTAGCATAAGTGCTAAAATGACACGCTCACATTGCAAAAAGACCCCAACAAACTGTTGGACTGGCCCAAAGATTGAATGCTTCCGACCAACAGAATGAAATGCGCAACCATATGCATTAGACATACAATACATAAACATCAGCTCATACGTAGTAGAAGGGATAACTTCACCATCAGTTCACACTCATTTGTATGTAAGTGTTGTAGTAAGTCGGGACTTAAAACTAAAGTGTATTGTCCCGCGGTGGCTGCAAGTAGTTTCAGATCTTCATGGGCAGTTCATCGAAAGTCCACCAGAATCATCCGAGATACTCCCTTTTATATACGTTTCTAGTGAGGTCAAGACTGGAAAACTGTATCCAGGTAGCCAGTACTTGTCCTTAAGGGGAATTACATATTCTAGAAAGGGTTCGATAGAAGGCAATACGTACGATTCTTGACATCACTAATTTTCCCCATGAACAAAGACTAATTAGTTTAAATCTCCTATTAGTCATTCCGTAGTCAGATAGGAGATGCAACTACAGTGTCTAAAGTTTTATGTAATGCCTGCGGACCCATGGAATACTGGTTGTAAAACGGAGTCATCAACTAGGACCGACTCCAAGAATAAGTAGTGTCATCACTCTCAGTTGATTTATTCAAGAAGCTCCATGAAAAGCACATAAATTTAACAGAAAAGGATCAACTAAAGCTTCAAGCCTTCTATTCTCATTCATCAAATCGGGAAAATGAATTGGATATTTTACAGGCATCAAGAATTTCGAATCTTGCGTTACAGCACTAGATATTGACATTCATGGTATGGTGATTATCAGGTTATTTATTATTTGATGGTGAACGTATCTAAATTACTTTAGATAAAAATAATCGATTTCCTTGTTATTACTATATGTTTACCAAGAGGATCTTTGATCATTTCAACTTTACACAGATTTTATCATGTCGTTATATCTCTAAGGAAAAATATTCACTTGGTACAGCTGTTTGTATGTCATATTGTATAACTGAGGTTCAGTTCCATCCAAAGCTTACTATAATGCTGAATTAAATCTCACTAATTCTGAAATAATTCTGACATTTTATAGTGAGTAAATTCTGAATCTATTCCGAAATGGACTCTTCAATGACACAAAGTAGAACTCAGTGCTGGTTTTCAGCACGACTGGGACTAATTCAGAACCGTGTTGTTCTTCTTGACATTTTCAGGAGTAGATCAGAACCTACTGGGTTTGCTTATCAGCGTTGTTCGAACAACGCTGGATCCAGCCCTTATAGGAAATATTAAGCACGGATTAGCATTACTTCAGAATTAAAAGACTTGATTCAGCACTCAGCTCTCTTTATAAGCATGACCAGCGTTGAAATTTGCCGAATAAGTTTAGAACTGTTGTAAGCTTGGGGTCTGTACTTACGATGGCGGTATTAAAACTTACGTTTGTGTTCTCTTTCCTGCCGTAGGTTTTGGTAAATCTTCAGTACAGTTGATTTGGAAATATGATATAGATACGTGATGCTATTCAAAGATGATATTTTTTTGAAGGCCATTTGTCTCTACAATCTTCACGTGGCTTGTGCATCCGTAATTTTCTTAGAATGTCGGTAATTCCGTGTGTACTGACACATTAAGCGAATAGAATTTTAAAATGATTACCGAATGCCTAATATTTTTTCAACTGAGGTATTTAGTCTTGTGCAATTTGTATTCACTTGCATTTTGGTGGTTTGATCCACTGAACTGCATTCTGCAGTTGTCCGTATTTACATTGTTCATATGTATCATTAAAATGTAGTCTGCCAGAAACACTGAGGCGTATGTAATTCACACTTAATATGTGTGGTGAACTAGGACCCATCAACTTAGTTTATGAATTCGGTTATTTGAGAATATTGCATGTGATATTGTTAATAGTTCCCCTGTTTTTCGTTGTATTTTCGTAAGGGGATTTCTTAGCTTTAAAGAAAGACGTTGAAACGCTGAAACACCATTCTAAATACTTTGAAACCGCTTTGTCACACTTCGAGGTGTTATGGTCCTGGGGGTTGTTAATTCCAACAATTGGCATTAGCACGTACAAATATATTTAGCAACCCTGGGGCAGGTTAGTATCTACTTACACCTACATTTCTGTTTAGGTGGACATGTCAAAATTAATCCTATGAGTACCAGAAGATTTTTTTTGGCTAGTTCCCTTTGAACTTGGCATCGAAATAACATAAACTAAAAACGGAGTACTGATTGCAGCCCGAGAATGCCTGTCCATAGGTATCACTTGGTTGCAACCTAAATAAAGATGAGTCAGTTTTCTGCTGGTGACGCTATTCGGTGGGAATTAACCGCTCCTGCATGAGTTCAAATAATATTCTGGAGTTACTACAAATCAGTGACTGGTTGCTCTTGTTTGTATATACAGATGTATTCTTTCTCTATCATGTAGGTTTTCATGAGCTTCACGAGTTTTCATCTAATTTTTCTCGTCACACCTGCTCTTGCCTATTACAGTATCGTTACGTTCCTTTTATCATGTCATTTTGATTCATTGTGTAGCATCTTTCAGTGTCACACTTTCATGCGAATTCCAAGGGTGATGGGTCAGTTTGTCTGTCAGTTTATGATTTAGCGCGTATACGTGTGCGAAATTAGATCACTACCTGAGAACAGCGTTTACAAACTCTTTTAATGAAGCTACTTACTGCTGTTTATCGTACAATCAACAAATAGTCAGTTTCCAAGATAAAAGCAACCTATTTTCTCTTTCTTCATGTGTTTAATATTTATCTTCTATGGAACAATTTCCACTGAGTGTACGGTTAGGTAACTTTATTGTCAGGTCTCCAGAGATCATCCAGCATAATTAGGCGAAAGACATGAAAGTGATACGTAGCTCACCCTGTTGATACAGAACACTAGGTCGACATTAACAGAGCTTTTGAAATTATTTATCGCATCTAAATTTATTCTTTAGGAATTGGAATTTTATGCACATCAAAGAATCACAATTCACCTAAATGAACTAAATAACCAATTCACCACACCTGATGTGGGTTTTCCCCAAATACCAGTAGGAAGTATGGATTCTAAATACGTGATGAAAAGGCACCACGAAACATCTCCATCAACAAGCATCTGCTTCACATCCTACCTTTCGAGCTTCATCGTCCACAACTCCCACTAAAACTTCAGGACATCCATCTTGTAGCCACAAATAAGGTGACTGGTATTCAAATTTTTCGGCTTTGTTGGGATTTCGACGAATTCCGGTGTAGTTCTCGTCACGAAATGACATTGGCGCTCATTGCAGAGGACTCCCAAACTAAGACGAAGGAGCTGTTGAGTGCCAGTTTGAGATACTCTTATTGTGTGATGGCTGGTGATTCTATCTAGTTGTCCAATCTGATGGAGGTTTGGCAGAATTCGAGACCAGGTCCCACGAACTGAAAGTGGAGTGCTTAAGCCATTGAGTCAGGTCTCTTCAGTAGCTTAATAGTTACACAACGGTTGGACGCTGCGTCCAAAATGATTTTATGCCGCTAAGATCCGAATGAGTGAAAACAGGGTGCCTGTATATCCGTCTAAAACCTTATAACACGTGAAATATGATGTCACGCCCCACTCTATGTATCTATTAGTTTCGTTTCTGTCCTATCTCTTACTGTTTTCACAGTTTTAAAGTTGTATTGATAACTGTCTGTATATGGAGGCTACTTTCTATTCCTTAGTTTGACTACTCAGTTACGTATGCAAACTTTTGGAAGATTTCTCAAGATGTAATTTGTAGTTGTTCACAGGCTTTTAGGAAAATTGACGCAACATATTTGAAAGTATTTGCATGTATATGCGACTTTACTGTTTTTGAACTTATATGACTTTTGGATAGTATAGTGAATTAATGTACGTGATGAAATTAGCTTATCTCTAAAGACGTATGTGACTTAAGTAGACCACAAAAACAGAGTGAAATGCTTGCAAAAGGCTGATCAACAAGGTCATTGTGGTTTATTCAATGCTGTCACAAGTATTTGCTACTTGGGTGAGTGTTTTTATTAGTAGATTCCGAAGTGATATTGACCAGACGCGAAATAATTCTTGCTGTTTTCATCTTATTAAAGTCTTTCAATTTTTAAAATGATATATATGTATATATATAACACATTTAGATTGCGGATTTTGTGAGGATTTGGATGAATTTCAATGTAGATATCGCTACGAAACAACATCAGATGGATATCACTGATAACCAAGGAGCACTGAATAGCTGTGGCTGAATGGTCAGCAAGCTTGGTCCCTTAATCTGAACGTTCCGGGCTCGACTGCTCGTGGGCTCATAGATTTGCACTGATGAAGAGTCCCAAATGAAGACGAAGTGGCTGCGTAGTGTTCTCTGGTTGTCAATGATATCCATCTAGTGTTGGTTCGTGACAAAAACAACATTGAAATATATAACACAGTTACGGAAGTATTTTAGTACTACTTTTAATTTACTCACTAATTGGCTATTGCACATATTTGATTTTTTTTTCCAGATTCCCATGGGATTAATTAAATTCACAACTCTCTAAATGACTTTTAATTGAATTATCTCCATATATTCCATCTAATGGGGAAGCAACACTGCCTTGATTTATTACTCAGTAATATACCGTCTTCTTTCGTCGCCTACATTGACAAGTGCCCTGAGTTTCAAAGTATTGATAATTGGCTGTGGAAATGTTTAATAAACGAAAACAGTAAAAAGTACGCTTGTTTAGTAATTACCTCTGGACTGTGCGACTATGGACCTTTGGAGAATTGTCAGCAGTCACTCAAAATTTTACATACAAATAATTATCCGAATTCTGAATACCTCATAAACAGCTTATCTGAATTATCTAACACTGCTGAAAAACAAGATAATCAGCGTCTATTCATTTTCATAGAGTCTTTATCTTGGTTTCTGCTTGACTGTCCTGCTGATTATGAATTTGATCATTGGTGTCACTTTATTGTTGGTTCACTATTCAATCTTTCATCGATACATAATGTTTACAGAATCATTTGTCACTTTCATCCTATCATGAATAATTCTAAAGAAGTATATTATGGTGCATCTTCTACGATTATTGACATATTGGAAGCATGTGCGACGTCAGTTATTCACTCTGGTTCATTGGATAAGTCAAATATTCTCAGAAACCGGATCTCCCAGTCGATCAGTTTATTTCATCGTCGAAGTCTTCAAGGTGAATGCAATAAAAGCTCGAGTAACATGTTAGCCTTCAATAAGTCTTCATTTTCAGAAAATGGTATTATCGAGCTTGATACTCAGACTTTAAGGATTTTAAAGTTCTCTTTGCATAAAAATGAGCCGGATTTTACACCAATAAGTAATCCACTACCTCAGAGTACTTTTGAATTGACAATGAGTGAAAGTGAAAAAGCCGCGCGTAGTCTTGTGGTTTTACCACATGAAGCAGCACGTCTAGCCAGTAAATCTGGAACAAATGACTCTAGTTGCAATATTCAATACCAACCGGATTGTTTTGATGACCTAGATGATGAAGATCCAGATGATGACCTAGATATTTGAACACTTATCATGTTCTGTTTTATTTTTGTATAATAGTTTATTTTCAAGTTGTATCTTTAATAAATTTTGTAAAAGACTAAATTAAGATCTTCGGTTAATCAGTAATGTATAAAGATATAAGGAATAAAATTTTTATACTTGTGTGATTTCGTAATTCTAAGTTTTCTCGTATACCAGAAGTTATATATCATCTAAAAACATCACAATACTTATTCGTCACGCTAGGATAGACTTTCGTGCGGTTATACGTCTTACACTGTCGTGATAAATATAGTGGATATTGCTTAGAAATAATAAACAGGATTGTCCTTGCCCCTGTAAAATAGAAGAATAAATCAAAGCGACGGTATCTATTTTTTACCTCGTTACAGGATGACTAATCTTACTATGTAGTCATTAAGAAAGTTGTAGTCTTAATTTACCTGATATATTCACGCAATAATTAAGTGCTTTGCAGAATTATATGTATATCTGATTGTATAGTCGACTACGTTCTTGAGATTGACTTTTTCACCTAATACTGGAATTCGAACTTTTTTGCCCCAACAGTTGGTTGCTTGTGTACAGTGATAGTAGTACATCCTAGTTATTCGTCGATAGCGGTCTAATTAAGTAACACTCCGGTGCTTGAAAGACTTAACATCCATTGAGCTCTGTATCTATACGTTTTCATTAATAAACCAGTGTAGACGCAGGATAAATAGTACAGTAAATAATTGAGTACTTCGTTCCTACTGAAGACCGTAATGAGTAGTTCGAATTCAGGGAATACATGTATTTGGTAGTGCGAAATTATGGATTGACATGTACATAGAAAAGAGATTTGCCTTTTCGATGAATCATCCTCAAGAGCTATACATTGGCGGTTTTGTTTAACAGAGTTCATAAAACCAAGTCGATACTGGTATGTTCTAGAAAATGTATTATGCAAGTTGGAATGTATTCTAGATGAATAAGTGGAGACTAAAAACATAGGAGTTGGGAATACTTGATAAATGTAAAAAATGACTCAATCCAAATATACGAAAGCTATGGGAATGCGGTAGTGTTTATATACAAATCCGTCCTAGAAGTAGACAATAATAGTGATAAAAATAATTATAAAATAATCATGAACAAAATGAAACAAAATTATGGTAAGGTCGTGACTCTGACCACAGTAAGATGAGTGAGTGTATGCAGTGTTTTTGAACGCAGAGGTCAGGTTCTAGGTCCCGAATAGCTAGTGGCATATTCGAAGTCCTTTCTTGCGATATTGAGGAATTTAGTGTAGCAAGATAAAGCGATCCTGTGCAGGTGCCCAATTTCCAAAGTTGGCGAGGTGTTCGAGGATGGAACTACTGGTGTTCGTTTTTGTCTCCTCTGGCTAACCAGGCTGGACAGTTTTATTTTGTTTATGACTCAATATAGGAATTTTCCGTTCAAGATAGAAAGGAAACTATCTAAGTTGTATGTTTTTATATCTGCGTTATGTGATTCGGGTTCCTCATTTAATTTTGGAAGTTTGTGTTGCTATTTTGATTTTCATGAGCCTTTGCAAGATGAACCTAACAGCATAGTAACCATATAATTGACACCATCGAAAAAATTAGTTTCAGTACAGCGAGCTAGAAATGGTACCGCAGAACTATATTATTGTTACTATTATTATTAATATTCTTTGTGTTCCAAATGGAACATAGGACTTCGGTGGTACGTCACCATTGCATTCGATTGTCTGCTATCACTTCCAGCCGGCTATACGATTGTCCAAAAGCTTTCATTTCCTCTTCATACGATCTCTACGTCCCTCTCGGAGACTCAACTTATCAATTCCCCATTCCACTCTGGAGCCTAGATGTGATGTCATTCAATGGTATCTTCAGAATATGCTTAGTCCATCTCCATTTCCTTCCGCGCATTTGTTGGGTAATAGGTCCTTTACTGGTTTGTTGCCAAAGTTCCTTGCTGAACATCCTTTCTAGTAATTTGATCTTCATTGTCGGGTAAAGACAGCTGTCGCCCAATTACTTCTGTGTCGATAAGCTTGAGGTACAAAATGAACTGCTGTTCTATGATGATGCGTATTGTTACAGTTTGACTGGCACGTGAGTTGTTTCTCCTGAATCCATCCTGTTCTGGATCAGTTCTTCTCCAGTTCATCTTCTAGTCTTTTCAGGATGGTTTGGATTGATATTTAGCTTGGATTGGATATTAGTATACTGTTCCTCTTGTTCTTTTACAGGCTTAAGTCACCCTCTTTTGGCAGTTTGACAAGTTTGCCCTTCTTCTAATTGACAGGTATCTTTCTTTCTGTTCACACCTTGTGCAGCAGCGGCATGAGCATATCCACTGAGGTTTATAATTCCGTTTTAGGGCTTCTGGAGGTGATTCCATCGGCTTCTACTGAATTGGCCTTCATAACTTCTACTTTTGTCTAAGGGTTGGTGATAATTGGTTTTTTGGTGATACTGGCTGATGTCTCCGACTTTTTCCTGATAGCTGAAGTGGTGTTCTTCGGTGTATCCAACTGGTGGAACGCACGTTCTTTTGTTCATTTTCTTTTGCTAATATATACCGCCTCCGATCACCGAATAGTCGAGGACGCAGAAGTCTACAAATAGTTGTCTTTTTTCATTCCACTGAACACCCATATACCTATGGGGAGTTCTCTTCCTGCATTATTTTCCCCTAGCTCTGCTTGCATTCATAATATTGATTGGGATTTTGATGTCGCCATTTAGGGTCTTATCCATTAGTGTTTGGAGTTGTCAGTAGACATCTTCCTTCTCTACTGGGTCTGTGCTGTTTGTGAGGAACGTAGTTTTGTATGAATGTATCTTTCCTTCTTTATAATTTGAACCTTATTGTCATGATCCTGGAGGAGATTAGTTCCTACTGTAAAATTGCCTTTAATATTGATGCTAACATCACGGTAGCTAAATCCTATGTGTACTCGCGGTTGCAGTTTGGGTGACCGGAGTAGATTACGATTCACGATTCGGAGAGTCCAAATCCACATCCATCTGCTCTGACAGATTCCTAAAACTTCTATCTTGTCATTTTTTCCCCAGTCTAGGTAGGCTTACCAGCCAGGGACAAATGGATAGGATAACCCGAGAAAACCTGTTACTCTTTAGGCAGAAAGTGTGCTTATTGATTATATCTTCAAACTTCAACAGATTATGAACATAGTCATATCTACCGGTATTCAACACTTGACATATTTTTTGACTTGGAGGAGACATCTGACTCCGTCGATTGAGAGGTGGTAATATCTAGTCGTGAACGGGGTGCCGAGGAAGTATATTGCAATAATCAGGGTATGTTATTCGAATTCATGCAACTGCACGCAAGAGTTGTCTCTCGAAGTGATAGCAACAAGTGGTGTCCGTCAAAAATTCCCTTTTTGTGTGATTTCCTCATAGGTATAGTGATGTAACTGACCTTACCTGAATTTGGTGACTTAGGGATTGACTTGGTACCAGAAAACAGTCTGGTTAATTTAGAGTATAGGTATGATGTTGCCCTTCTAGGTGAATCTGCTTGCAATATGTGCAGTCTTCTAAAAACACTGGGCATAAATCTTAATATGTTTGACATGCGATTCGCCCCTGTCAAATATAAGATGACGCTGCGAGGTTGGTGTGTACTGACTTCTATTTTGAAGATTGTGAGCGAAGCTTGTTGACTACTGCAATCATTCGGGAAGTTGCGTCAGCCCTGACGAATTGACTGCTGGTTAAATTCCACCATGGATACAAATAGCTCATATGGAATTTGCCGACTGACGTTATCTCTGGCGCAGGCGTGATATCCAGCTATCGATCAAAGGACATACATACTGCTTAGAGGTTCTCTGTGTCCTTCTCTATAGCTGTGAGGCGTGAAAATTGAAAATAGAGCATATGAAGAGTCTAGTCATCTTCGACCACAGGTGTTAGTGTTCTATCTCGCGTGGTAATTGCTGGTGAGTAGTATTGAGGTTATGAACAGCGTAAGGAGGGGGAGTATGTCAGTCGATCAGTTTGTAGAGATTCATCGATTGAGATTGCTAGGATATGTGATAGTAGTCAACTCAGGGAAACAAATATTCTTCACCAATACCAAAAATTAACAAATCAGATTACAACTTGAGCAAGCTATCATTAGCAAATTTGACTCTTTCGTGTCCATATGGTGTTTCACAGTGTGATACAACAAATATTAAAACTTCGCATCTATCGCTTAGTTAGTAATACAATGGGCTGATAAAAAGCCAACCCGATATTCAAGTATCCTCAATGTAATTGACCTCTTCACTGAGTAAGTAATGATGAAATCAACAAATGTGGCTATGAAAGGCATATAATTACAATACAACAGCACAAAGTTCTAGCATCAATATTAGTGATTAAGTTTGCTTTCTTCATTTGATGAAAGCACTTTCTAGCAAGAAGAAATGCAAAGACCCATTCGAAGTTGGGTGGATATTTTATTGAAAGTGCTTTGAAACTTCCACATTCTGTGTCTCATTGAAAATAACAAAGTGGAGTTTATTATTATTGGCCGCACAAAGCGCACGCTTTCCAAACGCATCTCTGAGCATTATCCGGCATGGTTAGCAAAGGGACAATGTAAGACAATTACTAGCTCAATTCTCGAGCATTTGGTGAACTCAGGCCACGTAGCTCCACCAGAATCGTCTTTCAAGATCATCTACAAAGTGAAGCCAAATGGTACAAAGGGTGTCAGGTTTCGGCTTTTGTGTATGGCGGAGGCTCTAGCAATTCATCAATACAACCCTGAACTCTGTATACAGAAAAAGTTTGTCCAGTCTCTTATTCTACCTTGGTCTTAACCTCTTCACTAATCGTTCCTTGTAAATAAAATATTTTTTGATTTTTTCTTTTCATTCTACTTTCATTTTTAGTTAGCTTTTGCTTTAATAATTAATTCACTATTATCACTCTCATATGCTCCTTTTGTATATTTTCACACCCTCTTCACACTTGTTAAATTGACACTCAAATACCTTTATTCTCACTTAATAGCAATTTTAACCTTATCAAATTTCTATCTTTTTGCCGTTGAGTACCACGTAATTTTCAACTTCTAATTTTCACTTCTAAAGCCACTTCTGAGTAATTATATCAATTATGTCACCCCCTATTACTCAATAATAGACCACTATATATTTTTGTAAGTATAAATACGATTGTACAGCCTCTGAAGATGATTTTTCTTCGCTGAATCCGTCTTTTATTAGAAACTTGAATATAATTGACTTGCAAAGATAGCTAACTGTTAACCAGTTAATAACAACTGAAGTTGTGCGAATTAATTCACGATTTGCAATTTAAACAGTCCGATCAGTAGGATATATCATGAATTATGGTTTATATTATGTATGTAATATGAAGCGTGTGTATGAGGTAAAGAAATTAGTAGGCATTGGAATTTAGATTATAAAATAAAACACTTCGAGAAAATATACTGTTGGTGATGCACGCATATTTGACCATTTTAAAACGTAAGGAGAATTTTCAATTTTTGTTTTCTCTTACTTATGTAGGTGAATAACTCGATTATCTCTCGACTATATGTGAAGCAGTTACTTTGCGGTGAAGACTCACTTATTTACCAGATTTCAACTGTTTATAACTTAAGTACTTCTTGCATATTTTGCATGTCATGAATGATACACGAAATAATTCATGCCTAGTGAGGTTTGTCTAGTTGGTACCGTAAACCAACACTGGTGAAGACTTTTTCTTTTAAAGCGCCAAATTTTACCTTGGAAATGGTTGCGTCACATATTGATATTGGTGGTTCGAAAATGGCACTTTCTCAGGCTGATGTTTTCAATCAAATAGTGGTATGAATGTAAGCTAAAACACCGTGCAGTTCAATTGACGCTATCATCTTCAAACATTGGCAGATATTAAGGACGACATTCAGAGAAGACAAGTGTAACAGGATGAAAACATGTCGTTATCTTAAGTAAAATACAAGAATGAAAGCAAAACAACAAAGATCTAAGGTTTTTCATAGAGACTCAGTCGTAGGTAACAGTTACTCCTCTTTATATAAATACAGCACAGTTGATTGGTGTCAATGATTCCTTTTCTGGATTATTTACAGAATAGCGACGTCTGTAATTCCAGATTTAACTGAATATTTATTTGCTGATCATCTTGTCTAACAAAATTCTTTGGCTTTATAGTGACTGATAAATAAAGTTAAATATAACTTAGTGAATCCGACTATTAAGTCCACAAAGGTTCTCTAGGACAGTTGGTGAGTTTGAATACCATTCAGTGTTATCCAAATTGTGTTATTTATATAATCTTCAATAATTTTAATTCTTACTAATTTGATGCACTTTAAAATCAAAAGCTTGAGTGCAATAGTTACTAAGAAAAATAATCGCGCAGAAAAATTTTGAGCAGACGTATTAAAACTCATGCAAATTTATGGGCTTATTGTCAAAGTAAGCCCACATTCAGTTCTTAGGAAACTTCAGCTTCATATAAGTTGGGGAAAAGTGTTCTGAAGAATGCACCACAATATAATGCATAATTTGGTTGAAGTCGCCAAAAATATTCTTCCTAGGCTAAAACTATGGTCTTAACCCTGAATCAAAATTTTCAGGATACACTGAGTTGCAGACTGGGAACGGATATGATCATCACTTTAAAAGAGGAACCAATGGGCTCTCCACACTTTGTTTTCGATTGAAGCTGGTGTTCCTCATTGTACTGATCTTTTCCTTTTATTTTCTGTACGACATATTTTTTATACCGTAGATTGATTTTTCAGGTGTGCTCACGATTTGACAGTATCCATTGCATTTATCTCCAATAACACTGAATGATGGTTCTTTCTTGAATAGATCTATCCTTAATCCATCAAGACATTAACGTGTCAATCTTAGCATCAGATGTGGAGCAAACTTGTGCAAGTCCTTACATTTCATGCATTAATGGTAGTTCTGTATTAGCGAATCTATGCCGTCTAATCCATTTAGGTCCGCGTTTCCCTTCTGAATAATTTAGGCTTTTAGATATCTTATTGTTTTTGAGATAAGCATCATATTTGACACCCTGCATATGAGGCCTATTGATTTGAATCATAACTCTGAACTGAATTTTCAGTGTAAAACTGTGCACAAAAGTTCAACAGGTCAAGTTGCCACACCACAAAACCACACAAAAAGCAGAGGAAAGAAATGCAGTGCAACCACAGTAAACCAAAATTTGCTGCAAAAAGAATAAATGCATGAAAAATAATCTGTTTTTATTGAATCTAGAAAAACTGTTTCACTGAAGACATTGCCACCAACAGGGTATGGAGGACTCTGTATGTGGATCAAACCAACAGCCAAAGACCGCAAGTAGTTCTAAAATCGGTGCGTATTCATGAATGTAAAACCTAGTTAATGACTTTGACAAATGTTTTCTTCGTTACAACCGTCATTTGTTTTCCCCATGATTTAATTGGCGTATTCCTCAATTAAAGAATTCATGGATTGATGCCTTGTTTTGATTTCAGCTTCCCTAATACCTCTCCAAACTAATCTTATGCCAGCTAAAATTGTTTCCTGAGGAGGAAAACAGCTAGGAATGATTAAAATGTGCGGCTTCATAAACTCATCAGATGACTATCCCTCCCTAACTAATACTCTACCTAACGTCATTTTTGGTGACCACAGAGTTCGAGAGATTCGGCAAATGCCAAACTGATATTTTATTATCAATCACTAATCAGTCCAATACTGCTGATGCAAATTTCCAAATAAGTTGAGTGTTTAACACTCCCAACCATTTCATTGACAATCCGTAAATTATTATTTATGCCGTTATGAATTTGACTGGTTTCAAATATTTTCCAAGCGGAGTGTATTTATTGCATCGTTAGTGAAGAAACTTTGAAAAGTATAATTCTGGAGACCTTTTGACAAAATAACACTTGGCATTAATTAGAATAATATTAATACTAATGCAGTAATAGAACGCAACGGTTTATTCAGAGCTCCATTCAGTGAAGTAAACCAAATTATAAAAGTACAGTGTAGTAAGAAATGTACTGAATCTACCTATAAAATGTTTTTTGACATTTAAGACCAAAGGTAAATGTAATGAGTTGTTATTAACAACTTTTTAAGTACTTTAAAAAGCACTCTTAGAATAATGTCCTTACTCGACGAGACAATTCAATTCGAGTGGCTGTTTAGCTTACCATATTATTTGAGAGTGGAAACTATATTTTCTAAGTTTGCAGTCTTCATCCAATCAACAGCATCTAGAAGACTTCAAATCATGGTCTCAAAACCTGTTTTTCTATAGGTAACGATTATAAAATTTTATAATGAAGTTCTTCTGCACCTCGTGCCAGGCATCTAACAAATCCTACAGATAGGTGGAGTTGATTATTAAGTTGGAATCCATATCGACTTTTGGAAATCTGATTTCAGTTAGGACCAATAAAA
Source organism: Trichobilharzia szidati (assembly GCA_944472155.2). Taxonomy (NCBI): domain Eukaryota; kingdom Metazoa; phylum Platyhelminthes; class Trematoda; order Strigeidida; family Schistosomatidae; genus Trichobilharzia; species Trichobilharzia szidati. The sequence goes on from OX235279.1 coordinate 123,288,770, forward strand.
CGTCTTATATATATATTATATATATCTGTACTAATGACTTTTATTCCAAAACTGAACACAACTCTCTTTGTGTTTACTTTACTTGGAATCAATTGTATCCTATTTTTATGCATGAAATACATCAAGTAAATGAACACGGAAAATCCCCCAGTGGATAAAATCAATAACAGTAGTATTAACTGGTTACCATAGTTACACTTTCGCTTGTATGGCAGAGAAGAAAGTTTATTCTGTATTCATATGTCTAACAGAAGCTACTTGATTATTTTCCCGTATTTATTTCATAACCATTTTCAAGGTCAAGCCGAAAACCAACCTATATGTCGTTTAGAAATTGCCTCATTCATCTGTTTATCGCTGTTACAATAGTTACAGTAAAATTAAGTGACGGAAAGCTTTTTTCAAATGTCTTGATTGTTGTTGAGAATTAGTAAGAGCACATATTACTTCGTTTTTCTTATTATCACTTATCCTTCAAGCAAAAGAAAACATTTGCCAGTCATAATTGTCACCACTAACAATAGAATCATTTATTGTCAGTAAATAATTAAAAATAATAGAGATTTCAACTAACTGAATAAAAAAAGGTAAGTAAAATTTAGTGTTATTGTTGCATGCTCTGAGACTTTAATTGTCACTTTTTAAAATAGCTGATGCTTAGATCAAAAGTGATTAATCCTCTATTTTTGATGAATATGACAGTCATTGTCTCTTATGATACATACTTTGTTTTTACTATGTGCACCGGTATTCCTATTATTATTATTATCATTATTATTATTATTATTATTATTACTTATTATCTTAACTCTATATCTGATTGTATATCTTTATCATTTTCTTTATTGACTGATGCATTAATTCTTTATGTCTTGTGATGCCTGGTTGTGGAATTTAGAAAACTCGCTGCTGACTGTTTCAGACTACTCAGCTAAATGTTTATACAGCCCACTTAGTGCAGATGTTTCCACTGCAACTCAAACTTAATGAATGAAAATTCTGCTATTTGTTAATTGTTTACTTTGCATTTGCTTATTTTACGGAGGTAACCTCGCCTGGTTAACTAGCCTACTAGTTTTCTAGCCGGTCTCAGGTCCGGGTAAAGAGTGAGAGTTGAGTTTGGGGCTAGCAACCCTACACCATAAGAGCTATCAAACTGTTAGAGAAATTTCAACACACAAAATATATGTTAAAAATACAAAAAATTCAAATAACAATCTCATAATTTGCTGGAAACGGAGAGGCGAAATGACGCGGGCTGGTGACAGCCAGCTGTCGAGAAGCCAGTCAGCCAGCCGATGGGTCTTCTCTCGATGGAAGCAAGAATAAGAATGGGGTCGTGGAATGTCCGTACAACCTACGAGACTGGTTGAGAAAGCTGCCCAAGTAGCCGAATATATGGCCTAGTAGTGCTGGGTATCTGTGAGAGCAGATGGAATGGATGTTGATTTTCAAAATTGTCAACTGGAAAGTCAGTAATCTACTCCGGTCTAGTCACATAGACGACAACCACGAGCACACTGAGTGGCTACCATGATGTCACCAGTAACAGTCAAAGCCCCAATGCAGTGGGAACCAATTTCCTCCAGCAGGATCATGACGGCAATGTTCAACTCAAAAGGAAGGTCACGATTATCATACAACGCTACTCAGAGTGCTACAAACAACGCGGAATAAAAGAAGGAAGATTTTTTCAGACAACTACAAACAGTAGTGGACAACATCCCAAATGGTGACATCAAAATCCTTTTGGGAGATATGAGTGCAATCCGAACTGGGAGCTGACAATACAGGAAGAGAACTCATCATGGGTAGAGAGAAATGAATGAGAACGGAGAATTCTTCGCAGACTTCTGCGCTTTCAATGATTTGGTGATAGGAGGCAGTGTGTACAGGCACAAGGATATACACAAGGCCAGCGACACGGATTTCGCCTGACGGACACACCACAAATCAGATAGATTTCATCTCAATGTTGCCCAAGGAGGTGGAGACTCAGCCAGTCTGCTGGACACAAAGTCGACAAGGGGAGCAGATGTGGGCTCAGATCAACATCTAGATCAAGAAACCTTCAAGATGAAGCTGAAATCCTCCTGAACAACTGGCGATAGGGTACTGTTCAACATCCAGAATCCGAAGGACAAAACTACAAGGGATACCTTCACTACATCATGCTGCCTTAGTTACATCATTAATCATCTTCAGGCGTGGTTATAGGTGTTATTTGAAACTAAGCCATTTTCTACGTACCTCCACAAGAATGTAAGGGTACTTCTGGGAGATAGTGGTAATAAAAAGTTATGAATCACCTTGGGAGCATCTCATTTTGCAATACTATATACTTTATGATGTCGTTCATTACGTTTTCATAATAATTTTCCGATTTATCCAGATACTAAGTCTTTCATCATTTTTCACACCCTATCAACTAAACATCCAACCTTAGGATTTCGAGAAATAACATGAATATTGCAAAGTCTGAAAAGGTATATTCAAATCGCGGAAAATATTATTACTGTCGAAGAATTCTACAGTGTGCAGGAGAAACTTCCTAAATGTTAGCATCATTTGGCCAATGTCGAATTTTTATGCTAAACTTGAACTATGAGGTTTAACCACCTATCTACTGGATTGTGTATAGACAGTCATGAATTATTTACTCACATAAAGATTGACTATTCAAATCCTACCATGACCGACATTTCGTATCTTATTGCAATCACCAGATGTGTAAATCTGGAATCCACTTATCTGAAATCCAAAGATGATTACTGTAGCTATTCTGATTAATGCTTTTTTTGCCGTTATAGCGATTTCAATTTATTGCCAATATTGTCAACATTTTGCTCAGTTCTCGAAAGGACATCTGAACAGTTTGTTTCAGTTATCTTGACAACTCTACACCAAAAGCAATGAATTTTGAACAGGATATGTCAGAAGTGCTTCGAAGCTATGAAGTTTTACGTGAAGAGTCGGAAAGACAAGTAAATTATTTAACAACTGCAATCGTTGAAATAGAAGATGTAAGTAGACTTATACTTACTTTTATGTTTGGTGGTTGCAAACAAGCAGCAAGAGGCCCTCGCCTTGGTCTCATGCATATCGACATTCGTCAGCAATATGTATCTGCAACACCCAAGGAACTGATACTCCTTCAAGATTCGAACCTAAGTCAATGCGTTTTTCAAGTAATGTCTCTGTTTCGTGCCTGGGTGACACTGATTCGAGTTTCTGAGGGCATGTTAGTTCCATGGTGACCACATTACAAACTCGGCTGACTGAACTCAGTCAGTATCAGCACTTAAAACTAGACACATGACAATAGTTGCAGCCTAGTAACCAATCAGCGCTTATATTTTTGTTGAACTTTACTAGTTTTTTAAATGTTTAATCAGTAATAAGTAACCCATGAGTAACTATTAAAATTTGTAATGTTCATTTGTTGTTTCTAATTACCCAGTACTTCATCAACCCTTGAAATTATATGAATTTTGAATTCACGTCTTTCTGTTGTTGCAAATATTACTTTCCTTCTATGGAATTGCTAGTGTTTCTCATAACCTGCTATAACTGTTCTGCTGTGTCATTTATCTCTATTTTTTATATATTAGCATCGGAATAACTTCTGATTTTTCATTAAAGACTAGATTCATCGTTTATTCTATCAAGACGTCTTTAAAGATCATCTATGAATGAAGCAAAATGCACTTCTAAACAATGCATGAAGTCGAACTTCAGATATTTGCACTCTACCTGCAGCTGAACATTATTTCTCGGTACCTTCCTGAATAAATTACCCTATTTCTCTCAATTAACAACTGCTCTCAAGTGAGAAGCTGAAAAAATTCAGTCAAACGAAGTTACTTGAAGAACGTAGGCTGTTGAACAGCCCCCTACTTGTACAAAACAGGCATTTAGCAACCTTAAGCTTTTGAAAGTTCTAAATTGACATCTGTGTGTAAGGAAAACCAACTAGGAACCAATCAATCTTCAACCAACATTCAAGTAAACAAGAATACAACTTTCACTGGTAGATTCAAGATAAATTTTCAGGAATTCTAGTGAGAAATAAAGGTTAAGCCGTATCTCATATTGGTAGGTAAAAACGGTGGTCACTGGGTTCCATTCCAATCCAGTGGATGAATAATAATAAATTCGTTAAACGTTAAAAATCAACAGGGAAAACGAATAGAAAAGGGATATGGCTACTGAAGAAGCCTTTGGAATGTAATTAAATTCAATGGTAAAACAGTTGATAAAATCAGCGATGCATAAATGAAAGTATAGGAAGTAAAAACCAAGAATGAAAATAATAAAAATTTGAATGCGTTACAATAAAATCCACAACGTACATGCCTACGTTGTAGCAACTGGATACTACTTGATGTTTGTTTGTTATCATGATTTAAATATTTTTCTGGAATAATTTGCACACATTGTGTGGCTAAGAAAGTTTATTTCCGTAAAAGATAGTATTTGTCTGTTTTTCATAGAGAAAGTGAAATTAAAAGAATTAGAACTTCTATGGAAGCACACTTAGTAGACACATTGTGCTGAATAGACAAGATTTTGTTCGTTCTCTAAAACTCCTGTCTCCTACAATTTATTACATTTGAGAATGCAAGGCGACAGCTCTACATTTAAAAAAAGCATTCAAGCTTTACTTATCTGCTGAGTTTCTATATACTGCGAATTACTTTTCTCATTTATACTCTTTTTCCTATTAACGGAAGTTTTCCTTATTGATATGAGTATAAAGCTTGGGCACTGTGGTGGAGTATAACTCCATAATGGATAAGATTTTATCTTGATAAATCACAGAGTGTTGTACAGTAATATTTACTGATGACGTTTTGAGCACAAATTGTTGCTCATAATTATATCAAGACACTCACACAACTTTCTAACTTCATTTGTATACATGAGTAAAAGGACCCAGTGGAACCAATTAAACAAAATAATATAATTTACAAAATACCTTGCAATGACTGTGAGTTAGGTCAACTACATAGGTCAAACTAGTAGGTCAGGAGTAGTGAGATTATCAGAACATAAGAATTTAACTAAAGTTAGAATGATTGATCCTACGAAGATAATTAATTTAGAAAAAAACTCAACAATAACATTGCATGCGTTAACACACAACCACACAATAGGGTGGGAAGGAGTAAAAATTCTAAAAAGTATTATATATAGCTGGAGACAGAGACCGATTGATTACTGAATCCTGGTTCATCGAGTGTACACCCGACACATACAATAGAAGTGACACACCGCAAATACCAGAGATATGGAAGATATTATTACCAGTCAAATCAGAGAATAATAAATAATGTAAAAATGTATTCAATTCACATTTTAACATTCTAACAAGTTACTTATTTTTACTATAAAAACATCTTATTTCCCACCCTGTTGTACTTCATTGATAATACCAATAATATTATTCCCGAATATACTTTATCCTAATATTGATTTTATTCGAATATCTAGTCAGTTTTTACTCATGTATACAAATGAAGCAAGAAAGTTGTGTGAGCGCCTTAATATAATTATGAGCAATAATTTGTGCTCTAAACGTCATCAGTAAATATTACTGTACAACACTCTCTGATTTATCAAGATAAAATCTTGTCCATAATATGGTAGTTTTCCTTATTCTTTTCGTTTGCAAGTATATTTATTAGTTCGGCTATCATTGTCTCTATTCATTTCGGTGTGACAAATTTTAATATTGCCATTAATATGGCACCATCCTACATGTTTTTTTTAACCGCATTTTTAGTACCTTTTACTCAATTTATATTAGTCATCGGTAACTTACTGAATGCTTATTAGATGACTTAATCATATCACTTTTGTTCGCTTTGTGTTTGCACACTTATCGTCATAGATCACCACTCAGCCAATGCCTTCTTAGCTTCAAGTCGTAATCAAATTCGGCAAACACGCAGAACTGGATTAATCTTGTTATTATTTCTTTTTCATGTTGTATTTGAAATTTACTAATTACCTCTAATTACCATGAAAACTCGGTACGATAACTATAAGACTAAAAGAGAATTTATTGAAAGAAATACTCTTCTCTTATATGTATTTGATTCTTGTTTCACTATACAACAATGTTAGAGCGCACTGAATTATTGAAATTATTCATCTTTTCTGTTGATGATATTCAGATTCTATCACACGCTATCATTTTCATTCCCCAGAAGCTTATTCGGAATAAACGAAGTTACGAACAACAAATGCAAAAAGTCGGTAAATTATTTCAATCAGATGTCAACAATTTAAAGAAACTGATAAATGTAAGCTGACCCTTTTACTTATTTTATAAAAGAAAATGATGATTAAATATGTCAGTTACTGGAATAAGAACTTTATGGTGAGGTTTTTACTGAGGAAGAATACATTTCTAAGTCTGGCGATGACATGAAGTCCTGATAAGTTTTCGCTTGTTCATACAAATGCACAACTACCTATTCATTCATCATTAGTGCAACTACCAGAGGCTATTCGAGTTTAAGAAACCGGTCAGGCATACAGTTTACAGGTGAACTGAAATCCCAGTTAGCTTCAAAATAGAAACCTTCAGTTTACTTGCTAAAAACTTTACTGATTAAAAGATTCAGCTGCTGAGTTTTGCAACCGAATTCTTAAATTCCTTTCAGTCACTGACTCTCCAAGTCTCACTAAAACTCAATGTTCCATTTCACGTAGACCATTACTCCGTCTGAATATTGATTAGTTAACTTGAAGATGGTTTTTAACATTAATGAAATATTGATAAGTAAACAGTGTTTAATTATTCGTAGAAAATTCTCATTTGAACCTACAGAAAATCAAAACAAGTGCTTCAGCAAAGAGACTCTTTTCAACGGATTTATTACCAAGCTGTATAGTCGTATGCATATGGTTTTTAAGAAATTATATCCGGTGAGGGAATTGAATCATAGGTATGAATACACCAAATAATAAATGTACCAAATGCAATTAAAATTAAAATGTTTGTGATTATGATTATAATTAAATGTCAAGTAACAAGACAGTGGTTGTCGTCGCTTCGACTTTCTGTGTGAAAAACCACACGATCTTTCGCGTGTTCCATACACTTGGTTAGTAGAAAATGAGTGAAATTATATTTGTTCTCTTATGCTACATAGTCTGTCTCACAGCATATCTGAAATAAGTTCACTATTTTCGGGCGAATTAATGACAACCAGCCTTAATTTATCAACTTATGAATGAACACATCGCAATGTAAATTGTACTTCTGAGCTGGAAATCGCATCTATATATCAGGAACCCAAGAATGATGTCCATATACACTTGAGAGTCATGAGTTACAGCCTTCTCAATATTTCATTTATTGCATTTCATTTCGTCATCCTATGTACAAAGACACTTCAGTCAACGGGAACTTTGCGCGAATCCCAATGGAAACTGCACTTCACATCGGTCAGTAGCAAATAGCAATAGCTACTGATGTAAGAATAGAAGTGGGGTACTGTGGGAGAGTATAATCGCTGCATGATACATTGTTAATAATAATACAGGGAATTACACATTCAGATGGTTTTACCTACTCTCACTCCACCTTAACAACAATACTTAAATGTTTTGTCAACAATTTCTTCAGGAGCTGTGCATTCAACTTGAAATTCAATCTTTAAATCTTAATCAACTTGGGAAATGGTTGAAAGCTACTCAGGGATGGATACTGATTCGAAAGTATATCTATCAACAAAAGTATATAAGTTGGAAAGTGAAATTAATGCAAACTTATCATCATGTAAGTTTTATCATTTTTAAGTGAATTATGCAGGAATGATACCAAAACTAAACACCTGAAGATTAATTGGATAGAAACCACCAGTTGGAGGGTCGCTGACCTGCTAAACCAGCTCACCAAACTGTCATTAAAATAACAGCACGGACGTGTTAAATATTTTAAGATCAATTATCGTAGATTATAAGTGACTTAGTCACTGACTGACTGGTGTACTTCTATACCTTAGTAAGTAACTGACAACAACTGATTGCGTTATCATCTAGGAATGACTGGTATCACAGTATTTAGTTCCAAGTGGTGCTTTTTACATCCCTCAAATTTCTTATGTGATCACCAAAGTTAACAACTACTGGCGACATTATGCATTACGCATAGGTTACGCATCCCATGTCATTGGTCGCTAAAACGTATTTATAACATATAGATAACTAATCTTCCCATAAAAGTCTGAACGCATATCAGTCAACGAAGCATTCAGTTGTGCTATAACTGAGCTACTCTACAGACAGTGATTACTATTACTTAATCGATAATAAATTATGTTCTCTTCTTCAGACAGTATGTGAGCACAATGAGAACTGATTAAACAGAAAAAACAGACCCCGGTGACTTCGGATAATGCAGTTGCATTTTGAAGTATGGTTTTGCAGGGATTCTGTTTGATTGAATGGAGGATTTCATCATGAGCTGACATCAGTTAGAGAACCACTGGAAAACCTGGGAGTACTGGACAGCTGTTTCGTCAGACTAGTTTGGGGCTCTTCATCATTACGCAACCACGCCACGGGGTTCGAACCTAAGACCTTCCGGTTACAAGACCAGCGAGCTCGTAGACCATTGAGCCACTAGAACCCCATCCAGTGGCCCATGAATTCTAACTTCTGCCAATTCACGACATAGCGCGACCATTTCGCAATGTCTTCTTCGATGAGTTAGTGCCTCATCTTCAACCTGCTGTACCCTACTGGTCACGGCTTCCCATTAGAACCCCAGGTCACTGCCTGAATAGGGCCAGTCGCTATTGAGCAGTTTTGGTTATTCTTCACTCAAATTAGTGAGATTTTTGTTGTAATGAGACGTTCCTGAATAAACTGTGTTATGAATTCTGACTAGTACGTCGACAAGATATTTGTGAAAGTAATTTGTCTGTTTACTCAGAGCAAGTTTCCCGCAGAGTTTAGTCACAGAAAATGAAATTCTGGTTAAATTTCTGACAGCCATATATGTTTGATCCTTTGATGAGTGCTAATCTAGACATCTGCTGTCTCTTCTAATGCTTATGTACATATGAAATACTTTAGTGGCATGTACCAAGCACTTGCAAATCACAAGACATTTATCAACAAGTTTTCAGCGATCGCTGTTCTCTATTCAATGAAAAAGAGAGCCAGTTAGTATCGATCTAATACTCCAAATTATAACCTTGAATCAAAAAACGGAATATTCACAAACAAAACAAACATTTGTACCACTTCAAGTTTAGCCACATCGAAGAAAAAGAAACTGGTAGTAAAAAGTACCGAAGAACAAAGTTAACAACTGATAAGTGAAATGATGTGAGGCAACCACAAACGAATTCTACTCATCTTGTTAAATCACAACAAACAGCCATTTTCCATTCTATTGAAGATGGCAGAAAGAAACTAAAGAGACCTAAGCAGCTTCAAGCCTTTTTGACACTAAATCTAGAAATAATTAAGTTTATAGAGACAATGAAAAGCTTCTCAAATAAACCATGCAGTTCAGAGAACATAACCACATCAATATCGTTCACCTGAGCTACTGATCACGGTCACAACTGAATTTAGTAGTTGTAATAAGCACAGGGGCATTAAAAACCTTCAAGCAATTAAGCGGAAGCTACAAAATATGGACTTACACGTAGTTCATGGTTGAGTTATTCGCTTCCTATCATGCAAAACAAGCAGTTCACATTGCATTAAATTAAATCAATTCGAACGTGTGTAAGATCCTTAAAGAAGAAACAAACTAACTTTCATTGGATCAGAAGCTGAGAAAGCCTCTAAAAATGTTCTTCAGAAAAGGTACTCTAGGGAATTATTTTAGAAGTTTGAGACCAAAATAATACGATGCTACGGCTTATATTTTTCCGGAAAACATTCGATTCACTGAATTCAAGAGCAACGCCACGACAAAATTCCTGAACAACCAAGTATCTAAGGCAGTCACAGAAACAGTATGAAGTCGGTGGGGAAGATTTGTAACAGAGTTATTTGGTATTGGCGTTGTTGTGTTCTCCGTGCTTGCGAAGGTATCAGTATCATTCTAAGAACACAACTACACCAACACTTTTAAGCGAGACGAAATTAGATATCTCAAAATAAACGTCTGGAGTTCTTTTGCGTTGATTCTTTTTGACTTAAACTTGTCCTAGAATGTTAGGCTTACAAAAAAGCTATATTTTAATTCATACTGCGTACTACTTCTTATGGACCATTTTAGATCCAAACTGTTGACTCATGCAAAGAATTTGTTAGGGTTATCTTTGGGAATGAAGCAGCAAATTATCCTACGTGGAAAAAAAGTCAACATCAGTCCATGGAACAAACTAGATTTGTTCTATGGAAAACTGAGCGATCATGGCTACAGTATAGACGTGAAATAATGGAAGCACAATTAAGTATTCAGTCCAAAGATGAAATAAACCGCATCGAGAATGAATTAAGAAGTCGTGAGGGAATTAAAAGAAATTCTAGTCATCATTCTTACAAAATAAAGGATAAAAAAGACAGATTTCTTGATGAGACAATATCACGGATAGTACAAAAAAGTGAATTACTGAAGTATCCTTACAGTATTAACCATCCACTACATATACATGAACAACAGTTGATAAAAACACAGAATCATTTGAAAGTTGAACGGCTGTCAACACAGAATAAAATAAGATTAAAACAGGGGGAGCTGAATTCAATATTGTAAGTTCCTGATTGTTTTATTCTGTTTATATTCATATCAGTAATCGACAATTTTAGCATCACTATAAAGGTATATTGATTAGGCATAAACATTGTGCTTAAGTAATACACTTCGTCACTGGACAGTTGTATTTAATTTCCAGCTTAAAACATCCTTTCTAAGCATGTTAGGGCTAGTTTTCTTTAATTTCAAGAGCTAAACCAGGAAGTTGAGTAGCAAAATTTTCGAGAATAGTTAGCAAGATTGCTTTGCAACTTCATATGCTTTTAAAAGAATTACTATAAATGTGAGCAGGTTGTGAAAATGAAGGTAAACCTTTGGATTACACCTATAAAATTCAAACAGTCATTTCTAAGTGTACGATGAACGTTCACTTTATCTTTGACAAGGAGTTTCGTGGACGAATACACGGTTTGTGATAAATTCCACCCCTTCCCCTTTTAGACAACATTTTTATGGTAAATTTCCAAAGTAGTTGATTGAAGGAGTTGTTGAATAAACTTGAATATTATTTGTTTTATGTAAACGATATGTTTATCGTCTGAGATAAGATCTAATCAAAGTATTCAGTAACATTTACCCAACTATTAAATACATTTGTGAAGAAGAATATTAAGGTGGCATTTGCATTTTGGGTGTCCTTCTTACTAAGCAAATGGCCGGCTTGATAAGAAGAAACATCTATAAGAAAACTACTTGGAACAGACAACTCATCCATTTCCACAGTTTCGCACCTATACAGCACAAACGGAATTTATTTTATTGCGTTAGTCACAGATTTAGACGCATATTTCCCGGTGACTGTATCGAACATTAAATAGAGAATCTGAATAGTACCTCGCTACAAAATGGTCACTATGTATATACAAAAGCCAGTGGATTTTCACTAAGCCTATCTTGTCTTCATTACTTAGTTACTGTTCACTATATGGCTACCGAATTTTCTCATCACTATTGTTGTTTGTTATCCCACGAACTTATATTGAGGGTACCCTGTTTGTTTGTTTATATTTTTAAAGAATTCATATTTCCTCACACACCAGTGAATAAAACATATATAGGTCACTTAATTGCTTAATCTCATGTTATCTTGTTTTCTCAATGACTCTACATTTTATATGCATTTAAATGATAGTCAGATTTAATACACTGTTAGTCCGTCTTGTACTTATATCCCGATACAGCTCCTGATATAATTTTAATTTGCATTTACTGGCCTTAGATTCATAACTACAAAGTTTAATGAACAATTCTCTGAAAACAGTTGTTCGCTCAAAGTACTATTGTCCTGAATAGCTAACGCAGATATTCAAATTACCACAAACCATAGAGGGAAATTGTGGACTTGGAAGGAATCGAGGAATGCTGTTCAAAAACATGTATTAAAAATGGTTTAGTATAGCATACTTAACAGAACTATTTTAGCTTAGACCGGTTAAAATTTTCGAATAATTTCCAAATAAAAACGTTTACAACAGTTGATGTTAATTTTGGCTTTATTTTTGTAGGAATTACGTTAAAGCGGTAAAATGTCAAATAGCAAGTCACTACATCATATGTACAAAGGTTAATTTAAATGAACTGGAAAAAAGAAGGCACATGCTAACTAAAGTAAGTTGAGCTGTTGATGCAGAACAAAACAAAAGAATATAAGTTTGGAATAAGTAACTTGTTTGAGAAGCACTCTAAAATTTCTACGTTATTAGTTGTTACAGTTGATTAGTTTTCTAGTAGCTTCGATGTAATTTCAACAGCATTTCTGTTTAAAGTAACGTTGATCCAAAGATTATAAGGACACTGATGCTAAAGATCACGACGCACTATCTGTATTGATGGGTGTGTAGACATAATCTTTTTTTAAATGAAAATATAATGAACTGGAAATCTTTTCAACCAGGAAAAGACAATAACGTTTACAGAACAATTTGTTAATAATAATTCGAGAACTGATTAAGAAAACAAACAACAAAGTTGTACACTGATAAGTTTAAAATAAAACATATTTCTTTTTCTTAAAAATCATAGCTTCTAAAAGTGTTGGATGAACTACGAGAAAATGAAGCTGCTGAAATGGACAATTTAGCCAAAGAAAGGACAAATTCATTTGCGATGAGAAGTAAACTGGAAAAAGAATTGAAACATTTACAAGTCTGTCAGAGTATTAACGCAGAGAATCGATTCAGCTATTTCTGCTATAGATATAACCTACCATTATGTAAATTGTAATATTAAACAGTAACTCGACACAAATAAATCGTTTCATCATCTGTGTTGTCGCACATTGTTTTATATTATAAAAGATATTAGAACCTAAAACATACCCTTGCCCAGATCACAAAAACCTCTGCTTTTTAAGTTAATTCGAGGTAGAAATAGGCTTTTACCAATCACTCGATTTTGTGGTGGCTACGGAAACACCAAGTCTTCAACAATCTATTTACAGCATATATGCCATTTTGCTGGAGCTGGGGTGAAATGTACCGATTATGGTGAAGAATAAGGTATACCTTCAGCAACACAAGGAAATAAGAACCGAAATAAATAAATCCATCAATCGAATACTTGTTGATATAAGTATAAAACTTGGGCACTGTGGTAGAGTATAACTCCATCATATGATATGATTATGACCAATAATTTGTGCTCGAAGAGTCATCAATAAATGTTACTGTAAAACACTGTGTGATTTATCAAAATAAAATTTTATCAATAATGTAACCGAATATTTGCTTATAGACTACTAGATTGCTTACAGATGCCTGTGATATCTGAAGTTTCCCTTCAACGAGTATGCTCATCTCCCATTTTGTGCCTACATTGTGCTGATTACGACGCATATCGAGATAGTCTTATGTGTTGAAAGAATGTCTCCTAGTCACTTCAAGGATGATATGTAGGGAAATCATACAATGTGAGATAGATGAATTCATCCTGGTAACTGTAGGTCATGGCACTTAGATATTTATTGGTATTTCTGACACCGTTCTTCAAAATTCTCCCAACTCTAACCATAATCCCAACTTTATAAGGTTAGGGTTATAACCTTAACCTTTAGTCTTAAAATTCATAACCCTATCCCATAGCATTGATTTTCAGGAAAAGTACCTAGTAAATATGTGGGATACTGTATCTACTCTCTCCAAGTCCAAAAATACAGGCATGATTTGATGTGGAATGACATTTCATAGCACCCCCTGTATCTGATTGTGTAGAAGTTAATATATCTTAGCCAAAAACAAGGTCTTTCAAGAGGTGACCTTTAAGACGCATCTGAAGCAGAAGCGAGTAATTTGAAAAAAAACGTAATGCAACGTTAAAAAGTAGTTATGTAGATTAAATTCCTTGTATATGCTCCAAGAAAAAGCTACCACTTTCAAGTACGACTTCTCATAGTTAGGTTTAACGAATTTCGATGCATGAATTCCCCGGGATAACTGTGAATCATAGCGTTTCTTGGCTCATTCATCGCTCTGACTCTAAAAACTTTTCATGGGGCCACAGTAACATTTGTCATTTTTAGAACGCTCACATAACTCCATACTTCTCTTTTTTTCTATATGGATCCTTATCACAGCTCAATCACTAAACTGTTAATCTTGTTACGTAGCTGCAATACATACATTTAACTTCTATTATATGTTGACTAACTATGGTTTTTGACATCGCATCACCACTACCCGTTAACCAATCTTCAACCCCCCCCCCCCCCCCCCCCGTAGTTAAAATTTGATTATTCATCACTTTTTTGAAATGTATAGACAACAATAAAAATAACTAATTTTTATTATTATCGGACAAACCCAATGTACACATACACATAAAAATAAGTATACATTATTGCGATTGTACAGCTAAGTGAAAGAATTCCCCAAAAAGAGACTCTGAGCTGAACCATGTATTTTGTTTTCACTAACTTCTGGATGGGAATTATTCATGGGTGACTTTAAACTACAGGAGCCCAAACACAACTACCAAAAGAACGCATTAATGACGTTGAGCAACCAGACAGATGAGTCCTTAGTATATAAGCGGAGTAACTGATACTACACACGAATCATGGATCACACTTCATCCACATTTAGTATTCAGGCAGTGCTTAGACCACAGGCTCATTTGACTGCGGAAAACAAGCGGCCGACTGTCATCCATGGAATATAAACTTAACGTGACCCACACAAATTACATCGACAGTTTCTGGAGTCACCTAAAAAGGAGGGTCGGAGCGGCGAATCAGGCAAAGAACACGATGCTATACAGTTAACTCGACGAGATCCTAAATAAACCATTTCTACAGCGTGCGTGACCAGACACGCAAACTTATGTATTTGATTAACTAGAACTTTCATTCAGCCCGTGTCATTTCAGCTAGATCCCATTTGGACAAATGTGTGGACAAAAAAGGGACATTTTTGGGAAAACGGGGAAGAAAAGGGTCTATTTTTTTCAAAAGGGTAAAAAACCGATTAAATGGCACAATGAGGGGAAACCATGGAAAATTTCACTGTACACGAGAGGTTACTGATAAATTGTAAGTAGTTCAATGTTTCTGTCTAAATTACATTACCATTAACTGATGCGTTATTCTTAATGTAATTACATCTACAGTTTCCTGTTGAATATTTTCACATCTTACAAGCATAACACAGAAGGAAGTGCTATCACTTAAAAGTAAGAATGGCAGTAGTTTTTACCTGACAACTGAAGTGTTGTCCGTCATACACTAATCTAGACAGACCCACACGCATACATGTGTATCTATGTATGCAAGTATATAAATATGTATACATTAGGAATAGTGGCCATTACGTTGCAGTCACACTGAGAAATCGACCTGTGACTTGTTATTGTCACTTTGACTGTGATAATATAAGGGGTCAGTGTACTTTCTAATAATGTCACTCATATGACTCATCGTTTAACAAAGAAGGTGTTATATGTAGGTTCATGCTTACTGATCAATCAGTATTTATGAAAACATTAGTGGTCAATGTTAATTGCAGCGCAACAAATTTATTTGTTTAGTTGGATTACAGTCACACATTGTGTGCGCACTTTTAAACAGTCCACGATGCAGGTAAGTGGTCGCTGTGGTTCAGTTTTAATTTTTTTCCCTAGTCTAACGATAAATACCCTTTATTAAGCATGAAAAGATTACATCAGCGTAACCCACGTTTCAAATGCCATAACACTACATTATACAGAAGATATAAACGTATCTATGAGCGGGTACTGGCCGAGATCTCAGTTACGTCAACTGAGGCTGTCACACCTGCTGTCCTTCCCGTGGACGTCGAGTCGGCTTCAGTGAACACTGATACCATGACCATTGAAACCGAGGTAATGCCATCGTCACCTTGCAGCAGCCTGACACCAGTATGATTAAACAAACAACTGTTCAGGTGGAAGTAGTCGATAAAGGCTAGTAAAAAACAAATGAACCGATTAAGTAATGTTAGATTGTAAGGGAAGGAAATGAAACACGTTTATAATGAAGATAAGATTAAGGGATGATAAGAAGGGGGTTCAAAATATAAACTAAGGGTGGTTTAGAAGTCATTAGTTGCTTATGTTTTAATAGGCCAAGGGAGGGATAATGGCTGTACGAACTTTTCACAAATGTGCCCACAAGTCTCTTCTGAACGTGATGAAATGACAAGTATTCTACTCAAAATCATGGTTACCACGAACATATCACAAGCAAACTGTAACGGAATCTTGCAGATCTTCCGTGAGAGATTGCCTCAACTACCTACAACTATCAGAAGTGTACTGAGAATGTGTGGCTCTTGCGAGTCAAGACTAGTTAGAGGCGGAATCTACTGCCAAATCGGTCTCCAGAAATGTTTGACCATTTCATCCTTGATTACAAGTTATCGTTGTCCAAATCGTTTTATTTCCTTTAACAATCTGTTACGTAATCAAACTGTGTACACACTTATTCCTAAATTACTCTTCCTTTTTTTAAAATTATGTATTTTGCAATCTACGTGTTGTAAACATTTCTACCTTTTAATTCTGTGTATTAATTTTCTTTGTTAATTATCACCTCATTGACATGTTGACACTGACTAATTATTGTTAACAATATGAAATTATTTTATTATGAATGTTTTAAATTTAGAAAGTTTATTTTTCCATTTATTCAAGATGTGCATTCAAAGATTATTCCAATATGTACCGAATGCTGTTGTGAACACTAAAAAGTTCATTCAGACATTTGTAACTGAGAAAACCTTAATCTGGATAAAAACATCCCATAATATTTATAACCTTGCTATTAGCTTCAGAAGACATGAGTGGGTGTAATTTCTTATGATTATGTCAATCATTTTAAATAATTGGAATTTACTATAGTTTGGTTTGTAAGGGTTAGTTATGTTTTTACGAGTTGATCACGGATTGATATTAGTTAGAGAACCATTGAAAACCAGGGAGTACTGGACAGCTGTTTTATCCTAGTTTGGGAATCATCGGCAGTACGCATTTGTCGATACAGTTTTCAATTATTTTCCAGTACATAAGTTTGTTTTGAAAAATGGTAAAAAATTAATTTATGGATGATCAGTATTCTCAGATGTAGGAATATTCTCTAACAAGGGGTTACTATTGACAACATATCGAATAAAATCTTGCTAACTGGAAAACAAAAAAAGACAGAAAGGGAAAAAAGTATTTCGACCAAACAAATATGAACGAGTCAGACCAATGTGGTATAAATTGTAAAGTGAGTACTTCTATGTATTTGTACTGGAGATAACGACTAACATCTTGCTGAAAGCACTATAAATAATGAAACAATTTGAGATTGGCTTTATTCGGTGTAGTCGAAAACATTTTATAGTTGCATTTTTATTTTTGGCGAAATTGTTACTTGCTACTGAACTATTCCATTTGTGATTGTTTCTTCTGTGGACGCATACTACATCACTGAAAGATAAAGTTTCTCCTAAGTGTCTCATGAATTCCAGTCTGATCCCTAGAAGTACTATCTCATGTTAAAGAGATATACAGACCTGGAAAATGTCCCCAGGAAATGTTGTGATAGGCCAAAACAGGTCTTCATATTCATTGTGTTTATATGTCAGTTGACAGGAGGGTAGAATTTTCCCCTGTTGGAAGAAGACTTGTACATTGCTGACAGATTAATGATGTACTTTGATCGACGGAACAGGTTATCAACAGCCTGTACGAAGCTGAAATCACGTCTTTGAATTTTAATTCATCCTGTTTATGTCTTAATCAGAATAATTATTTCTTGATTTCTGTTGTTAATACCGACTAAAATACCTTCACATAGCCAGTAACACGTAGTATGGGAAAGCTAACAAGTTTCTACAATAGCGATGCTGCCACATAGTTAATCGATATGAGTTGTATAATTGTTTTAGATTTAGCGCCTGGCCTACAGTCTGAGTTTCTTGGGTTTATTCTTTCCAGAGTTTAGGGTGGGTAATGTTTTGAGCCTTTAAACTAGGATCTCCCGTATTTCTCCATTTTTTTAGCCATTTCCAAGTGAATTTTACTTCACGAAAAAATCCCCGATAAAATTGGCTTACTCTGCACATACTCGATGCTTAAAATGTGCAATTATTTTAATGGGACACTTGGTACATTTACATAAACCATAATTTCTGAATTTTTATGCTATCAAGAAAAAGAAACATCTCATCATAGAAAGAATTTTAAAAAGAAATAAAGATTATTTATTACAATCATTTTTTCTAGTTAATCCCATATGTGTAAAAAATTTTGTAAAATATATCAACGTGGAACTAGATAAACAATGTAAATTATTGTTTTAAAATGTATTTATAAACAGAGTCAAATGTAAAGTTATTAATGTTTGACATTTATTCTTAGTTATCAGATTTGCTGTTGTTACTGTCTAGTTATTCAAGACAATTACTAGTAATTTATTTCAGACACCACCATGTTTCTCAACAAGCAATTCCATAATTAAAGAATTTCCAGCAATTGTGTCAATATTAAATAATTATTTGTGTTTATTACATGGTCATCTAAAATCAGTATTTCAGTAGTCTCATTTCATATTTTATCTGAACTGTGACCATATCTGTTTTGCATAAAATTACAAAGTAATCTATAGTCGATTTAAGAGAATTTTATTTGAAGGCAGACATAACTAAAAGATGCTGGAATTTGTATAATAGGTTGCTCGTTTTAAGTCAAGAGACTCTTGATGAAATAGATTAGAACGGAAAACTCAGCGCAGACTTCTGTGCCTTCACTGATTTCGTGACTGGAGGCAGTGTGTATAGACACAAGGACATTCACAAAGCGACATTGGTTTCGCAAGGTAGACACAAATTCTCAAATCGACTTCATCTCAATCTCAAGAAAATAGAAAAGCAGCCTTATGGACTCAATCGAGGAGAGGGGAATGTGTGAGCTTAGATTATCAGATAGTGCAATGAACCAACAAGCGAAGAGCCTCCGAAGTAGCTGGAGATAGACCGAAATTCTCCCTCATCACCCAGAAGGATGGTACTACAAGGGACAAATTCACCACAGACATCAGAACGAAGTTGAAGATTTGTAGCACCACCGAGGAAACATGTGTGGAAGAACGCTGAAACTCTGTAAAAGTGATACTAAAGGAAACCCGTATATCCGTTTTAGGAAACAAGATAACTACATAGCGGTGCTGGAAAAACTCAGAAGAGCCTTTCAAGTGAAGACAAGAGTAGGACGGGACTGTCCACCATCACCGATGATATTTCTGATTGTGGTGAACTGGATAATGAAACAAACTATGGGAAGCGAGAAGGCGGTAATACGCTAGGTTGATAAGAACCCTCTGGAAGATTTGAACTTCTTTCACTCATCAAGGCATCTTTGTTTCGACTACAGGCGGCACGCCTGTATTTTAGGTGCAGTATTGAAGAGGTAAAACAGACCTCTAATCTGATATCAGTCTGGAAACATACTGCAGTAAGCGTGAAGAACAGCATTTGGCATCCCAATACTGATCTCAAGCCAGTTCTTCTACAATGTTCAGAGACTCGGAGTGTCACCAAGAGCAATTCGATCAGCCGGGTGGAAACCTTCATCATCAACTGCTTTCTCTACAATGCTGAAGATCAGATGACCGGCCAGAAAGGCTGAGTGATGAATAACTCTGGCAACGAACCAACCAAGAGCGGATAGCCCGACAAATATGCTGAAGAAAATCGGTTTGGTTCGGACACACGCTGAGGAGACTGTTGTGTCGTACAACACATAATTAGTCTTCACTCTCTGCCGCTATAATTCCGTTTCCTTTTGAAAAATGAGTGTTAAACGTTTTGCGCTCTTAGTTACCTGTACACTTAGCTTTAATCATACCACGAAATAACTGCTATACACGCACTTGGTAAAGACTAAACACGAAAAAGGTGACATAAGGTGGTAAAATTACAATATGAGCAAAAGTGAAGTAAAGTACTTCGTGTACAAAAGTATGGAAACAGTAAGTCTATATATCACGTAAACCTAAACGACTGTTTGCTACTTCAAAACAGTTCGGTAATAAGAGAAACAAAACCATCGAAGAATTTAAGCCACCGCATTCTATTTTCACGTCACATCTGGTAATATCCTGAACCACTAAGTCACATTATTATTCGGATTCTGCGTAGAGATCTGCCATAATAACCTATCGCAATTATCCTTCAACCAGTGCTGCAACGCAGTGGTCTGAACACGTCTCTGAAATTTCTGAAGAATTTCCATAGTCAGAAAACAGTATAGATGAGGTCTGAAACAATATCTAAGACGAAGAAACCGACAGAGTAGAGTATTAAAAAACATTAAATAATCTAAAAATTCAGAACATAGTGGAAATGAAATCCGAATATGGAACAAATGGATGGATATCATATATTGGTGCGGAGGAGATCGATGGAGAAAATGAATTTCTGAAACCGTTCTGGGGTCAGATAGAGGAGATCTCATCGAGGAGAAAATAGTGAATTGTTGTTGAAGCAAATGTTTCACCCGTATCTTAATCGAATAATGAATAACATTGAAAGTTTTTCGTTAAACTCTCCTTCAGGATTTTAGTCATCATATTTACAAATTTTGACGTCAGGTTGATGCCGAAGTTGCTGAAAGGTTCCAGAATTTCATGCAGTTCAGTTTGGTTTTGATTCCGCCAGTCACTGGATAAACGTGCTATTTTTACCGCTTCTATACATATATATTTCAAAGGAACAACCAGCTGGGTTCATAGTGTCGTTTGAATTTCGTTTATGATATTTGCAACAACGGAGTTTGGAAGACATATGGCCGCTTTTGTTTTGCTTATTTTGAGCGAAATCAGGAACTTGCATTACGTTACTCGTTTGAAACGGATTGCTCTTTTAACCCTAACTCAATTGTGGATTGTGTTTGCTGTGTATTTAACGCTTTGTCGTCCTACATATGCTGAAGTAATAAAGTCGCAATTCCTGATGACAGCGCTCAGATGTATCATGCTGGTGGCTTGGTTGGCAGTGACTAACAAAGAAATTTGTCTCTCAAGAGCTTTGTGTCTTAAATTCAACCGGACTGACTATATTCTTGCACTTTCAATGCCCCACATGAATAAAATGAGCGATATTTACGTGACTTTAAGGCGTCTGTACCAAAGTCTACTTGAAATGACACAACATTAGTGCTTCATCAATCCCAATTCACACCACATTCGCTCTTAATAAACCAGACAACACTTAGGATGCCAATTCATAAAATCATTAGGATTGTCCTTATTCGAAGTGTATTTGAAGATTAGAAGTATTGAGGTGACATACCTGACTGGCTGATCATAACCAGTGTACGGACAAATGAAAGTAAAACAACGGCATTATAAATGGCGATGATGCTACACCGCATAACTTCAGCCTTACGAGCCAATTCGAACTGTGAAGGCAAACAACCAATACAGAATCGTAGAAATGTAAACAATGCTAGGGAATTATTTTCTACCAACGTCTCATTGAAGAGTGTTAGGTATGGGATAAGAATACAAAAGTTTTTGCTGATGATATTATGTATAGCCAATTATCAGCTTTGCCAAAATACTTTAGTCGACGTAGTGGAGAAATTCTAGGGATGGATGTTCACATCGACGGATATTCCCACCATATTATGCAGACTTATTCAAAGTTAGACGTGCCCTACAGCACATTTTTAGAGTTAGTGTTTATATTAAGGCCCGTCACCTCCAGCATCATTTCGAAGGCTCCATAGCAAATTTTAGAACAAAATGCATGAAGACCTTTCAGGCAAAATAACAAGTGTGAGACATGTTTACTAACAGTTCTCAGTCAGCTAGTGACAGGCATGATTTTGAAATCTGAAACTATAGGAAGTTACTGAAAGCCAGTGAAGTGGCTTGTAAACATGACTTTACATTGCTCAAAAGAGTGCTGACAAAACATGTAAAATATTGTTGTTAAGGTGGAGTGAGAGTAGGTAAAACCATCTGAATGTGTAATTCCCTGTATTATTATTAACAATGTATCATGCAGCGTCATTTCAAGTGAAATTATTCCATTATGCAATTATACTCTCTCACAGTACCCCTCTTCTATTCTTACATCAGTAGCTATTGCTATTTGCTACTGACCGATGTGAAGTGCAGTTTCCATTGGGATTCGCGCAAAGTTCCCGTTGACTGAAGTGTCTTTGTGCATAGAATGACGAAATCGTTTTCATGAAATGCAATAAATGAAATATTGAAAAGGCTGTAACTCATGACTCTCAAGTGTATATGGACATCATTCTTGGGTTCCTGATATATAGATGCGATTTCCAACTCAGAAGTACAATTTACATTGCGATGTGTTCATTCATAAGTTGATAAATTAAGGCTGGTTGTCATTAATTCGCACGAAAACAGATAACTAAGACTTTATCCATGCCTTCGACGACTTTGACTTATGGGGTTCCGGAGGAAAAAGTACAGGTTCACCACAAACAAATATGCTTGAAGTCATCGATAGAAATGATTGAACGAAAATGTCTTTGGACTGTGGCCCGGCGGAGAGCAAGTATATTGGAACACATTTATTTCTTGAGCCTGTTGACCTGCATCTGAATGCTGCAACAGAATCACGTGGTATGTGTAATTTTGTTCTTTATATCGGCCTATCAAGAGTTTAGCCCGAATCAGCTTACAATGAATTCCTCCTGCTGAGGACAGTAAATCAGTAAGCTGTGAGGTGCTTACTACTGACGATCCAGCCTGTATTTTTCTATGAAAACGTTTTGTCACACCATTTGCTTGGAAGTAGTTGCACTATTTTTCTGAGAGAGCCAAGACTTAGGGTTCAGTCACAGATAAAATAAGAGCATCTTCGCCTTTTATTCTACTTTCGGTTTTTATGGTGGAAAGGAGTCCCAGAGTTGCACTTCATCTTTTCGTAAAAGTAAGCGCTACTGTTTAGATAGTGCTTCAAAACACCCAATATTCTGTGTAGCTCAGGCTAGCAATATGAGTCTATCCATGAGATGCTAGAAAACGACCAACTGGGTCAGTATGAATGGGGCCCGAGTGGTTATCTAGACTAAAAAAACAACCCAAAAGCGCTTCTTGTGTGTCTGCGATTATGCACTCACCAGCAGGTATGTAGTCAATAGACTCTCATATGTATGCTCACTGTGTTCTAACGGACAATGTACATATTTGATTGACATTTAACTTGGTGTATCATCCCGTCTTCCTACAAGCTGCCTGCAGCGACTCAAAAATATTGTCGCACTCATCAGTAAAGTGTGTATCTGATCTTTACTTCACTTATGATACGTAGTATGAAAAGAAAAAGACTGACGACACAGATTCTA
This sequence comes from Trichobilharzia szidati, assembly GCA_944472155.2. Lineage (NCBI taxonomy): Eukaryota > Metazoa > Platyhelminthes > Trematoda > Strigeidida > Schistosomatidae > Trichobilharzia > Trichobilharzia szidati. Next base: position 123,312,327 of record OX235279.1, read on the forward strand.
CATATCGTACGTATTGATAAAGTTTCAGCAACGGTTTGCAGAGCACCTGTGTCACTATTAACCTCAATAGTGGAGACCTGATTTAGTGTACATTAATGTCCAAGATACAGTTCCTAAAGAGAAAGGACATGGTATATCGCTCCTCAACTCATGTGCATTACTAAAATTTGGTGTCATCAGTCATTGGAGTATGTTTGGGCAGAATGAGGGGAATAATAGCAACTGTCAATGCTGAAATGAAAACTGAGAAATTGCATTAACGACTCGTGCTCTTATTCTCCATGTTGATGACTCCCATCAGATTGAAAAGCAACAAGGTTATCAACTGCACAATCATAAGTATTCCTGACATACATAATGATACAACCTACGCAGCAACTAACTGCAGACAGCGTAGAAACAACTACAGGTTGTTGAGTTAGGGTATTTTCGTAGTTGATATAAAAGGTAATGTTCTATAAAGACAATCAAGTTAACACTATAGTACCACTAAGATGACTGTGGTTTGCTGCGTAAGCTGGAGTACCCATTATCTAAATATTTTGCTTCAAATGAAATAATTATTTAGAGGACCGAAAATGGGTTTTCAGATCAAAACACTGGACCGACTCATGAAGTCACTGAGAGGCTATATCAGTCAAAGAGTGATTGTTAGCGACTACTCAAAAAGACATTTAAACTCGTTAACCATGACACATATGTGGTCATTTTCAACAAATAGTTCTCATACGCTTTCGTTTTTGCACTGCAATAATCTTTTGTGTGACTGACAGTACACTGACCAGTCGTTCACTCACTTTAGTGCAACTGTTTCCATCTTCGTGATTTTCTCACAGCCATAGAAAGAAAGAAACAAATGAGACTGCGTGAATGACCGAAATTCATTTAGTAACTAAGATAAACACTCGATATTTTAGAAAAGGCACTATACTAGGCAGGGTACTGAAAAGACTTCCATCTGCCAACATGTAAGACGGCCATCACATACGAACACGAAGAGAATGCCAGTAGTATGAAAAATATATATTCGTAATGACATACGGATGTTTTGATCTTGAAAATTTTAAAACTAGATTTTTCATTCATAAAACTAATCGTACTTCTGTTTTAAATGAAGAACCACATGCATTTCGTGCCATACCAAATACAAATCACATAAATAACGCCAAAAAACAAAAGTTTAAAATCAGTCATTTGAATACGGTGGAACAAAAGGATAGGAAGCGGTTTACATTGTTGCAAAATAAAGTTTTGCATACCATATGAACGAACAAGATTAAATGTCTTAGAAAACAAGCGATATCTTCACGTCAGTGGGCCGTACATGTGCACCAATAAAATGCCAAGTCATTATAAACGGCAATAAATATAGTTTTATAACCACTGCCTTCGAAAATATGAATTAGTAAGAATAAACATAAGAATTGATGAAGAGAAGTAATTAGAATAAGGCTGTACGGAAAGGAAAAATGGACGTAGATTTGGTACAAATGTATGCGTGACACTCCTGCGACGGCTATCACTAAAAATAGCAATATTGAAGCATACTTACTGATTCATACCATTTCATCGTCCAAGTTTTCGCTTAAAAGGAAATTCGCCGCTGCATCCTCATTTTTCTCGCACGCATAATATGCCTGCAAGACGAAAGCATGAATAAAAATTACACTTTAGGTGAGGAAAAATGTTCCATCCGTAATTTCAAAAATGTATGGGACCAATGGAGATGCACAACTGCGTGAAATGAACTAACATCAGTATTTGCTATTAGCAATAGTTTACTAGACAGACAAACTCTTAACATTTCTGAGAAAATGAACCAGATTTTTATAAGTTTTGTCCATAACACAGTTCACTATCTTGGGCTACACAGTACAAGTCTGAATTATGCCAAAACACTAAACAGCGAACAAAGCAATTCAATTACTGAATACATATATATATATATATATGTTTGATATGACTATATTCTTCGTTCAAGTTACCAAGCGTAATGCATGTATTACAAGGAATAAAACAATGGAAAATGACTATATAACGAAAACCTACAAGACTGGAAGACTGATAGGAGAAATTTTAGAGCAATCTAATACGAACTAATCAATCGGCAATCACCACAATTATCTTGATGGCTCACTCATAACTCATTTACCCAAAATATAGAGATGAGTTACGTGTGTGAAGGTTGGGAATACTACCTCGTTGTCAAGGCTAGGATAATTGGTTCAAGATTAGGACCTGGAACGAACTGGCTGAGAGCGGAATATCTGACACATTTACCTACATCTCCACAATTATCCGGACGGTATACGCGAACTGTTCATCTTAACAAAAGTGCATCAATGGGTTCCCACGCTTCAAAAAACACAAAGAGAAAGAGTATGGGAACGAAACTATCTTTAATGAAGATGGAAAATTATAACGTATACCAGTAGTATAATCGAAAACTAGAAGATTGGAATTGAGACAGTTCTTAACAGTTAATAATTTTGGAAATAATATTGTGAAACCTACCACTAATAAAACAAATCTCCCACCGAGTTTACAAATTGAAAGATTTGCATCAGTAATGCAATACTCCCACCCATTTCACAAGAATGAGAAATTTTAGGAAATTACAAAATGGGATGTGAGATGCAACTGAGCAGTCAAGATATAAGCTGCTACATATATTTCTAGGGTAACTGATATAAAAAAAGAGAAATGAATAAAAAGTGTCGGAAACTGTAAGAGGCATTTGTCAGCCTTACGTTTAGGTGGAACTGTTGCATATCTGCGCAAAGTTCTATGTTGAAACCAGTCAGTCAGTCGGTATTCTGAGGGGCTGATGACATTACTCAGTGTCGTGGGGTGAAATAGCGCAGGATTCGAACTTGAACCCACTGGCTGCAAACCCAGTGTTTAAACCGAGAGGCTACATCCCGTCTAGTATCTAATCACTGATCCAAGTCGTGAAAGGAAGTACGTGCTGCTTCATGGTATACCTGGGAAACGTAAAGTCAGTCGAAAAGATTCCTAGGCACACTAAAACAGGTCATTTCTCAAAAATGCGAACAGTTCTGTATAGATTATAATGAAAAACTTTACTCAATCTTACCAATAAGTACTTTTTTCATGGTGAAACAATGTTCAGATTCGTGACCAAGTGGTTGTAAAACTAATCCCTCAACTACTGCCAAAACTCGACGTCCTTATCAGCCTTTAACTAACCTATCAACGCTCATAAGCCCATCCGTTTGCTTGAACTTAAAGTATGTAAATCCAGTAACAGACAAATCTAGGTTTTGTTAGAATCGCTTGTGGCGATTAAGTATGCCATATACATTAATGCCTTTACGTCCCCAGTGAAAAGTAGGACTTGAAGTTTCGGGAGCAGTGGTATTTACTTTTAACGAGATGAGGTTGCTAGCCCGATGCCCGACCTTCCCTCCTTACTAGTTTTATTACTGGTTTAGAGAGGTAAAGAAGTGCGTCGACCGACGATCGAACCCCGGACCGCATGCGTGGTTGGTGAGCGCTCGGCTGTTGTGCCACCGATGCACTTATATATATATATATATATATATATATATATATATATATATATGACCCATGATTAATTGAATCAAACAGGCAGAACGATAGGTACGAATGTTGTACAGGTGAGGAAAGGGATATAAGTAATTAAAATCATAAAGGATGACAGTTCAGGTACATCACTATAATGAACGATTAGTTATCAAATTTGTTTCGCGAAATAACTCGCTGCTTACATTCATTGTCAATGATAGCCTAATATTGGCATGTACAAATTCGCTAAAAGGCATCAATGCCGTATTTCTCCTCCCGTTTGTGTGCTTCCATAGTTTTGGTCTAAACCGAAGTTGACGCTATTCCGACTCTGTCCACAGGTTTGTGGGGTCTTATACTGAGTTTTTCCACTGGTTAGCACTAGCTTACCAGTGCACTCACCAAATGATAAATCGTAGTTCTTGTAAGACTATGATTGTAAGTATACAAGTTCAACACATTCTACAATCTGCAAATTGTAGATGCATTTCATTTATCAGTACACGAAAACTGAAGTAGGATTCTGTCAAAATTCTCGTTTGCTAAAAAGTATTTTGCACGGCCTGGCATACTTAATCGCCACAAGCGATTCTAACAAAACCTAGATTTGTCTGTTACTGGATTTACATACTTTAAGTTCAAGCAAACGGATGGGCTTATGAGCGTTGATAGGTTAGTTAAAGGCTGATAAGGACGTCGAGTTTTGGCAGTAGTTGAGGGATTAGTTTTACAACCACTTGGTCACGAATCTGAACATTGTTTCACCATGAAAAAGTGTACTTATTGGAAAGCTTTAGAAAATGAAAGTAGTCAAATGATTTTCAATTATAGTAGTACAAGTTTACAGTGAACTTCGACAACTGTGCTATAAAGCACAGTCAACTCGTCCTCACCATCATCCTGACTGCTCAACGAAGAACTGTGAGCAGATCTATACGGTTTCATTTGCCATACTTCGAGAAAGAACGCAATGAAACAGAGAACATACAGTGAGATTAAAGTAAACGCATGGAAGCGAGAATAACAAGATACGGATTTCGTGATTTTATATAATCTAGATTATAAGTAGGACTAAATTCATGGGTGACAATGAAAATGTTTGCGTGACATAACACAACCTTCAACCATTCATCCTTACCGTCTTTGGAACCCCCTAATTATCATGGGGACTGTGATAATAAACAATCTGTAAGGACTAGTTAGCCGAATCAATAATTCACCACTACCATGCTTAACCACCTTTCGATTTATAATATCATATCTTGCTGCTCTGTTCCGTTCAAGGTTAAAGACAGCTTATATACCTCAGCTACAGTTGAAAGACCGACATCGCCATTCCAGTTGTAGGTCAGCTGAATTGCTCCACAAAATGTCTTTCCTCCTTAGAAATATGTGAAGATTGGTTACTATCGCTGTCTCAAGTTTTCAGCAATGGGTAAATAATAAAGATGAACAACCTAATGAACAGTATTTACAGTGGAAACAATTGGATTTTAATGAAAGTAGAATGAAGACAGTAGATGGTGGATTGAACTATGATTATTATAGTGCGTGAGCTACTGGGATTTACCAGTGGCCTGCACTGACTAATTGACTTTTTCTTGACGTGCTTCAAAGAGAAAACGCAGGTGCTGAAAAAGAGCAAAGCCCAGAGAACGCCTAATTAAGGCCCATCATCCTTTGACTGTTTAAGGCCCCGTTCGTATGAAAATTTTGCCTTCAGCGGAATGGTGCAGGATAAGTCAGGATGTAGAACCTTAAACGCCAAACTTCTTTCATCCCTCCTCCATATCGAGACAGTAGAATAACCTGGCCTACTGCTATCCGACCATTATTCACCATCGGCATGACTTTGCCCCAAGAAACACCACCCTCACTCTGCAAGCAAATTTAATCCCGACCGATAGCTCCTACCTTGACATGGTGGTCGAGCTTGCACATCGCAATGATCCAACAAGTTACACTGGCTGGAACTACTGTTCCTGCAGGTCCTACCATGTCAGGAAGATTGCTAGGAAAGCGATTAGACTAAAAGCAGTTACCTGCTCGGTGTAAGAGTTTTTCTTTTCACACTATGCTGGGGGTCTGTGGGCGAAGTCGTACTGCTGGGGAACAGGGATGTAACAGCAGTGAGGTGTTTCCCTCAGATGACGAGCATGTCAGGTATGCTATCTCTCCACTCTGGAGAGAGGGGGTTAGAAAAGGTCGACCCCAACAATTGTACATCCCGACTGACCCTATGGTGGTCCGTAAACGGCGGTAAGTTCACTGATACGGAACCAAATTAATTAATTTTTTTAATTTACTACGGCTATCTCCTACGGGAGGATGAGCCGGCTTCATGAACATCTCGAATCATCGCTGCCCAGGCGCGGCGATTTGATGTAAGGTTTTGCGACAGGGTTATCCAATTCTTGTTCCACAGACGGATTCCGTAGACGGTTTGTAGCCCCAGGCACTCCATATCAGCCTTGACTGTACTGAGAGTTCATGAAGTTTCATGGGAATTTGGTACGAGTGATGTCCCCAGAATCGCTCGGCCTTTAGTTTGAGAGTGCAGCTCTAGCCTTTACACAACCAAGTGTGACCTACAAGGCAGTAGGAGTGGAGTAGGGAGTCCACTATCCATTGGCAGCCGGTGACCGGAGTTCAGTTCATACGCCTTTTTGAATGGGGCCAGACATCCAGGACATCCAACAAGCCCTTTGTTCATACGTCTGTCGGTGAGTTCCAGTGAGCTTCATACGCCAGTCGTTGGAGGTTTGGAATCAGGGTTTAGCCATCTCCCCTAGACTGTCATCCAATGGACAGTCAACCCGGTGAATAGCGCCGGGCATCCAAACCAAGAAATCAGTTCATACAGGCCATGTGACCGGCCTCAAGCAGTTGTCCCCTGGGCTCTTCGGTCACGCAACACTAATCCTGTCTCTGATTCAGGTACCCAGAGAATCAATCAACTTCCACGTTGTGGGTAGCCGGGAAATAAAAGCCACCCACACACTTCCAAGAGCACACGAAGCGTCCTCGAGCATCATTCTCCTTTACCCACATCACCTTCATCATCTTACTTTTCTACTATAGTCGCCACTATTCTTCAGACTAGCCAGTCATCTTCACTTCCCTCTGTGACCACAAACAACGATGAGAGCTATAGAAACACACCCGACATACTTTTAAAGTCACGTCGCCAACTCTACATAGGAGCACTTAACGTCAGGACCCTCAGCCAAATTGGACAACAGGCATCACTAGTAAGAACTCTGGCATCTCGAGCCATGGATGTATCTTGCGTTTGGGAGACAAGCATACAAGACCCGGGTGTGGTCATTCACTTAACCTCAACCGGCCAACAAGGTGAGTCTGAAAAATTCACCTCAAGTGTCAAGAGACCCTTCAGCTAGTTCGCGGGGACTGCAAAATTAGGGATAGCTTTGAGTGTTAGGGCAGAAAAATCACTTCTTGACTGGTTCTCAGTAGATAGTTGTATGTGTGTGGTCCGTCTGAACGGGTCCGTTAGAAAAAGGAAGGACGGCGCTACCCGTCGTAGTCTCTGCTTACGCCCCAACAGACTGCAGTTCGGATGAACTAAAAGATGACTTCTACCGGAAACTGTCTAATTTTCTGCAAAAAGCAAAACGTTCAGATATAGTTGTTTTAGCAGGCGACTTCAATGCCCAAGTAGGGAAGTTGTGCCAGACTGAGAAGTATGTAAGTGGTACGTATGGAGTTTCCTGCCGACGAAACGACAACGGTGATCGTCTTCTACAGTTCTGTTCAGATAATCATCTGTTCTTAGTCATCACTGACTTTAGGCACAAAGAGACCTGGCAACCTGGCAACCTCCATCACCAAATCAACACTGGACTCAGATAGACCACATAGAGATAGGGTATCGTTGGCGAGGGTCAGGAGAAAACTGCCGCTCGTTTTAGAACACGTGCGTAGACTCTGATCACTCTCTGGTTTGCGCACGTTTCTGCTTACGGCTAAACGGACATAGGAAACAGTTCCGTCCACAACTAGATAGAGACTCTGAGTCCCTATATAAGGAGGAAATAGCGAAACGAGTACCTGAGGTGGATAGCCGTACTCCTCCTGAGGTAGCCTGACACAAAATACAGTTAGCTGTAGACACAGCTGTAAAAGCTGTTAATAAGCTAAAACCTAAAGTTAGTAAGAGCCATTCGGTCTCTACCACCTCATCCGTACTGATTGACGCAAGGCTGATTCCGGCGAGCTCCAATTATGATGAGGACCGAAAGCTGTTCAAACGCAAACTGACAAGAAGTCTTGACAACGACCGTGAACAGTGGTGGGTGACAAAAGCTACGGAGATGGAAAAGGCATGGGCGCTTGGTAACACCAGACAATTATTTAGACTTATCAGGGAAACAATTAGTTAAAGGCAAACGCTAAGTAAAACAGTCTCTGAGAAAAACGGTACCATAATTAGCTGCCAGGTAGACAACTGGAACGCTGGAAAGAACACTTTGACGAGCAGTTCAATTGGCCTACAGCCACACCCAATTTACCGAACATCCAAAACCTTTCTGAATGGGATATAGACACAGCTCCTCCTTCCTTAACTGAGGTTACTAAAGCTGTCACTAATCTGAAACGAGGCAAAGCAGCAGGACCTGATGGAATGACTCCAGAGGTGTTTAAGTAAGGTGGAGACAGTTTAATATCTGCGTTAATTGAGGTACTAGGCAGTGTCTGGGAATCAGAGGAATTCCGTCGGGTTGGTGTATGTTATTGATTATCCTGATAAACAAGAAGCGAGACAAGTCTTCCTGTGATAATCACAGGGGGATTAGCGTGACTAATATGGTGGCATCTAAAGTTCTAGACTCAATAATATTGCGTAGACTAAGTGGTGCTCGACAGGCACAAACACGAGAATACCAGGCAGGTTTTAGGCCAGGAAGGTGTATTGATCATATCTTCACCCTCCGACAGATTCTAGAACATAGGCATTCCTACTGGCGTCCAACAACCGTTATATTTCTTGACCTGCAGGTGGCATTCGATTCTGTCGACCGAGAGGTACTCTGGCGATGCTTGACTGTAAAGGGAATGCCGAGGAAATACATCTCTCGAACTACTCGAACTCATGCAGACAGGTGACGGCTTACGGCGAGTTGTCACCTGAAGTGGTGATATGATTATGAGCAATAAATTGTGCTCGAAACGTCATCAGTAAACATTACTGTATAACACTGTGAGACTTTATCAAAAAAATTTTTATCCTTAATGAAATTTTACACAGTGCGCAAGTTTTATTTTTAAATCAATGGTTAGGACACGTGTTATGTATCCCTAGTCATCGCCTTCCTCGACGGGCAATGTTAGCTGTTATATGGCTGGAAAAGAGCTAGCGGCGATCAAAGCAAAACATGGCACCAGTCAATGAAATCCACAACAGTTAATTTAAGCCACGTAGGAAGGTAAAGACTTTCTGGTTGAGGTCCTCGGGACGGTAAAAACCAATGGCTGGAGACAATCAGTGATATGGCTCGAAATCGTTCTCAATGCATAGCGCAGATGCAACCACTTCTTGTGACTTCCAATGAAACTATGTTGTTCTTCGTTTTTACTATTCCTTTTGTCTCATATCCCTGTTTACTGTCTCTATCTTATATTTCTTCTACTTTCTTCTCTTGCTTTGTGTGCTACATGGAGTGTGGCGACCTGAACTGCTGCACATCGGTACAAAGTTCCATGTTGAAAACAGACAGACAAGCAAATTTAATAGCGTGCTAGTACCTGCAGCAATATTCTTTAGGTTACTGTCGTACGCTACTACCATATGAATATAGAAGATACCGGGTGATCACACTCACTGTGCAGTTGACGTTGACTTATTTTTTATTTAAGCAAAGGTCTTAGTATGCCAATGCAGTATATGTGCCTGTAAGACTATCAAAGGTTTGCACTGCCTACTAGAGAGCACTGCATATATGGAAACCAAAGACAAGTGACTTCGATTCGCAGTTTTAATTTAAACAGTGGACTACGTGACACACTATTTGGTCCACGTAAATCAGGTTTGTTACTCAGTTAGTCAATATGGGAATGTGATGTTTCGGAAAATAAATAATTATTCATGAACAAAAACCTATTTACAGATATAAAGAAAAATATTAAGCACAGGCAGTTCCACACTACAACACTGTGAAATAGTTTCACAGATTAGAATAACGACAAGACAATCCTAGATAATAGTATTGGACTACAAAATAAATATACGAAAGTTGATATTTCTAACAAGTCACTGTGCTGTCTAAATCAAAACGTAACCTTTATAGATTAACACATGGAAAATGCAATGAACATACCTGAATAACCAACTCCTCAGGGAAGCCTAAAGCTTTTAAACGGTCCACGGCAGCACGTTCGTCAGCAGTCATCGTAAGCACAGTTTGACGCTGACCAGGAGAACGGGGAGTACCGGAGGCTGGAGTATTCAAAAACTCCAGAAATGCTTGTTCATTTTCTTGGATGAGCTAAAAATATATTCATATGTTACAGTGATATTTTACATATTGTGTAATTTTATACACATTAAATCAACAGACGCTAACCAGCTTTGAAGTGTGCATTTATCAAGATTTTTTATTGAGACTAAATGTTGGATAATAGAAGCAAAACAGTAAATAAGTCTACACGTCATATATAGCTTACAAGCATACCTTACCGAATACTGATAAATATCTGCTTTTGATATCAAATCAGACACTAACCAAGATGAAGTTATCTGTGACACGATAAACCTAAAATCTCTTAAATGATTCTGAGCAAGACAGTGTGAAGGGTAGGGACGAACGCAACCCGAAAGTCATAAAAACTGATTTAAGAGCGTCCACGCAAATGCTATGGAAGATTCAGGACTACGCACCACAGATCCAATGAAAACAACCAAGCTACAAGTTAGGGAAATATACGGGTTCAAATGAGACCTACCCTGAACAAATCCGCGTTATCATTCCCGATTTGTTGAATGAGCTGTGGTAATAGATCAGGATTTGCTTGTACTAGCGCTCTCATTTGTTGAAACTGAGGTAAACTAGCAAGAACTGTGATTGGGTCATCCGAGTTTACTGACTCTGAGCTCGGGACATCAACGTCGCCAGGTGCTTCTGGAGATACGCTTTCAGTTCCTTCTCTTTGAGCCGGTGACTGCTCAACTATGTCGACGTTTGGAATGTTTCCTGATGAAAGGTATTCAAATGCTCTGTCTGGATTGTTGAAACCTGCTCTCATTGCACGGATAACCTAAATTTATTGTTATTATACTTTAAAGGTACTGACCGATGACCTTTCATATCCCATAGATACCAATTCCTGAACAACTCGCTCAAAATTTTCGCCAGTGACCAGTGAACTTTCACCAATGCCCAGAGTATTACAGTGATCCGATGGAGTGGCGGCAACTGCAGGTGGGCTGTTGTGGGAGACAGGACTCGATTTACTGCCAGTGTTCTCCTTAACATCCGCTACAGTATTTTTCTTCTCTGCGACAGGTTTATTATCAGAGGCGGGACTGGTTAGGTTCGCAATCACCGGTTCTTTAGGTGTATCTTTGGCCGCTTTTGAGACAGACATAACCACAACAAAACCTGAATCCGTCACTTTGTAATCTTTCAAACACTTAGTGTCTTCCATAACTTTCCCTACAAAAAAGTCCATATCAGGTCCATATGCTCACCTGAATGTATCAGTTTCTGTGTGCTTGCCACGAACTCACCACCCCTTTCTGCTTCGATTTTTTTTTTAACATCACCAACCTTCACATCACAATGTACTAAACAGTAACTTACTAAATCATCTTCCTGAAGGTCTAAAACGAACGTCTGCTGTTTCAACGTCTTGAAAGTAACTTTCATCCTGGTCCTAACAAGTGGGAATCAAAGAAGCAGCCACGGCGTACCCACTTAAATCTATGGCATTCAACACAGTGAAAGAAGTTGTTAATCTATTGTTGTAGCGTAGGAAATATGAAATAATACATTGTTTTGAGATGCAAATTTTATATCATCAATTCAAGAAGTATTTACCTGTTGGTGTCAGAAAGCGCGTTTTTAAATGTTGTGCTGCAGTTGTTACAGAAAAAATACTATTTAGAGCTTTTCCAACCACAAATATTCACAGGCATGCATAGTGGACTTCGATAATGGCAGTCAGTATCTTTATATCGCGACCTGTTGTATATGAGTGGGCCAAAAGTCCATTCGTCTCCAGACATTAGTGATGACGGGTAGTTAATGTTTGTGAAAAGTTTATACACTGTGGAATATATGAAATTATTGATGTTTATATTTTGCCAATTGCCCACAAATAATGGAAATTTTCCTCATTCTTCTGAAAATATTGCCAAATTAACAAACTTATCATTATATTCAAACAACTACTAGAATATGTTATTTATGGCTAGAGGTAGCCTTGTGAAATATCTACATTTGTTGCGTGACCATCGACATTCTGCAGCTTCTAAGCTAGTAAGCCTGTAGAGATCCTCAATTTCCCGTTATTCTTTTCTCTTAACGGTGGGAAACTCCAGCGACTATCCCAGTGACTACAATTTTCACTCATTTTTAAATCATCTGTTTATAGCACTTTGAAAAGCTTCTCCACCTTGGAATCGCAAATCACATTCAGAAATTTCTCAAATTATCTACAGGTGTTATTACTCCATCCTCTAAAGGAGTAATTGTTCGTTGACAGCAAAAAGTGAACCGTTATTCTGTCGTGACGAAATTAAATACTTAATGCATTATCTTGTGTCAAATGACACTTATTCGTCTATGTATCTGCTAAACCTACGTCATTCAAATAAGTAAAAGTAAAACCTGGGACTCTAAAGCTTCGGCTGGCACTGACAAGAAAGTCTTTCAGCGAGTATGGCTGTGGGTTCCTTAGCTGTTCACTGCGAATAAATGTGTAGCGTACAAACTCTCGTAGATAATCTCTCAGGTCTATAGTTAAACGCAGGGTGTACTGGACATGTCAAGATTTCAGGATTTTCTTCATGTTTAATTCATTTTTTTAATAATACAGGTTGTACTTAGCCAATGGTCAGTATGATTACTCTGATTCCATCGCGCGGATGTCTTCTCCAAACTTGTTTGAAATGTTTAGCATGTGGATAATTGGGAGGCAAAAGCTCGATCATTCACAAACTTAGATTGATTGTACATCACATGAAGTGTGATTATTTGTTATGGGATCCGTCGTCATCATTGGCATATAACACCATTTGCCTATTCCTAGGCAGACTCCATACCCAGATATGCCATAAAGTAGTGCAGCGAAATCTGGTCGATGACTCTGATTAGAAGTGCGAAAAGTTATGAAAGTTTACGAATTGCTGAGCGCAAGTTTTAACCGCAGTTCATGCTAGATGTTTTTAAAACCCGAAAAATTGTTGCCGAATTCTTTCCCCTCAGTCTGCGTACTTTTCCATTTGGATGAGAAAGGCTTTCTCCATCTTAACAATGCAATTCATTGGGAGAACAATGTAGTCAGCACTTCTACTGCATCTTATCATCAGCTTTCTAAAATCTCCGTGTTGTATGAATATAATTAGTCTCATACGTATGTTTGGCTGAGCTTCCCTCTTCAGTTGCCTACTAGCATGCTCTCTGACTACTAGTACAAAGACAATTTCTGTCATCTTGCATCATGCCCATTATCGTCACGTTACTTTTCGACTGTTTTAATAACAGCTGTTTTCTGATGTCTCCTACGAAATAACCCGAGGTAGCTCTACATCTTTCACACAGCGTATAAAACACAAAATTAAGAGTAACTATATTCCTAATTGTCCTTCACTTCATTCCTCAATAACAAATCTTAGTTCTAGGTACTATGTCAATAAGTTAGTTCTATGAAAGGCGGAAGTCTGTTCTGTGCTATATTTTAACTATAAATCGCATAGTTTTCACTGCTTGCCGTTGTAATTGCATATTAAGTAACATTTTACAAAATTATTCGTTTTTCCCTGACCTGTAACGTATGGTAAAGTACGGTAAGCTTTTAATGTTTCCCAAAGTTTAGCCGAGGCAGAAGTGAATATTTTTATCTTTACTGACATTCCAAAATGCAACTGAAACCAGTGCTATCTGACACTGTCGGAGCGAGGTGAACAGATATTCATTCTTGGAGGATATAACATATTAAAAGTCGAGCTTGCCGCACTGTTGTTTCAGGGTGCTTTCATTAATAGAACGGATATGGTCAGTTGCGACTTAAATTTCCTCAGGTAGACTATTCTATATCACGGGCTAGCAGGAGTTCTGCAATCATATCCGACGTAACTTCCACCAGTCCTGAAAGTGATTTACCAGGTTTTCATGAAGCTATAACGTGCTGCCATGCTTCTCATGCAGTCAGCAAAGGCAACTCGCGATACTCCCATCTTCACCCACGTTTGTTTGACGAAGTTTCTGCTTCAACAATTTACTGGCTGCCACCATATTATTTGAAATCTGATCTCTAACAGTTCAACGGGTGCAAAAGCCTGTACCTTTCATACCATATATATAATCGCTCGAGAAGCAACTTAACCAATAACATGTGATTTTGGAGCAGATATGAAAAAATTACCATTGTTTCCACGTTGCTTTGTGCCACCAAAATATTTTCGCTCGAAATTCTCTGCTAACATCGCGACAAAACTGAAGAATCTCCTGGAAATAATATTTTTGACTTGTCTCTGAAAGGTCTCATCGAAATTCGTGTTGCAGTGTTATTTCCGCGTATTTTGCACTTCAAAAACTAAATGCACTTCGTTCAGCACAATTAGCACTTTCACATATATTTCGTTAGAATAAAAACACTATTGTCGAGATTCGATCAACAGATTTATATTCCTGTCAGGTATTCATAGAAACGCTAACAGGTAACGTGCGTGACAATTACTTGCAGGCGATAAAATAAGCTTACTCAATCCAAATGAAACCCATGCATTTTATTTTCGATAGTCAGTCTTTCTATCCGTGATAAACTGACCACGCTGTAGTCGATTGAGATTTGAAGGGAAGTGTGTCTGTTGCTAGGCGGCGTGATCTTCTCCCTACACTTAATTCAAATCACCGCCAGTAAATACACCTTTCAGTAGCTGTAAGTTTTGTGTTATGCCACTTTTACAGGCACACTGAGACATGTTATAAATTACAGTGTTGTAATATCGTGAATTAATAATAATAATAGTATATTCTCATTTTTCTTTACATGAGGGACGCCAGTTTACAGGCATCATCAATTCGATAAATTACACATACGATTAGTAAGTATAGTTAGCAATGATAATATAATAAGGTACATATATATTCATACAAATATAGGACACACAAGTTGTATAGGAATGGATAAGAAATATTTAAGTTACATATTTAAATTACATGATTTACGGTTAAATAACATGGTTGTTGTCATTTTATCTTTAGTCTGTGGGGAACATCGGAAAACTGGTGATTCAATGGAACACACCAAGAAATTTAGAGATATTGACTTCGCATTAACAAAAAAACCCAAGTATGCGTTGGATGGACTACGTATACTTGGGAAAATAAATAAAGCTTGAAGTCAATTCCCTCATATAACAATAAAATGCGTCTTACAATAATATATTACCACTTTATGCACTTGAGGGACTCCAGTTGACAGGCATCATCAATATCATAATAATGCACACATGGAGTAAAAATGTTTAAAATTTTTCACTAATACAAAATATATATATATACAAGGGGGGATAATGAAATATTGACCGTAAGTACACTCTGCATAAGTTAAAACAGTTTATATGGCATAATCCTAGGCACAATTATTGTTTGAATTTGTTGAACATGAGCGAAACACCTGAGTGTTGCGTTACATTCGGTCGATATGGTGGGCTAGTCACAAAAGTATAAAAATGGCTTATAAAAAGTTACTCAGTTTACCGTAAACGATGTTTTAAGCAATATAAACTGCAAAAGGCTCACCACAGCAGTTAGTATCCAGTTAAACATGCAGAGAAGTAATTATAATTCAGCAACCGGTGAATTTTTTATTCTTTTTGGTCTGGAACCTGAGTAACTGCGAACCAATCCATGCAAAAATGTCGAAAGAGGCATGCAGGAGCAGAATTTTGCCATCGAATGAGTCACTGGGATCTGAGATGCAGCTATCAGCATATTTTCGTCATTTCATAGATATCCAGACTTATTGACGCTGTATAGGTAGTGATTTGGATTTGTCATCATGGTGGACATATGGATGAATATTCAAATACGTACTACAACTTGTTTGCCTTTCGGATTCAGTTAATTACATCGCGTGCTGGGTTTGATTACTCTGCGATTTTGATATATTCCGCAGTGTCGCCGTGATTATGGGAAGTGTGCATATGCTTTAAATGCATTACTTTGTTGGCTGCAATCTCCACTGAGTGTATACAACGGGAACTGTGGATTTACGTATTTGCTCATAACTGTGGATAAAATATCGCCGCATTCCTTTTGGAAAGGAGACCAGTTGGTGGATTATAAATGATGTCCGAGTAACTTATATCCTTCCATTGATGTTGTGGTAAGTCTCGACCTTGTTTTCTCATATTTCATTCGTTTGTTGGTTATGGTTCACGCTTTGTATCAGGTAGACATAATTCGATCGAATCTTATTTGTATGGGTGTTATTTTCATGACTGCTGCTTTTTTGTATGAAATTATAGATAAAGGCAAAAGAAACAACAGGTGTAGTCTATAAGTTCATACATTAAATGGGCCTATAATTTCTGAAGCTCTTACATAGGAATTAGCACTGCTATCACTTGCAAACCCACTTAGTGTGTCATTAAGAGCTTTTGGTGGTTGACGGTATCGAGTGTTCGCGAGTTGTACGGATTATACGAACGCAAGATCTTATACCAACAACTTCTATAGTGTTCGTTCTTCGAGTACCAAATGGTAAAGCAAAAGACCAGATTTTGTCGTCCAAAGTACGTATTATATTTCGGGACAAAATCGCGGGTAGTGGTGAATGCTTAGCTAGCTAGTAATTGTGCACGCACGTGACACGACGGAGCACCAAATGGCGGGGATGCTTGACCGTAAGCCTTCAGCTAAACAAGTCGACTTAAACGGTGATGGTCAGCATCCAATGTTGAGTGATGATTGCTGTGGTTACTAATTTTGGGGAATTATTTACCGCTACAGCTCACTCCCCCCCTAGTGGGTTTGTGAGGACCCTAAGACATGACCAGCCGGAAGTAAAAAAATCTCGATGGTCCCCTGATGGGTGAAAAAATCTTCCGAGCGGCTTGATCGACAGCCTGCTGGTCTGTCTGCCTATGCTAATAGGGTGTCTGTACATAGCTTCCTCAATGTTGTTCGTTGGATCCGGTGCTTCGTTTGTTTCCTGTCCAGTGCCCGTTGCACCTGGAAAAGAAAACAAGAATGCTGAGAACCTAGTCAAGAAAAATGTACCAAATAAGCGTTTTCCTTACCAGAAAAAAATGACGTGCAGTAAACTAATGTAAATTTCAAAATATCGGGAAAAAATATACATCTAATTTAATTTTATGTACGGTTATAGGAAAAATATCATTTACTTGTGTTAAATGACGCAACATAAAAAAAATGAATGTGTCACTCAGTTATGTGAAATAGGTGTGAAGGTATTCTGGGAATCTAACGTGACGTCCAGAACGCGTTTTCTTAGAGTGATCGACCGAAGTAGCCAGTGGGCGAATGACCTGACAGTCAATAGTGTGATTCAGAAAATCAAGTGAGTCAACGCCTATTTGACACTTCTGTATATTGATGGTAACACCATGTTGGCGTAACCTTTCAAATGCCAAGTCCAAGTGTCTAAGGTGAGTTTCCTTATCTGGAATGGCAATGAGGCAGTCGTCTAAGTATGCGTATACAAAGTCGAGACCGCGAAATACTTCATCGATGAAGCGTTGGAATGTTTGGGCTGCATTCCGGAGGCCGAATGGCATACGTAGAAATTCGAAAAGTCCGAAAGGCGTAATGATAGCCGTTTTCGGAATATCTTCCGTTGCCATCGGGATTCGGTTATATGCCTTAACCAAGTCGATTTTTGAGAATATAGATGTTCCAGATAACGTTGCCGTCAAGTCGTGTATGTGAGGCAAAGGGTAGCAATCAAGGGTTGTTTTGGCGTTCACTCCCCGGTAATCACCAGTGGGTCGCCAATCGTTACTATCCTTTTTCGGTACCATATGCAATGGGGATGCCCATGGACTATTCGGTGGCCAAATGATGCCAAGGGTGAGCATATGATCAAATTCATTTCTGGCAATTCTCAGTTTGTCAGGGGCCAGTCGTCGTGCTTTAGATGTCACGGGCTGTCCTGAGGTTATGATATGGTGCATAACATTGCTGGTTATGCACGGGAGATCGTTAGATGGGCAATTGAGTTCCGGATATTTGTCAACAATCGGTTGAAAAGTTGAATCGAGGATTGCTTTCATCTTAACGATTGACAAGCTGGGGCCTACGTAAGTTATGCCTTTGATAGACTAACTAGTAGTGTTGTCAATTAGTCGGTTACGGCGGACGTCTACGGGCAAATCATGATGATTGAGTAGGTCCGTGCCAATGATGGGCATTGTGACGTCGGCGAGAAGGAAAATCCACTGAATAGGTTTGCGTAAACCTACGTTCAGATAGACGTATTTCCGACCATAGGTTGCAATTAGCTTTCCATTTGCAGCCTGTAGGTTGAAGTTAGGATCCTTCTGTCGATCTGCTGCTGTAGCAGGAAGGACGCTGACTTCGGCGCCTGTGTCGACTAGATATCTAGTCTGGCTCATTACATCGTGGATGTAAAGTAAGCGGCTAGTGCCACCGGCGACGGTTGCCGCTAACGCGTGCCGGCGGGATAGTTTCCCACAGACTTGGAGGCTTTGTTGAAATCACAAGGTTTTCGACAACATTTTGCTTCCTTGCCATAGGTGTTGTGATACCAACACCAGTCAGGATTTTGGAGAGAACGTGTGTTGGACTTAGATCGTCCACGTACGTTTAGCCGTTGAGGGGATTTAGAACGACGATAGGAAGAATTGCCAGGCTTGTTTGACCTAAGCATCTGCTGGATGGAGTTGCATAACTCTATCATTGCAGAATCCTTCTTCGAAGTCTGTTCGGTAACAGAGTATACTTCGGTAACTGGCCGTTTAGTTATCTCTAGAATTCTATCTGCAGAGACAGCTAAATCATCCATGAGAACACCCTGAAGTGTCACAAGTACAGTCTGAACTGACTGTGGCAGTTTGGATAAAAATAGTTCGCTAAACAGTCCTTCATCGAACTGACTTTGGCCAATGATCTCTTTCATTCTTGCCAGCATGCTCACGGCTGACTGATCTCCTAACTCGATGTTACGAAATAACTCATCCAGACGTTGTCGATCTGTGAGAACGTTTCTCTTGAAGATGGATGCTTTGAGCAACTCGTACGAGTTACTTACCGACATCTGCAGAGTTACGCACCTGCTGAATTCCCGCCGTAGGGCGTGAATAACTGCGCGGAACCGTGAACGTTGATCAGTTATGCAATGTTCACAAAAATCAGACTCAGCAATCTGAAACCACGTTTCAGCATTATCTGGCCAATATGGTACTAGCTGGATATTTTTGGCGGTTGAGCGAATCTGAATAACCTTGCGGGTAGGATCACTCATGACGAAAAGTATGCCGATAACAATATAGTACAAGAATAAACACAAAAAGGAACGAACTCACCGGGTTTATCTGCGTGTGAATTGAAGATGTAGTTCGTGGTTGGGCTCACCAGTTTGGTGGTTGACGGGCTCACCAGTTTAGAGGCTGCGGGTATCGACGTTCGCGAGTTGTACGGATTATACGAACGCAAGATCTTATACCAACAACTTCTATAGTGTTCGTTCTTCGAGTACCAAATGGTAAAGCAAAAGACCAGATTTTGTCGTCCAAAGTACGTATTATATTTCGGGACAAAATCGCGGGTAGTGGTGAATGCTTAGCTAGCTAGTAATCGTGCACGCACGTGACACGACGGAGCACCAAATGGCGGGGATGCTTGACCGTAAGCCTTCAGCTAAACAAGTCGACTTAAACGGTGATGGTCAGCATCCAATGTTGAGTGATGATTGCTGTGGTTACTAATTTTGGGGAATTATTTACCGCTACAAGCTTTTTCAAAGGACACCAGTGAGCTTGCTAGTCGCATTTCCTCAGGTAGTTTGTTCCATATTTGGGCATACCTAGTCATGAAAAATTTTTCCCTGGTGGCTGTTTTACATTGTTCTATAGCCACCGTACCTTTAGTGTGTCTAAGGTTATATCCAGTGTCTTCTGAAAACCGAGTACAATTAGTAGGGGTATACACTATGTGGTTAAGTAGTTTATAGAAGAGTACCAGGTTTAGTCGCAGTCGTCTTAACCATAATGTTTCTAGTCCTAGAATTTCACATCTGGTAGAGTAGTTTGTACCGTTTTCGGTTCCGAGTACTTTCAGCGTGAAGTACCTCTGTACTCCTTCTACTTTTAGTTTATCTTCTATGCGTATACTACTAAATATGAATGAACAATAGTCTAGGAGTGGGTGCACACAAACCTTGTACAGTAGTATTCTGGATTCACTTCTGTAGAAGTTCCTGAGTAGGAAACCAATAAGCCTGCGTGATTTCGATACTTGTTTCGAGATATGTTCAGAAAATGATAGATTGTGTGAATATGTCTGTCCTAGGTCTAGCACAGATTTGAGTCTAGGGATTTTGTGGCCTTGAATTGCTAGGTCAAATTCTAGGTTGGGACAGCCTATGCAGAGCCAGCCACACTTTTCGACATTAAACTCAAGTCTCCAGGTGTCACACCATATATCCATTTTTGTTAATTCTTCATGCATGGAGTTCATAGTTGTACCGATATCTGTGTTTGTGCAGGTATATGTCACCTTTAATTCATCTGCATACAGTATTGGCTTGCCTATACTAAAGCACTCACATATACTGTTTATGTATATAATGAAAAGAAGGGGTCCCAATACACTCCCCTGGATGACACCACTGCTAATCGGCCTAGGCCTGGAGGTCAAAAGTCGAAACCGTAGTTTTAGTACAAAGAATGGAAAAGGGTTCGCATAAATGTTAAATTTTAGACTCTTCCCAGAGGCCGCCAAGGTTTGGCGCCAATCACGAGTCATGTTCCGCTTCCTGCTGATAGTTTTGGCTAGTCGATTAACAGCTTTTACCTGGGTATGTGTTGATACGCGCATAATGCTTAAAGTTCTTCAATGGCGATACTTTAAATTGCTTAAACCTTAGTAATGTGACATTATAAGTATTGTTACTTTACTTTTCCATATATATAATAATAATGTATATTTTCATATAAACCTAAATTTACATGAAAATGCATGCCATTTTTACAGGCACGATCAAGTATGATATAACGTCAAATAGTAGATTGTCTACAAGGTAATAATGTTTCAACAGCTAAATATTTGATATATATATATATAAATACACTCATTGTCTGACTCACGTCGTATCATTGTTGAATGGAACAGTAGTCCTTCAGGTAACGCGGGAAAGTCGACTTCGTTTCGTTTTCAACCCGTGGTTGTAGGCATACGATAACCAACCAATATTGAGGTAAGTACAACGTTTACAAGGGATAGCAAGCTGTTTTAGAAAGGTAAAGGTGCTAAGGTGAATCATCAAAGTGCAATGAAATAGGTAAGTGCAGTATATCATTAACAGATGCATTCATAATGGAAATACAAGAGGAGACGATAATCCCTAGGCTGACAAAGTTCCTTTGCAATGTATAATGCTACCCTATAGGTCTTACTATCATGATGTCCACTTTTGGTTTTAATACAATTATCCTCAAGCTGGTTGTTTTTATTTCATACTTTTTTGTGTATTTGGTGCACAACCGTACCCTATAGAGGATAGAAATAGAATAAGTAGAATCGAATTCATAAAGAGCTATAAAATGTTAGGTTTAATGGAATATAATGAGCAAGTGAAGACGTTGTTAGAAAATGAATGAGATGAGACATTTTGAAGTGATATTCAAAAATCCGACAATGGAAAGCATGTTTATTTATATGATGCCTCGTGAATCTTTGCAGAGCCCATGTGGTCAACAATAGGCTGAGCAAATATTATATGTTTTAATGCAGAAGCCTCATCTATCTAGGCGATCATCACTATCTATTTCAAGATAACGATCTAAGCGCTCATAAAAATATTTAGCCTTCAAATTGCATAATGCAGTCCTGCAGAATGGGACGACTCACCTTAGTGACCACCACTAAATCTACTGATCAGTATGTGGCGCCCTCCCTCTCTTATTGATGTTAGGCTCTGAGACTTTGATTTTTATGGCTACAGCAAATATATTGCCTGGTACCAGACACGTACCTGAAGCTGCGTAGCTACCTTAAAACAGTTTCTGCTCAAGGTAATCTCCTGTAACAACTACTTTAGTGAGCAACTTAACGCTGTCTTCGAATCACAAATTAAAAGTGAACATAATGAGAACTTTCTTGGTAAAAAGATCGTCCACTAGTCGAAAACAGTAAATATATCCTAATATCCATGAAAGCGTTTAAGGGTGTTTATGCTGCCACCTCAAATAACTCACTATTTGCAATCACTTAAAAAGTAAAATAAATTTACCGAAGACAGTGTGCTTATGATATCTAGATGTTGTAATGGTTTGAAGCTTTTCGAGAAGTTGAGTATACCATCAGTGTGTCCATTATCTGTTAACTAACACCCGGTATGTTGTGACAGAATGTAAATTAGTCAAGTAGGAGCCACCTGTGGAGTCTGAATAGGTGGTGTTTTTATGTACTTTTGGAAACATAAAGAAATCAGAAGGTGATCATATCCGTCTTAGAGGGTAAGTTACCTATGGTTGTTGATGCCTAATGGAGTAGATCTGATTACATTCGATGGACGATGCCGAAGCACGCAAATTAAATGAGTCGGAAGAGCGACTTTATTGCATATCCCCGCAATGACGCTTGTTGATATGTTGCTATTGGTTTCAAGTGGCCTTGGTTTTGGGAGAAGATTTAGCTGATGTAATATTGTGATTTCATAGACAGAAAGTTATTATCCTATATCCCTATATACTCAGACATACTCAACGTACGTTGCTTGATGCCCACTGATATAGGAAGGGCAGGTTGGTTGCCATTGTCTCCAGGTGCCAATGCGTTCATTGGGTATCAATGTAAATGAAAACAAAAGCTTTTAAATTAAAAATTCACAAATCGCCAACAGAATACAATAAGCAACTTGAAAGTGCACTTTCAATGACATTGACTTGGAAACTGTAGCGGAATTCCTTACTAAAATTACCGTTTTGGAAAGTTCCTGATGATAGCCACAAACATTTACTGAAACACTCGTGAAAGACAAATATGGACACAAGTGATAAAACGAAGCTCTGCAGAAATCACTGAGACGCCGCAAACAGAAGTTAACACCAAGGATTTAAAGTGCAACCTATAATTTTTACATGGAACACATTCTCAAGCGTCCTCCTGCACGATAAATGCCTCCAGGCTTAAAAACAGCTCTTGACAACTATTCTTAACAAAACCAACACAGTTCAAGCCAAACAAAAACCAGAATCAAGTCAGATGGAGCTACCTAGATCAAACGAAACAAATCAGCGAAACTGAAATAAACTAGACCGCGCAAATATCCTCAAGGTAAAGCTGGAGACGCCACTTCAAACAGGGGATTTGCCATATTTGCGCCCGTGTCTTACGGTCAGTTGCTTTTTCTAGTTTACAACAAGTTGTAAAGCTGATTGTAATTCGGGATGAAAACAATGGCAGGATACAAATAGCTTGTAGTAACCCATGTTATTACTCATAATCGTACTATACTTTCATTGTGTAATTGTACTTCGATTTGTTTATTACTCTAAATCTCGCATGTTAACAATTGATACTTTTGTGCTCGCTCGATTTTTGAATTTTGATTGCTGCAATAATACACTATCGTATTCCTTCGCAAGTGCCTTTTGAATTACGTTGTGGATGTCGAGTAATTTCAACGTTAGGTCAAAATTATAAACGCGAGGAAGTACTACGATATACGTGTAGGCTAGTTTAGTCAAAATATAGCAGCACAACAATTGGTGAGCCCGACGATAACTTGCTGACCCCGACGACAACTTGCTGACCTCGACGACGACTTTTTGACCTCGACGCTTCGTTACACTTGTTGGATTAATAAAACTTTAACCTTCGAGGATCGATATATTTATTAGATATCCCGAACTCATTTTTGTGTTTGCTCATAGCACAACAACGGATACTGTATTAAGTCAGTGGGAAAACTGTTTAGTAATTATAGATAAAAATATGAACTGTGCACCTAGTGAACTGACTATTAAATTCCAAAAAAGTAAATCCATTCCACAAGTCTACACAAATACTGACAAACCAGCCACGTCAATCGGTAAATTCTGACGATGACACAAAAATAATAATAATATCAGTTGGATTGCATTAGGTCGCTCAGTTGTTAAGTTGATTGTGAACGTGAAACTGCTTCTTAATTACTGTATATTTTTAGGCCGTTCTGGTTACCCCTGTGAAAAGATGATCATCTGCTTCTAGTGAGCACTTAGCTTAGGCACAAAGACAGATATTGCCTAAATTGACGATGTCCATTACCAAATCAACGCTGGACTCAGATAGACCACATTACGATAGTGTATCATTGGCGAGGGTCAGTAGAAGACTGCCGATCCTTCTGAAACACGTTTTGGGAGGTATGTATACAGACAGTGGCTGCCTTCGAGGAAAGTTTGGACAACAGCTTTCGTTTGGAGGTAAGGGAAATGTACAGTAATCTTACATTACAGTTGATCGTGTTCTGAAGAATTGTCGGTGATAGATATTTGCTACCCGAGACCCGCTACCAATGACTACTGCTGCATCTGTGACGCAAAACAGTGACTTTGAAAACTACCAGAAGTTGGAGCTACAGTTATGCAAATCTCTTGATAGACACGTAAATGCAGGTTTATGTAAAAGACGCATCTGCCTTTTTATTGTCTTCATATAACCAGTAGAAGGAACGAAGGAAAAACAGGTGATACCTCACTGAAAACGTGTAACGGCCTTCTTTAGGGTCACCACATACTTGATTTCATTGACTTCATCAGTTTCGCTTAAAAGCATAGGCTAGGTAGGGTAATTAATAATAATAATGTATATTTTCATATAAACCTAAATTTACATGAAAATGCATGCCATTTTTACAGGCACGATCAAGTATGATATAACGTCAAATAGTAGATTGTCTACAAGGTAATAATGTTTCAACAGCTAAATATTTGATATATATATAAATACACTCATTGTCTGACTCACGTCGTATCATTGTTGAATGGAACAGTAGTCCTTCAGGTAACGCGGGAAAGTCGACTTCGTTTCGTTTTCAACCCGTGTTTGTTTCGAAAGACGCTATAGTCAGTTTCAAGGTCATGATGGGTTCCTGCGTCTGCTGGTTATATGTTTTCGTGAATTCGTTTTCCATTGAATTTTAAAGGTCTTTTTGAACGTTTTGCTTGTTTGAGTATGTAGGTCAGTTTTTTGTCACTGGATGCTACTAAGACGTTTATTTTTAGCTTGCAGTTCCCAGTTTTCATGTTGGTAATTAAGGATTATGGTAAATCTGCAATCATTGAGCCAATTCACGTATACTATGCTAATATAGTAACTTTTCTCAGTAATTAAACGCCTTAACTGTTCTGCCATTGTTGGATCAAACAGTGGCAGAACAGTTACGGATTATTTGCTTAAGGTAGAACTGTGCGCTGGTTTATCATCATGACTGGCACCAATTCAGCACCTTGTTTTTATTCTACGCATTATCAGAAGTAGCTTATCAGCCTTATTGCAGCCCTTCTAGTCCAGGTTCTGCTCCTCCCAAGCTTACCATAATGCTGAATTAAATCTCACTAATTCCAACGTTCTGCAGTCAGTAAATTCTGGATCTTTTCTTAAATAGACTTTAATTCCACAGTCTAGAACTCAGTTTTGGTTTTCAGCATGACTGACACTAATTCAACGCCATGTTCTTTTTCTAGACATTTTCAGGAGTAGATGAGAACCTACTGGTTTTGCTTATCAGCTTTATTTAAACCCTTTGAGCTCATCTTCAGTACGGACTAGCTTAACTTCAGAAGAAAAAGACTTAATTTAGCACATAGTGGCAATTTTTTTGAGCTTAAATTTGGAAATTATATTTTGAAACTGTAGTACAATGTCACTGCAAATCCGTCAAGTTAGGTCCACTGGTAGCACCCTGTAAATAAGCAAAATAAGATATCAGTTGATGAAACATTGTGCTCATCACATTCTCAGCATTTACATTTAGAAAAGTTCGCTTACATAACTGCCACTGTTATATCCCCTGCTATCTTTTCCATTTGCCTAGAAATAAAAACAATGTTGTGATTACTAGATGTTGTCTTAACGTTAACCTATAAAACGAAGCGGGCGTTTAACAGTATTACCTGAATTCCTTTCTTCAGGTTACGCCTTTGGACACGATCTTTCAAACTATGGAAATACGATTTCGTGGCCTAATCCATTATGTCACCAACCTCTCTCGATGTCATCAGTTGGTCGCTACAGAAATAAGTACTTCATTAATGAACCTTACATCTCGTGACTGAATTTCGAACATCTGAATATCCCTAAATTCCTTGATTTAAATGGTGTATTAAAATCATCACTAAAATCACAGTAGGGTCGAAAGCGTATCCTATCTTCACTTTCCATTTCAACTATATTCCCCCGGTTTACCTGAGGCTAAGATTACATTGTCCGGAGAATAAGAAGTAAATATGACGTTCAGATAAGTTAACTTTCCTTTGCTAAACTTAACGCCTTTAGTACTAGCTTGACACCTGTACTTTTCATTAAGTGCACGTGCTCAACATAACGCTGAGCTGCCTGCTTAGCCACAACATATCCACAGTGCACGAACTGTCTGATCATGCGCATATAGAATTCAAAGGGAAATGCACTGAATCCCTCTAATAGCCCATGCAGCTCGACGTCATCCACTGTACGTTTCAGAAAATGAATATTGTAAGCAATATGTTCATCTCCGAAACAGTTCTCATATTGCAGTAAGAAATTACTCCAATATGTCCGAACAGCATCCAAAAACAGTCGGCTGTATTTGGTACTCGAAAGTAAGTATACTGACAGGGAAAATTTCCTATAATTATAGTACTGGGGGGAGGCAGAATGTTCCTGAGTAGGCGAGACCCAAATATAGTAGCTTTTTAGAAGGACCAGGGTTATTTCAGAACATACTGGGTTCACTTCAAGTAGATAAAATATTCATTTACCGTAAAAAGGCATTATTGACGCGTTGGTTAGACTTTGCTGAGAATTGTTGCAAGGTTGGTACTTTAAGCGTCCCAAGCTTACTAAACTATACCTCCAAAAGTGCATTCAAAGCTCACAAACTTATATTCCATAGGGCCAGATGGGTCTTTTTTACCTGAATCAAGCCGTTAGGATGTGTTGGACTCCTTTCAAAGAAATAATGAACAATTTAATTGTTACCTTCATAAATGTATCAAAAGCTTGCTTAAGTTGCACCCACGTATAAAATACACAACTAAGCATTATTCTTTGGAATATAGCCATTACATCAGACAATATAGATGACACATTTCGTGTAGTAGAGGCTGCAGGAGTATCTTGTAACGTCATGTAATGGTTTTAACAATGACCAACGAACACAACATTATAATTTGAAGTAGATGAATAATAGTATATATTTCAGTGCTCATAAACCACTGTTGTGACCTAGTACATTTAATTGATTTATGCTGACCTAATATGCACAAATCCCACAGGTCACTAAACTAACAACCTAAAAAAGTGGATCAGTTAATACGTACATTTATCTATATGTTCTAATTAAAGACACATTATATGTTTAGAAATTGTAGTTGAATTATATTCGCCTAGTAAGCAAAAATGCATACATCCTATTTTGGGCTTAAAATAAATGCATCAAAATTATTGTTAATTTATATTCACTTGCTAGACATTCTCATACATCTCAATGTACTTTAAATACTACAAATGCATCCAAATAGCGTGTGACTATCACACTACACTCACACCAAAAAAAATTAACACGCCGTTATATTATGGTAAGTTAAGCCTGAAATTAAAGTGATTGTAAATTTCCGTGTCAAAATAAAGAGACTGCCATTTTAACTTATATTTTAGACCAATAAGAAGCCAGCTAGCCAACAGCCAATCAAAATCTGCCTATATCGCTTTTCGTTTGTTTCACGCAGAAGCGATATCCAACCATTATGTGCCTATATTTACCTTCAGTGCAAAGTGTCTTAAAATAGCTACGTAGTTTTAGAAAATGAGTTATAGGAGTCAGCAGCGTACATTGATCATGTCTAAGTGCATAATTGATTAGATTCTGGTTCTTAAGCAATTTATTAAGTAGAATTATAAGTAGCGAATTCTAAGAAATTATATTCAGAGTTGGCTGTACATGCCTGCAGTTGCTCCGTGTGCACTTGCCGTCATCTTCGGTATGTACTAATACATTGGAATTGCATTCATTAAAGTTCGTTAGTCTTTATTAGATGCTAAAAACCATAAGCAATTTAATATCCATAAAGTACATGTGCGAATACTGCAGTCATTGATCATACAGGCAATAGGTACTACGTAATACAGCAGCTTTCTAAAACTCAAAGAATACGTAAATCAATAAGTTATTAGAGGGGAAATCTCCATCCCAAAACATGTACTAGAGTTGTCTGTAGTAAATCCAATGTTGGCAGTCATTGAATAAGTTGTGAAACGATTTAAAAAGCGGGTAGTATGCAGTGATTTGATGAGTGTACGAATTATCCTAAATAAAGTAAGGACTTTGATTATCAAAGTTAAAGATTCAGATTGTGGTCTAAAATAGGTGGTTTATTCCAAGATACAACAATGTTGAGAAGCAGTATATTGATGATATTAGTAACTGTAGTAGAACAGCACAGACAACAATATACATATACATCAAGCACGCTGGGGTAAGACGTGAAGAGTAGAACGCAGACTCGGTTCGAAACACTTTATAATTACCAACCGACTCAATAGAAAAAGAAGTCAAAGTCATATACAACAATGGATCTGGCCTATTACTGTTCAGCGACCACCAGGTTTTGAACTGACGCCTCTCTTTGAATTTGACCCACTACACAATCCCCTCGCTTCCAAAAAGCTGTCCTCAGCGACTTCCGTCTTGAGTTCTCCCCAACTCGGCTATCAATAAAAGGCGGAGTTTTCCTTGGTGCGTGTCTGCTTGGTCGGAACCGTTTCAAACGGCAGAAGTGCACTGTCATTCTCTGAATATCGTTGTTGTCTTCTTGGATTTCGTAGGTGTTGTCAGCTGCTCTGCGGTACACCACATATGGACCTGCCAACTGTGCTTGAGCTTTATTTCAACTGCAGTTGTCAGTCCCTGGTTGACACAGCCACACCGTATCACATATATTGAATGGTGCTCCCCACTGCTTATTATAGTAATGTTTCTGTCTTTCTTGTGCTCTCTGGAGTTCCTGAAGTGCATAACTATGGCGCCTGGCTATGTCTCCTTGCAAACGTATTACCATTTCCGATAAAGTCAGCGGATCATCCCACCGTAGCATAACCGATGTATCACTAGGCATGCGTAACTCGCGGCCAGTCCATAACAGGTGTGGTGTCTTCCCCGTCGACATATGCGTGCTTTTTCGGTGGGTCAGCAAACACCTTAGGAGCAAGATGTCCCAGGCTGATTCAGCTTCTCTCTAAAAATAGTCAAGTAATGATATCAAGGTACGATTGGTACGCTCTACCTTCGGGATGGTAAGCTGCGGTTCTTCACTTCTTAACTCCAGGTAGATGACACAATTCTCTAACCAAGAGACTTTCAAAGTCGGTTCCTTGATCAGAATATAATTGCTCTGGTGCGCCCCAACGGGTAATTCAACAGTCGAATATAGCTGTGGCTACCGTAGAGACATCAATTCGCTGAAGAGGTACAGCTTCACACCACTTCGTAAAATAATCAACCATGACCAAGATGTATTTGTTTCCACACGTGATCTCACGCCAGTTACTTCGTTGTGATGTCCAGCCCAGATAATAGCAGGCGGCGCTCTAGGTTTCCTACGTGGGTTCTTTACCTTGCCACATGTTGCACACCCCTCGGCTAAGTCTCAGACGTCGCACTGTTGGTGAGGCCATCAACAACATTGGGTGACTGCTTGCAGCATCTTATTAATCCCGACTTGTCCCAAGTAATCATGTATCTTCTCCAGAATTGCCGTTACGAACGGTTGAAGGACTACGACTCTTCCCAATTAGTTGGGGCCATGTTGAACACACAGCATGCAATTCACAAACACTAACTGGTCCCATAAGACCCACAAACATCTTGCCTCCCAACTTTTCCCTTTTTCATGGAATGCATACAATATTATATTACAAAGTGGGTGCGTTGTCCCCACTGCTCCTATTAATACTTTGTGCAGTCCATAACGAGCGTTGCGGTATAAGACGTTGAGCCCATTATGCACTCAAATTTTTCCATATTAGTTTGTTTATTAGCTGTATCATACAGTGAAACGGTATTATATACTGGATGACGTTTCCAACAAAATTTATTGTTCATAATCATATCAATTATAATCACACGACTTTGCGTGATACATCTAATATACAAACTAATATGGAATTACTTACTACCACATTGCCAAAGTTTTACACATATATTTATCCAGGATTGTTACATCACTTAGCCTGTTAGATATGTCGTGGTAGCCATTGCGACCACGTCTGGCGTAAAACCACGTCGTCAACTTTGTGTGGGTTAAGCAGTTGACGCATGTGCCTGAGGAGCTGAGATGGAGTTCGTGAGCCTAACTCGCAAGCAGTGAGTAACTGTTGGATCCGTTTCTCATCAGAAACACTCCTTCTTTGAATCAAAACCGCTTTGAGCCTATCATGCTGGTGGTCTGCGGGGGCGCTGTCAATTAAATCACTAATGTCTGATAGAACCTCTGTGGGCAGTGCGGCTAAAACACATCCATACTTCGCGATCTGTGACTTGATTCCGCGGGTAGCAAAGAGGGGTTCGATGATGGCAAACCAAATCCGCGGCTCAGTGAAACCGAATGGCGGTAGACGCAGATCGACTATTACGTTGATTGATGAGTCTTGTGCCTCCTTAGTCTCAGTTGCAGCAGGTGAACGTGTAGGTGGGGACATAATTATTATGCGAATATGCAGGCACACAGATATAAATATAAAGAATGTGCAGTCAAAAATAAAATTATATAACAATAAAAATATAGAGTTTCTATAAAGCTAAGATGTTCAAACGGGCCCGCCAATTAATTTGTAGGGGACCGTCTAGGGCAAGCTCATTAACATAACAAATATGCGAATAAAAATCCAAGTCAGTGAGAGTACAATGCAACAATATATTATCAAAATGCCGTTATATAACTTAATAGGTTATTTTGATGCGTTGTTTAAGTCCACTCCTACAAATTATTTATATAATCCGCAGAAACGTTGACTGTTGGAATCGTGTCTACTGATAGAAGCTGTGTTCCGGTTGTAGAGTTGTCTTCGGATAAGGATAATAGGTCCTTGCAATAAATCCAAAGTATACAACCCGGTTTGAGTGGAGCGAGTAGACAGAAATGGCCAGAGAGAAGGCAAAGCTACCAACAGTATAGCGTATTTCAAATAGCACTCGGAAGTTACATGTATTTTAAACATGAATCGTTTTAAACAAGAGTCATGTACAATGTTTCTAATTTCAACATCTAACCAAAAAGTGTACAATCAAATGGTTACGTACTCCACACGCCCCCCATGTAGAGGTCCGGAGAGACCACTGGAGACCGTAACTGTTAGTGAAGTTAATAATAACGACCGTTTTTAGGATAAAAAATAAGCATACATAATAACATCCATGTACCCAAAAGGTATTTGGACCGAGTAAAGTTTGAACGCATTTACAAATAGTTCAACAACAAAGATTGAAGTAGAATTTCATGTCAACTAAATGAGGTCAGTTTCTCGTTGCACAAATCATAAACAAAATTTTTAATGTATAAACAAAGATATCTATGTATACAGTCATTCAAGGGAGGAAAGAAAAAAATGGATTGAAAATGAATCGTTTCTGAAAAACGCGATACCTGTTTTGTGGCTGAGATATATATAAATAAATAATAGTGATAATTAGCTTTTATAGTAACAGTGACATGAAAGTGTACCAAGAGATAGTAATAGTCATGATAATAATGTCAAAGCATTCAAAAAAATATAATTTTTTTCAGTCCGCAAAATGAACGTAGCGAGCCGGTTTACTGATTTGTCACCCACTACGTGTTTGATATGGAGGGTGCAGAAGACTTGGTGCCGTTAGAGTGGAATCAGATGTCCGATTATTTGGTTGTGCAGTTGTCGATATAGCTTCAAAATCACTGTCTGTGTAGGCTGGTTTGATTCGATCAAAAGAAATAGTCTCGCGATTTCCATTTTGTCCACCGTAACGTGTTTGACTGAACGTTTAATGACTTGGAAGGGACCTTCATATGGGGGTTGCAATCCTTTTCTGATGGCGTCGACTCGAACAAAGACGAATTTTCAAGTTCCCAGATATTTATTGATCTCATCTTGTCGGGGAGATTGTCGAGTTGCTGTTGGTGGAATTTGAAGCATTTGTCCAGTTAGTCGGTTAGTTAAGTCAGCAATGTTCACGTCCGTCGAATCGGCTAAGGAAACTATCTGTCCAGACAAGGTAAGGTTGGTGCCATAAACGAGCTGAGTCGGAGTACATCCTAAATCTTCTTTGATAGTAGATTGGATACCGAGTAAAATCAGAGGTAGGTATTCACTCCACTTAGATGTATCATTCTGTGCCATCAGGGAGCTTTTCAGTTATCTGTGGAATCTTTCCACAGGACAATGCGCTGCCGGATGGTAGGCTGTTGTGGAGATATGTTTCACTCCCAGCAGCCTCGTCAGTTCACGAAACAGCGTCGATTGCAATTAAGCACCATGATCGGATGTCATGGTAGCTGGTACACCATAATTTGACATCCAACGGTTGAGGAAAACCAAAGCAACATTTCCTGCAGATATATCGTTCAGGGAGCATGCAATAGCCCAACGAGTAAATCTATCAATCGCTGTCAGGATATGTGTATATCCTCTTGACGTTGGCAATGGTCCTACAATATCTTTATGAACGTGCTGAAATCTCCTGTCCGGTAAATCAAACGTCTTCGGCGGTGTGACAGTTTGGCGGTGTACTTGGGAGCATTGGCATTGGAGACATTCTCGTGCCCATCTCCGAATGTCGGTTCATTCTATGCCACACGAAGCGTTCGCTGATGAGTCTTACCGTGGCACGTACTCCAGGGTGAGAGAGAGAATGTAAGTGGTCGAATAACGCTCTTCAGCATCTGAGAGGAACAAACGGACGGTTAGTACCGGTAGACACATCGCAAACTATAGCTGCATCTGATAGGGGAATAGGTACGTCCCTGAGCTGTAAGGAAGAGTTTTTGCGACAATTTCGAAGTTCTGCGTCGTCTCTTTGTAACTGAGCCATACGGTCGAGACTGACGTCTACTGAAGTTTCAAGCTGGTTTATGTCACCTCTTGAAAGAGAATCAGCTACTACCTTTGCGTCCCCTTTGATGTACTGTATGCCAGTTGAAAATTGGGAGATATAGTCCAACTATCTGGCTTCTCTTGGGGAGTGTTTATCCAGCGAAGTAGTAAAAGCATAACACAGAGGTTTGTGGTGATTAAAAATAGTGAAATGCCGACCCTGTAGTAAGTAACTGAAATGCTTGATTGCTAGATATAAAGCCAACAATTATCTCCCAAAAGTACTGTAACGTTTCTGAGGCGGTTCTAACTTCTTCGAAAAGAAAGCAAGTGGGTAACGTCACCATTAATCTTCTTTTGTAACACCGCGCCCACAGCTACTTGGGAGGCATCCGTGCACAAGATAAGGGATGCTTCGGGGTTGATGTGAGACAACATAGCTACTTTAGATAAAGCGTCTTTAGCGTTGCAGAAAGATTCGTGTGCTTGCTCTGACCATTGAAATTTTTTGGATCACTTTCAAGGAGATCGGTTAAAGGTTGGACGATGGAGGCACACGAAGCAATAAAACGTCGATAGAAATTAAATATCCCCAAAAATTGTCGGACTTTCTTCAGGGAGTCTGGTTGGGGGAAGTTTTTGATTGTATCTATCTTTTCCTCAGTAGGCCTGATTCCCTCGGCAGTTATGTAGTGTCCCAGGAATTGAATAGAAGAGGCACCAAAAATGCACTTCCTAGGGTTTATAGCGACACCATACTGTTCGAAACGCTGAAAAAAAGTGCTAAGATGATTCTTATGTTCCTCTTCTGACTTGCTAACAATTAGTACGTCATCGATATAAACGAACACAAAGTCAAGGCCCTGCGTGACTTAGTCCATGAAGCGCTGAAAAGTTTGTGCAGCGTTTTTCAGCCCGAAAGGCATTCGTAAGAATTCAAACAAGCCAAAAGGTGTTATAATGGCTGTCTTCTCGATGTCCTCAGGAGCAACTGGTATCTGGTGATAAGCTCTGACTAAATCCACTTTGGAGAAAATAGTTTTACCC
Source organism: Trichobilharzia szidati (assembly GCA_944472155.2). Taxonomy (NCBI): domain Eukaryota; kingdom Metazoa; phylum Platyhelminthes; class Trematoda; order Strigeidida; family Schistosomatidae; genus Trichobilharzia; species Trichobilharzia szidati. The sequence continues at coordinate 123,346,625 of OX235279.1, forward strand.
TGCAGTGTTAGAGAGAAATCATGCAAGTGCGGAATGGGATAACGATCTGGGACAGTGGCGTTATTCAAACGTCGGTAACCCCCACACGGTCACCAGTCATGCTCAGCTTTTGGTACCATATGTAATGGTGAGGACCAGGGACTGTTGGATGGCCGGATGATGCCCAATTGCATCATGTGTTCAAATTCAGCTTTGGCTGCTGCTAACTTGTCGGGTGGTAGTCGACGGGGACGTGCTCTGACTGGTTGACAATTTTCTGCATGACAAAATGGGGCACATCTCCGATATTATAAGATGGCTTTAAAATTTTCGGGAACTTGGGTTATTACAAGGTCCGAAATCCACAATTAACTTAACAGACTCCAGAAGTATTGTAAGAAGACTGCTCCAATCTTAATTCTCCAATGGCGATATTGCCAGAGGTCGACCAAGATAACGTAGGGAGAAATTACGGCGTCCCTGAGAAATTTTGAAATAGAAGATAGGTAATTACAATTGGCCGATGGCAGTTGAGATGGTAGAGAAGACGAAGAGTTGTAGGCATAACTATATTTTCGTTCAAAACACGAGGTTAAGTTCAAAGTACAGAGATTTTGGTTAAAACAAAGTAATGTACAATTTGTTCATTTCTCACATAATGGTAAAAGTTGGATAAGTTTATTTTTGAGGACTCCACATGTATATTACAATATTTCAAGTGTTTCTCTATGCTGCTAACACTTTATAGCTATGTAGAGTTGAAACATGTTCAGCTTAGATTTGATGGCTACAGATTCCTTGATGTGAGAATATTATTTCTGTATGATTCATAAAACTGTGCTCATAAGACATCACTGAGATAAGTCTAAGTCACACATTTGCTATACTTCATTTGATGTAAACGTATTTAGTGTGAAGTTGGTCTGCAAGTAAGGCTGATGAGAGTATGGCGCCTCAACAGTATGGAAGTTTCAAAGATTGTCTTGATATATCTAATCTTTCAATACTGGTAAACATATGAGGTCTATTGATGCTTATGGTGTCAATATAAAAACCAGCTGTAAACTACAAATACATTTATTTGCATGAGATATTACTTAGTATTAACAGAATCAGTGCATTCATAGGGTGTGCTAACATGTAGAATTATCTTTCATAACTTCATGTTGTGCTAGTCCTAACATGTGCTTTATTTTTTCAGGTAAACAGAAGAATCCTCGAAATAATAAAAGATGAGCTCATATTATCCTGGTACAATTGTTGTTCTTGCTTTGTTCAAGTTTATATGGAGGTTGTCGAATATGAAGTCAGCTGAAATATCATTCGGTCAAACTAACGTTAATACTCTTCATCGGGATTTTCTTTTGTAAATTGATGAAATGTTGAATATACTCTTCAATTCTACTTCCTCTAAACCTTTTCAGTGCGTCGCTATACTATGTGCTTTTGTAATAAATGAATTCGGATCAATGCATGTTAAGCTTAGTTAGAGGGATGGAGATTTACTATAATGAGACTTACTTTAGCCCTTCGTGAGATTTCGTGTCTGTTTCTATACAGTAGCACATTGTCAAAACTAAGTAGGATTTAGCAAGTTGAATAATAATTCTGTACTGTTGGATACGCTAAAATCGCCTTATCTAACCAGTTGCAAGTCTGTATACTGTTAAACGCCAAGTATGAAGTACAATTAAATGTAATAACTTAGGCTTGATAGCTACTTCACTAATCTGTTAATATGCAGTGACATCAAATAGACTGTGTACTTGACAGTGAGCAAAGAAACAATCTATTTCTAATATGCCGTTGAATCATGTGATGTTATCTAATATTCATCATTTCTATGATCAACAACTGCGGTGTTTGCATATCTACTTCATGAATACTAAATAACTCACGCCTTTATGCATCTAATTACCTCCAGTATTACAACAGTATTTCCTATTCAATTGATGTGTGTACGGTAAACAAGGCATTCATACATTCTCCCACAAATGCCAAGGTTTCTGGTGTCGCAAGTGTTAATAAGAGTCGCTTCCTTGGTTTCAATACAAATGACGTCCTAAAATATCTCCAGTCGTTGAACCCTTCTTGTAGCCTAGTTCCAGATTGTTTGCCTAGCCTTATTCTTAAAAAAATGTGCAGATATCCTGTGTTATCCTCTCACATATTTAATGAATGTTTTTCCAGAAATGTTGTGCCAGCCGTTTGGAAGGACATTAAAATTGTACCTGTACCCAAGTCGTCTAATGGAACATGTTTTAAATTTAGACCTATTGCTACTACCTCCCCTTCTCTAAAAGCTATGGAAAAGTTACTCTTGCTTAATCTACAACCTTCACTTAAATCCTTTAACGATCTCAAATAATTCGCCTATAAACACAGTAGAAGTACTTTAGATGCAGCTGCAGTCTTGCATCACAACATTTTCTCCATTATAGTCGTCCACTACCAATTGTATTTTTGTTTGACGAACTTAATGTACATACGCATACGAAATGGAATATGTCAAGTGCGCGGACTAACTTCCAGTGTCTTTTAATTCGCATCTACACTGTACTAAGATGAACAGCTCTCTATCAGTAGTCAGAAAATGCTTTTAAACTAAATCCTTCCAAATGTCAGACTGTCAATTTCAGTTTCCGCTGTAAAAGAAAGTTAGATGAGGCTGTTAATTCCTATGACCGTTGCAAAATTGATCAGGGTGGTACAGAAAATAAGTCTGACGTTAAGTATCTCGGACCAATCCATCATACAGCATCTTAGCCCTAGATGTATACCACACGCATGCATAATGTTTATGAGCTAGGTATGCAGATCAAGGTAAACGCTGATATAAGTATAAAACTTGGGCACTGTGGTAGAGTATAACTCCATTATGGATAAGATTTTATTTTGTTGTACAGTTATATTAACTGATGACGTTTCGAGGACAAACGCTAGCACGGTACACTCATTATTTAAAAAACTAACTCATATGTGAGAACTACGATTTGACCAGCTTTACAACGTTTAATATATTTAGACACAATAGACATACACTGCTTACTTCTATGACGCATTATATAAAGCTACCTTAAAGTAATTCCCCCTTAAAATAATATCCTGTTGCTACTACCTAAGTGAGCAACTCAACGTTATCTTTGAATTACAAAGTAAAAGCGGACATCCTGAGAGCTCTCTGGGTAAAAAGATTGTCTCCTAGTCGAGAAAATAAACATATCCTAATCTCTTCACGAAAGCGTTTAGAGGTATTTATCCTATCGCCTCAAATGACTCACTATTTGCTGTCATTTAAAAAGTAAAAATAAATTTATCGAAGGCAGTGTGCTTATGGTTTCTAGATATCATAATTCACCATGAGGAAAAAGCTTTATTCATAGGGTTATAGCAATTAGGTGCGCGATATAAATCCGAAACTCAACGACTACGATTCTCCATCACAGAACGTTGTACTTTGCTACCTAATCGTCTCAATAGATGCTTCGCCAAGAAAAAGAAGACCATTGGTTCAAGGAAAATTTATTTAAAGTTTTCTTATAAATCATGGACAACCGTGTTTATAGCCACGGAGAAAATAGGAATTTCATTATTTGAACTGAAACAAGCAATTTGTAACCAGCCAATTTTTTCACCCCGAATAATAATCAGCTTCTCAGATGGTTGTAAATTCGAAAAAACCACCGATTGTAGACCAAAATCCGAAACGTTATTCTTGCTGGTTAAATTCTTACCAAACACTCACCAGATCATCGTACGTTATCCGCTTTTCAAATCGTTTTGAAACAAATAAAATGGTTTGCAATTAAAAGTGTTCTCTGAGCTGGTTGGTTTAGTTGCGAAGCTTTCGTCGTCCTTCTGGGCAACATCTTCAGCGCCATATTTAGCACAAAGTGAAATGATTTAAATTTCTTCATGCGTGATGTAAATGCGTCTCCTGGAGACGCAACAATAATGAAGTGAAACGCAACATTTGTGAACAATGTGCATCAAGATAAGTTGTGAATAACTGCTGGATAAACGGAAAACCAATGTGTAAACGAACAGCTACGGAACTGCTATCCAACATGACCGATTAACGTGGACGAAAATGACCTTTGAGCGTCTCACTCCACCAATGACCTTGTGCGTGATGTTTAATTTCAGTCTATCTTTTCATAACTAGGAAAACTGATCAAGAAAGAACTCTGAACACAATATATTCACGTTATTCATCAAGAATGATGCGATTGGTTCATTCAAGGTCATATCATAGGTTCTAAATTGGAGTTATTGTTGGTGGCCACTACAGTTTAGCTTTCCTCACAAATACTAATATTCCTATCGAACATAACTAACCATATGCAGGAAAAATCGATAAGGGATGTACTCAAAACTGTCAAAATTTATATTGGTTTCGGTATGGTAATAACCTCCAGACCCTCAACTATCTGACACTAACATTTGACATTTAAATCCATGTTGACACACTACTTGATGATTTAGAATAAAAAGGGGATCTGCTTTTTCCTCATGTCACGCTAAATACTTCTAAGAAGCCAGTTAATTGCATTGATACAAACACATAAATCAAGAAATTATACTGTTCCATAATCTGCCATTTCTATTTTCATGAGCATCGGGCCGTCCCCTAATTTCATGCATACAGTGTAACACTGTCCAATACTCAGAATGACAGACAACGTAATTTCATTTCGATGAGTGAAAGTTGAAATACCAGCCATTGGAATTCAATCCTTCGAAGGCTGGAATATATGGACAGCATGATTACTCCTACGCATACTGACAGAAATTCAATGATCAAGTAAGCGATATCCTCACGTATTTCTATCATATCACATATTATGTGACACCACCGTGCACTTCTGATTACAGTATTGGATACTAAAAAACGAAAGGTGGGAAACTAAAAAATTTGTATTCAACAAATAAGTAGATTCTAAAAATATAAACTTTAGGGGAAGAAAAATGCTGGCAACTCAATATACTAAAAAAATTAAACTTTCATATCCAGATGACTACAAAGAAATGGTCGATATTTGGAATAATAAAGTGAAGATCCCAAATGAAATACATAATGCTTAGAAACTTCACTTATTCCTTCTCGGAAATTTTCAAATGTTTTCTCAAAGACCCATGAGTAACAGCAATAAAATCGACGTTTGGAAGTCGGACAAGAGATATAAATTTTACCGAACAACTGTCTCTCCATATTTGTCTCATTCGCCTAACTGCCATTACCACCACTGCTGTAGCCACACAACAAGCACATAGTTTCACTTTTGCTGACAAAATGCACTTGACACATGTGTACACAGGAATCACTTGTTACATTTTTTAACATATACGCTGAAATGTATGTTTGATAAAAGCCTAAGTAATACTTCTTATAGTTAGAATAATGTGGGTCTATAATTAATGTTCTGGGTAGTCGTTATAACACTGAATATTTTAACGGTTTCATGAATAGTCTGTATCTAGAAATTGCTAAACTATTGGCAGTTTAATAATAGTTATCTTCTTACACAACAGGTAAATTCGTAATCATGCACAAACTAAACAAACAGAGGAGTTTTATTTGATGAGAGAAAGATTAGTCTGACTATCTTTATCGATTATAGAAAGAGAACACCTGTTTAAACCGAGAACAGTATAAATGCTAATCACAGTTACTCACTACTATTTAGTGAGTTGTGACATCGGGAAATATGTTCGGAGTGAAACTCAGAGCCTTGGAAACTGGACTATAATTTGTGTTTATGAAGATTAAGTTGTAAGAACGACAATGACAGCTAGAAGTAGTGTGACGAAAAGTCAACTTTAAAAAACTCGCTGTGTACAAACAACCATTTAATGACCACAATTATAGGGAACCAAATCCCTTGTATTATGGAATTTGTAGCCAAACGTTTTCAGAAGATGCGGTAGAAAAACAACCTTGAGCTGTTGTTACTGGGATTACTCTGATGAAATAACCCAGAAATGAGTGGCGGTCGATTAATTACTTCTAACTTTAAATAGTGTGGTATTTATTGAAAAATATGTGTAAAATCTCACAAATTGTAGGAGAAATAGTTGCATTCAGAACAAGAAGTGAGAATATCAGGTTCCTTTGTGAAGAACATCAGAACCTATAAATCTACTACATGAAGATAGACACCTGCACATTCGTATATATTTTAATCGCATTACTTGTTTGAAAGAGGAAATTAAGTACCACGTTGAGATAACGGTGTAGTATAGTGTCAACTAAAAGGAACAGATTTAATGAGATATAACTTCCAGGGAATACAGAATTAATGCAATTCCAAAATTTTATCTCGAATTTTGTTGACTCTATAAAACAAATTAGTTAGATTATTTTAAAATTCATTTAAGATTTGGTGCTCTCGAAAAAACTGTTAAGTGCATTTTAAATATTTATAGAATCCAGCAGCCACCTGTGAATAGTAAGTGAAATTAGAAAGTGTAGATTAGTCATTCAGAACTCAGCTACTCCTAAATGATTATTCAAACACCAGGCTATAAGCCATACTTATTGTGTGGGAGCTGATAGCATCGTCCAGTTGCTCAGGCTGAATTAAGCGGGGCAGGATTCGAACCTGAGACCCATCAACTAAAAGTCGACCAGTTAAACCAATGTGCTACATCCTCAGTTCTAGACCAAAATCTTAACTTTCCAGTATTCATCACATGTCTGATCGTCCTTGGGCTTTAGAGCAGATGAAATTGTGGATACTTATTGTCTAGGATCTGTAAACTAAGATGAGACAGCTTCTCAGTTACAATAGCTTTGAATCTAAACTCAGGTGGTCAAGAAATGTTCTACAGACAAATACTTACAGCTTGTCACGAAGTCATACCGAAAGATGGCTGAATATATGGTATCATGACATAGTAATGGTAAATGAAATGACTAGGCCTCTGTATGATCTAGGTGAAAGCGCGTTGGAGAACTAACTAGGTTTTCGAAGGTGTTAGTAGCTACTGTTTGAAAATGCTGAGCGAAAATTACAGCGTAGTTCTGTGCAAACGTTGTACCTATCGCTATGTCTTTCATTTAAGAAACATAGATGAGGAATATTTCGTGAATTTAACTGTATGATACGTCAGATGTCAATATTCGTGGTGTATTGAAGCCTATAAACTTCTTACTTCTCTCGACAGAATTATACTTGTACCTTCCATTCAGACATGAACTAGAACGGCACCAATTGAAAAGTTAAGCTTGATTTGTGTGGGGGATTACAAACATTTGTCATCACAGTAGACTATTATATCCTAAATGGAGTGAATTCGAGCACATAGAAAAAGAAGTGGACAAAATTACGACTTTACTTTGGATCGGAGAAGGTATAATGGCTTTATCCTCCATGCTTGGTATTGGCACAATCTAAATATGTTAAATAACCTTTACTGTCCAACACTCTTGCTTGGTGCTGAAAACTACCATTCTGAGTAACTCAGCTGGAGCAGCTAGACATTATACCATAAACATGAAGCCACCAATTTGTAGTCACAACCGTGCGAAACAAGATTAATTAGTTATCTCCATGTTATCAAGAATAACAAACCGTAAATTGGAAGTCTTCCTTACTGCCGTCATGATATTCCACCCTATGGGTTTCTTGTTCATACTTTGGGTTAAAATGCGTGTATTTATAACCAAGGCCGACAGAAGTCTCAATCATTATTATAGGAACAGACATTTGCCTCAATATTTAAATGAATTTTTGAAGGCGAACATAGAATAAGAAGTTATAATCAATCAATTACTGAAAAGAAACAATGTGTATAACTTTATTCTAAAAATTCAGAAACTTCACTGTACTCTTACTTAATTATTTTTATTAAAAGCATTAGATTACAGACTTGATATTTGTTCGTGCTTTCCTTGTGTTGCATTTCACTAGCAGCTAATAATGCCGTCCTTCAAGTTTAAGATTCGTGGACTGCTTGTGTCTGTATTCTATTCAGCCCACATGCTATTTCTGTTCGAAATTCAACCTACCGATTCAAACACTGGTGAATTATTCAGTTTCATCATATGTTTAATTTATCATAAAGATGCTTCTTGGTTCTACACCGAAAATGTGCTGCTAAATAGTGTGGTTTGATGAATGTTGAATTATCCAAAGTAGAAATATTTTTCATCGATGTTTATTCCAGTCTTCATCAAAAAGACGAAAGTTTGAATTAACTTATCAACTGCATACAACCAGAATAATAAAGATTAATAGTTTTATTGCATTTTTATCATATTTTACTACATTGAAGATGAAATGCCAACAATAAGAATGATCATGGTACATACATGAATGGAAGTGTTAAGTTAGTAAAATAGAGGTATTGCCCTACATATATATATGTGATCGAAGTTCCTCAAATAGAACAAAGATGTGGAGAGCAAGAGTAGCGAGAAGATATTAAGGCACATAAATTATGAGATTCCGGTAGTCATTAGAAAATTGTTGATAAACAAATGAAATGTGAAAAAATACACTGTAAATTAAGCTGATTTAGTTAGATATCAGACATATAAAGCATGACATTTAATAAATAATGATATCACTAAGTAAAAGTGAAAAGAAATCAATATTTACATTAAATAAAGGATGATATAGTCAATTAGGACTAACAGATGAGTTATCAAGGTAGACAGAGACTTACTACAGCTTCTTTCTGGATACACAAGTCACGTTCTAACCCTTTGATAGAGACGGACTCTGAGGACTTTAAGAGGTTTAAGATTTCTTGTTCGTTTATTATTTTAAAGGAATTCTCTTATACACCACTGTCATTCTTACTGTTGACATTTTATCTCCAACATATCAAAGAATGTTAGGATTGTGATGAAACTATTAACTTTCATTATTCAAGTTGTATACAGTTTATAAGACACCTATGAAATTAAATGGATCCGTTTTATTTTGCTCCATGTGTTGTTAATCTAAATTTACTCAAAAAGCTTATGCCTATAGATATCATTTATTCATGCTTATCACTAACAGCAGTGTATTAGTAATAGACTTACATTTACACTGCTGCTAATTTGTATAGTGAAGTACAGTATGCTTTTACTATCTAAACTTTCTACGCATCCTGGAAACAGAAAGCCAACACAACCACAAATTATGAATGTATGAACAAAATTAACCTTCTCTCATGATGCCGATTCCATAAAAAGTTATCCAGACATATATCTAAACGAGAGTAAATTTACTCTTTCACAAATGTTTAGTCGTTTGAATTTGTGCATACCCATTTTTATATGGTCAGCTACCAATGTACGTAAATATAAGTCATATATTCATACAACAGATAACTTTGGTTATTGATATCACTAAAAGAAATGAGTGTTTCTACGCAAACGATTGAACTTCTATTGCTTACACATAAATCACTGTATCGACCTATAAAAGTATAAAGCTTTGCTTGAATATTATATTTATACACCTTAAGGTCATACCCACATTTCAGCTCACATATGTACACGCATAGTTCATAAGTGGTTTTTTCAGTTTATTGAATTTACTTGTTCAAACTGTATAACAAATAATAACAATCGTGCCTTTATTTTGAATTGTTTAGATTCCATACGGTGATCGAATGGAATTACTACTAGATACTCATAGTGTAATATTACCATGGCGTGAATCATGGAGAAGACGGTTGATGAAATTTGTGCGTCGTGCTGCGCGGGAATCATGTGACACCAATAATGTTGATAATAATGAAGAGTTGAAAAGGACTCGTCGAGTACAAAGGTTACGTTTGGAGACAGACTATTATGGGTTGAATAACCCACTAGGTCAGCAAAGTCGCATAAAATCTCCCTCTATGTCTTATCAGCCAGAAAAGATGAGGTCATCCACAAAAATCCTATCCAATGTCAGGCGTATCAAACAACCATCAGCTTCTAACCTACATAATTCTGGAGATGCTAATGTATATTACCCATCTGACAAGGATGCTTCACATCATGCAGCTTATCAAAATATCTTTTCATCCTTCTATTCAAATCAATAAATTCAGGTCAAAAAGTCAAAGTGAAATATTATTTTATTGGTACAAAATACTAATGGTAGAAGTCGACTTTAAATTCGCAGTCATTTATGTACAAACAAATGAAAGACTGTTTACAATTACATACTTATCACATTGAGAAAGCATCAAACTATGAAGGTTTTCTGAAATAAATTGTCTACTGACACTCGAACAACTACTAACTATCAGTGAACAGAAACATGTAGTTTATTTCCGACTGAGGAGTAATCAATTAATTATTATTAATAATAGTAATAATAACACAAATTATGCAATTTTTTGTTATTCTGCCAATAAATTTGTGAGGAACGTATTTTAATGAAGTATCGTTCCTATTCATAAAACGTATAAATTTCTTCTGGAAATAAATTGAACACACACGCACACACAGAGAACAAGTGCACAATGACAGAAATTGTCATTTATTGTTCATGGCCTGTCCATGTTTCTTCTTTTAGTAATACATTTACCATGACATTCATTATTATATTATTTATCGTCATCATAATAATTACTTCATTGTTTTCCTTTTCGATGAGAATTAAAGTTAATGTTATTACAACATTCACGTAGTACATGCAAATAGCTGTTTAAATACACTACATTTATTCAATCAGTGAATATGAATTGTTGAAATGGAATAATCTAGATTGTTTTGTAAATTTTAACATAGCAAGTAGCAATGCATTTACACTTAAAGTTTACTACTACCTCATATGCGACATTATTCCCTTATATGTCTATCTTAATACACATTTCTCATTTCCAATTCTCTCATTTCTTCGCTAATTAACATAGCCAAATTATGTGTTAAAAATGAGACATTACAATGATTACTGCACACCACACTGGAAACAGACATGCATTTAATACCCAGAATTTTCTGTTCCACCTAACTACATAAAGGTTTGTTGTTTAAACCTGTCTTTAAAATTTATACTTTTCTCCTTATTACAACATGACGAAATACCCTGCATCCATATAAATACGTAATTTTAAAACTTCTCCATACAAATTGAAAGAGTGTTTATCAGTAAGAAATAAGTTATTGGGAATATCAACGACCAGTATTAATGAACAATAAACTGATTTCAGTGAAGTGAAGTTCGAAACGCGTATCAATGAAGACTAAAGCTATGCCTAACAGGTCTAAGTAGTTGATTTAGTCACTGATTCTATAGAATGAATAACGGATGATTTCCCGGTCATTTTTTTTGTAGTCAAAGCTTAAAAGTAACAAAAACAGGCTGCAAAATATTTGTAGAAATTAATATAAAATGCTGAAATGAAACACCAGAAATCTAAAATTATTTAATTTAAAACTCAGTTAATTTATGATATAATGCGCTCATGCTTAATAGTGGTCAACTCTAATGTATTTAGAGATACAATGATGGGAGAAGTTTAGAAACACAAAAAAAATTAATGTACATTTGCTTTTATTATAACTCAGTCGGATAACACTGTCTATAATCAAGTATAGTCTAGATTTGAGACCTGCATACCATCTCGTAACCACTAAATTTCCCTGTATTTTACAATTGAAATAAGAGCAAAAACATAATTGCATGGATCTATTCTAATCTGCCCAATACATCTCATGAGTAGTAAATCGTGAGGTAGATCTACTAGCAAAATGATTGCTGAATGATAACCCGTGTGCTTGAATATTGCTAGGTATGTTTGTCGGTCTGCCTGCTGAGTGTGGAACACCATCATGTTTCTAACTGACACAACACTATTGTAAGTTGTCAAGAGAAGTCAATCAACATGGAGCTGTGCTGAGGCTACACTTAAATAAACCAAACAGATATCGAAAGTACATATTCTTGATATACTTGTATTATTTTATGGTCTCCAGAATGAGGAGTATCTTTTAGATAAAGTAGTCATATAACAGGAAGCCATTTTCAATTGAAGATGCAAATAAAGTGTTTTGGAGGGAAAAAACAAACACTATTTTCCATTACTCTCTATGGTTGAAAGAAAAAGACAATAATTTGAATGTTAACACAATGACTAGTGAGTGGATAATCACGCTAAACTTCGTGTCTGAAATAGCCATTGTAACTGCAACATCAAACTCTACCAGCTATTATGTGTAGGAAGCAAAAATGAAGAACAGAATTTTTTTATCTAATCTCTGCCTTCATAAACTACATTAGCCTTCGGAAACAAACTGATCAACAATACCTAAAGAAGTAAACGATTAAAATGTAAACGCACAATAACCTCGTTTTTTTTCTCACAAATAGAATTTTTAGTGAATTGGGCTAGTTCGCTTCAAATAAATAAGAGTAATACGTTTTTCAGAGTACAATGAATTCGCTATGCTTTGTCACCCATTTTCCAGTTGTTTACATAAGTAAAACTTACAGAAGGCAATAGAGTTCAAATGAAGATATTGCATTCTGCAAGATGTATCGTTGTTTTCATTCTACAGGAAGATATAGCTTTTTCTATACCTTCGAACTGCCTACTTTTTTTCCATCGATGAATTTTGTGAGATCACTAAAGAGTGTAACAGTTGTAGTTTGCTCGTTAAGTAGAATCTGTGCGAACAAATACAATCGATAAATAGTTGAGTGAAAACAGTGTTAATTAATCTACAGTGTCAGGCATTTAGACGAAAATGTTTCAGTATTAGATGAGAGCATTTAATATAATGTGTGAATAAAAATCAAGTCAAAGGAACTCAAATAATAACTTTTACTGCTGGTTATGAACTTAAATCGTTAAGCTCGTGAAGGTAGCAAGGCAGATACTGAGCTCAACGGTGGCAGCAGTAGAGCCACTGAAATTGAGGAGTAAGAAAAGAAAGTTGAAGATTTGAAGCGTGAAGTAGCGGCAATACGAATGAGTTCCAGAAACGACCAGTGCACTAAATTCGGTGTACCAGTAAACTGGAATGGATACAGCCTGTGAATAAGGAAAAGAAAGCGTATCAGACAATGTAATACGTGAAATAGCATTCTCATAAGACCACAAAAGGTAGGGAAAAAAGAGTAAATTCAAGTGAGCGAAGAGAAAAGAATTCAAAAAAAATATACACAAGGCCTGCAGAAAAAATAAGAAATGAGAATGCGTCTGCAAGACGCAAGGAGAATAGAGACAGAGGGCAAAAAACGAAGAAAATATGATAGAAGAATTAAAAGTAGGAAAGTACACAAAATAGATTACATGAAATAATCTAGCGATAAAAGAGAAAAAACATGGTAAGAGTGTCGCACAGAGCTCTAAATTTGGAGCTTCACCACTTGAGTACATAGCTATCAACAGGCCTTCAACCTAGGAATCTAGAATGGAGGAACCAGCTCTATCGACAATGTGCAGCGCACCACAATCATCAGACTCACGACTGAGTATTAAATCGTGATAGAATCGAGGCTAGTAGCTGACACTAGACCACCTAAGATAACGTCTCCTTAATAAACGCTGTTTCTCAGAGCGGCTGGCTTGTGATTTCACATCATCAGTAACCTGAGAAGGATCTCACCAATAACAAAATACAACACTGCTTGTATCAGAATATTAAGGCCTGATGGTGAGGACTTCCATGTCAAATGGAAATAATGACCGCGTGTGGAACTAGTGAGGAGCTGTTGAATCAGTAGTCTAGTGTTCGAAATCCACATGTATATAAGAGCAGTGATCATTGAGTCTCTTGACATTAGGACTGCATTTGACTCCTTGGAAACAACCTCCCTTCGAAATGACTCTCAACGACCAGTCTCCATGTCAGGTTTACTAACATCTCTAACATCCAATACAAAATCACCAAAAACAGAGTAGGGGAAAGGATTGACGACGTCGTCACTCCTCCTTAACTCTTCTATCGCTGGCACTCTGAAGAATGCAGATCTCGTATCTCAAAAAGACCATTCAACCTTCACCATGTACACGATATCTCCTCATTGTGCAATAAAATACAAGCTAACCAAATCGAAATTAATCATCAACAGTACTCATGTGCTTCGCACCGTCGAAATGCAAAGTGCTTTCCCAAGCAATCTAATTTAGCCGTCACTCCTGCAAACCAACTGTCCAACATAATGAAGTTCGTGATCAAAGTGTCATTAAGCCAGAAGGGATGAAACGCTCACTATCGAATATCGAAACTCAGAGAACGTCAGACAATTGTCATTCTCAACGTGAGCTACAAATCTTCTCTACTATTTCGTACATATTGCAAGCTTGATAGACACTTGCAAAGAACTCTTTTAAACCACACGATTTATGTACCGCGTTTCGAGAACATACAAAACCCCAGTGGGTGATTCTAATACCCCCTGCGTCTATCAGCTCGACAGGTCCCTTCTATGCATATCTACCCACTCACTTCTGGCGTCATTATCTCTCTTACCTGGTGTCAGTGTCGCACAGAGCTCTAAATTTGGAGCTTCACCACTTGAGTACATAGCTATCAACAGGCCTTCAACCTAGGAATCTAGAATGGAGGAACCAGCTCTATCGACAATGTGCAGCGCACCACAATCATCAGACTCACGACTGAGTATTAAATCGTGATAGAATCGAGGCTAGTAGCTGACACTAGACCACCTAAGATAACGTCTCCTTAATAAATGCTGTTTCTCAGAGCGGCTGGCTTGTGATTTCACATCATCAGTAACCTGAGAAGGATCTCACCAATAACAAAATACAACACTGCTTGTATCAGAATATTAAGGCCTGATGGTGAGGACTTCCATGTCAAATGGAAATAATGACCGCGTGTGGAACTAGTGAGGAGCTGTTGAATCAGTAGTCTAGTGTTCGAAATCCACATGTATATAAGAGCAGTGATCATTGAGTCTCTTGACATTAGGACTGCATTTGACTCCTTGGAAACAACCTCCCTTCGAAATGACTCTCAACGACCAGTCTCCATGTCAGGTTTACTAACATCTCTAACATCCAATACAAAATCACCAAAAACAGAGTAGGGGAAAGGATTGACGACGTCGTCACTCCTCCTTAACTCTTCTATCGCTGGCACTCTGAAGAATGCAGATCTCGTATCTCAAAAAGACCATTCAACCTTCACCATGTACACGATATCTCCTCATTGTGCAATAAAATACAAGCTAACCAAATCGAAATTAATCATCAACAGTACTCATGTGCTTCGCACCGTCGAAATGCAAAGTGCTTTCCCAAGCAATCTAATTTAGCCGTCACTCCTGCAAACCAACTGTCCAACGTAATGAAGTTCGTGATCAAAGTGTCATTAAGCCAGAAGGGATGAAACGCTCACTATCGAATATCGAAACTCAGAGAACGTCAGACAATTGTCATTCTCAACGTGAGCTACAAATCTTCTCTACTATTTCGTACATATTGCAAGCTTGATAGACACTTGCAAAGAACTCTTTTAAACCACACGATTTATGTACCGCGTTTCGAGAACATACAAAACCCCAGTGGGTGATTCTAATACCCCCTGCGTCTATCAGCTCGACAGGTCCCTTCTATGCATATCTACCCACTCACTTCTGGCGTCATTATCTCTCTTACCTGGTGTCAGTGTCGCACAGAGCTCTAAATTTGGAGCTTCACCACTTGAGTACATAGCTATCAACAGGCCTTCAACCTAGGAATCTAGAATGGAGGAACCAGCTCTATCGACAATGTGCAGCGCACCACAATCATCAGACTCACGACTGAGTATTAAATCGTGATAGAATCGAGGCTAGTAGCTGACACTAGACCACCTAAGATAACGTCTCCTTAATAAACGCTGTTTCTCAGAGCGGCTGGCTTGTGATTTCACATCATCAGTAACCTGAGAAGGATCTCACCAATAACAAAATACAACACTGCTTGTATCAGAATATTAAGGCCTGATGGTGAGGACTTCCATGTCAAATGGAAATAATGACCGCGTGTGGAACTAGTGAGGAGCTGTTGAATCAGTAGTCTAGTGTTCGAAATCCACATGTATATAAGAGCAGTGATCATTGAGTCTCTTGACATTAGGACTGCATTTGACTCCTTGGAAACAACCTCCCTTCGAAATGACTCTCAACGACCAGTCTCCATGTCAGGTTTACTAACATCTCTAACATCCAATACAAAATCACCAAAAACAGAGTAGGGGAAAGGATTGACGACGTCGTCACTCCTCCTTAACTCTTCTATCGCTGGCACTCTGAAGAATGCAGATCTCGTATCTCAAAAAGACCATTCAACCTTCACCATGTACACGATATCTCCTCATTGTGCAATAAAATACAAGCTAACCAAATCGAAATTAATCATCAACAGTACTCATGTGCTTCGCACCGTCGAAATGCAAAGTGCTTTCCCAAGCAATCTAATTTAGCCGTCACTCCTGCAAACCAACTGTCCAACGTAATGAAGTTCGTGATCAAAGTGTCATTAAGCCAGAAGGGATGAAACGCTCACTATCGAATATCGAAACTCAGAGAACGTCAGACAATTGTCATTCTCAACGTGAGCTACAAATCTTCTCTACTATTTCGTACATATTGCAAGCTTGATAGACACTTGCAAAGAACTCTTTTAAACCACACGATTTATGTACCGCGTTTCGAGAACATACAAAACCCCAGTGGGTGATTCTAATACCCCCTGCGTCTATCAGCTCGACAGGTCCCTTCTATGCATATCTACCCACTCACTTCTGGCGTCATTATCTCTCTTACCTGGTGTCAGTGTCGCACAGAGCTCTAAATTTGGAGCTTCACCACTTGAGTACATAGCTATCAACAGGCCTTCAACCTAGGAATCTAGAATGGAGGAACCAGCTCTATCGACAATGTGCAGCGCACCACAATCATCAGACTCACGACTGAGTATTAAATCGTGATAGAATCGAGGCTAGTAGCTGACACTAGACCACCTAAGATAACGTCTCCTTAATAAACGCTGTTTCTCAGAGCGGCTGGCTTGTGATTTCACATCATCAGTAACCTGAGAAGGATCTCACCAATAACAAAATACAACACTGCTTGTATCAGAATATTAAGGCCTGATGGTGAGGACTTCCATGTCAAATGGAAATAATGACCGCGTGTGGAACTAGTGAGGAGCTGTTGAATCAGTAGTCTAGTGTTCGAAATCCACATGTATATAAGAGCAGTGATCATTGAGTCTCTTGACATTAGGACTGCATTTGACTCCTTGGAAACAACCTCCCTTCGAAATGACTCTCAACGACCAGTCTCCATGTCAGGTTTACTAACATCTCTAACATCCAATACAAAATCACCAAAAACAGAGTAGGGGAAAGGATTGACGACGTCGTCACTCCTCCTTAACTCTTCTATCGCTGGCACTCTGAAGAATGCAGATCTCGTATCTCAAAAAGACCATTCAACCTTCACCATGTACACGATATCTCCTCATTGTGCAATAAAATACAAGCTAACCAAATCGAAATTAATCATCAACAGTACTCATGTGCTTCGCACCGTCGAAATGCAAAGTGCTTTCCCAAGCAATCTAATTTAGCCGTCACTCCTGCAAACCAACTGTCCAACGTAATGAAGTTCGTGATCAAAGTGTCATTAAGCCAGAAGGGATGAAACGCTCACTATCGAATATCGAAACTCAGAGAACGTCAGACAATTGTCATTCTCAACGTGAGCTACAAATCTTCTCTACTATTTCGTACATATTGCAAGCTTGATAGACACTTGCAAAGAACTCTTTTAAACCACACGATTTATGTACCGCGTTTCGAGAACATACAAAACCCCAGTGGGTGATTCTAATACCCCCTGCGTCTATCAGCTCGACAGGTCCCTTCTATGCATATCTACCCACTCACTTCTGGCGTCATTATCTCTCTTACCTGGTGTCAGTGTCGCACAGAGCTCTAAATTTGGAGCTTCACCACTTGAGTACATAGCTATCAACAGGCCTTCAACCTAGGAATCTAGAATGGAGGAACCAGCTCTATCGACAATGTGCAGCGCACCACAATCATCAGACTCACGACTGAGTATTAAATCGTGATAGAATCGAGGCTAGTAGCTGACACTAGACCACCTAAGATAACGTCTCCTTAATAAACGCTGTTTCTCAGAGCGGCTGGCTTGTGATTTCACATCATCAGTAACCTGAGAAGGATCTCACCAATAACAAAATACAACACTGCTTGTATCAGAATATTAAGGCCTGATGGTGAGAACTTCCATGTCAAATGGAAATAACGACCGCGTGTGGAACTACTGAGGAGCTGTTGAATCAGTAGTCTAGTTTTCGAAATCCACATGTATATAAGAGCAGTGATCATTGAGTCTCTTGACATTAGGACTGCATTTGACTCCTTGGAAACAACCTCCCTTCGAAATGACTCTCAACGACCAGTCTCCATGTCAGGTTTACTAACATCTCTAACATCCAATACAAAATCACCAAAAACAGAGTAGGGGAAAGGATTGACGACGTCGTCACTCCTCCTTAACTCTTCTATCGCTGGCACTCTGAAGAATGCAGATCTCGTATCTCAAAAAGACCATTCAACCTTCACCATGTACACGATATCTCCTCATTGTGCAATAAAATACAAGCTAACCAAATCGAAATTAATCATCAACAGTACTCATGTGCTTCGCACCGTCGAAATGCAAAGTGCTTTCCCAAGCAATCTAATTTAGCCGTCACTCCTGCAAACCAACTGTCCAACATAATGAAGTTCGTGATCAAAGTGTCATTAAGCCAGAAGGGATGAAACGCTCACTATCGAATATCGAAACTCAGAGAACGTCAGACAATTGTCATTCTCAACGTGAGCTACAAATCTTCTCTACTATTTCGTACATATTGCAAGCTTGATAGACACTTGCAAAGAACTCTTTTAAACCACACGATTTATGTACCGCGTTTCGAGAACATACAAAACCCCAGTGGGTGATTCTAATACCCCCTGCGTCTATCAGCTCGACAGGTCCCTTCTATGCATATCTACCCACTCACTTCTGGCGTCATTATCTCTCTTACCTGGTGTCAGTGTCGCACAGAGCTCTAAATTTGGAGCTTCACCACTTGAGTACATAGCTATCAACAGGCCTTCAACCTAGGAATCTAGAATGGAGGAACCAGCTCTATCGACAATGTGCAGCGCACCACAATCATCAGACTCACGACTGAGTATTAAATCGTGATAGAATCGAGGCTAGTAGCTGACACTAGACCACCTAAGATAACGTCTCCTTAATAAACGCTGTTTCTCAGAGCGGCTGGCTTGTGATTTCACATCATCAGTAACCTGAGAAGGATCTCACCAATAACAAAATACAACACTGCTTGTATCAGAATATTAAGGCCTGATGGTGAGAACTTCCATGTCAAATGGAAATAACGACCGCGTGTGGAACTACTGAGGAGCTGTTGAATCAGTAGTCTAGTTTTCGAAATCCACATGTATATAAGAGCAGTGATCATTGAGTCTCTTGACATTAGGACTGCATTTGACTCCTTGGAAACAACCTCCCTTCGAAATGACTCTCAACGACCAGTCTCCATGTCAGGTTTACTAACATCTCTAACATCCAATACAAAATCACCAAAAACAGAGTAGGGGAAAGGATTGACGACGTCGTCACTCCTCCTTAACTCTTCTATCGCTGGCACTCTGAAGAATGCAGATCTCGTATCTCAAAAAGACCATTCAACCTTCACCATGTACACGATATCTCCTCATTGTGCAATAAAATACAAGCTAACCAAATCGAAATTAATCATCAACAGTACTCATGTGCTTCGCACCGTCGAAATGCAAAGTGCTTTCCCAAGCAATCTAATTTAGCCGTCACTCCTGCAAACCAACTGTCCAACGTAATGAAGTTCGTGATCAAAGTGTCATTAAGCCAGAAGGGATGAAACGCTCACTATCGAATATCGAAACTCAGAGAACGTCAGACAATTGTCATTCTCAACGTGAGCTACAAATCTTCTCTACTATTTCGTACATATTGCAAGCTTGATAGACACTTGCAAAGAACTCTTTTAAACCACACGATTTATGTACCGCGTTTCGAGAACATACAAAACCCCAGTGAATGATTCTAATACCCCCTGCGTCTATCAGCTCGACAGGTCCCTTCTATGCATGTCTATCCACTCACTTCTGGTGTCATTATCTCTCTTACCTGGTGTCAGTGTCGCACAGAGCTCTAAATTTGGAGCTTCACCACTTGAGTACATAGCTATCAACAGGCCTTCAATCTGGGAATCTAGAATAGAGGAATCAACTCTGTCGACAATGTGCAGCGCACCACAATCATCAGACTCACGACTGAGTATTAAATCGTGATAGAATCGAGGCTAGTAGCTGACACTAGACCACCTAAGATAACGTCTCCTTAATAAATGCTGTTTCTCAGAGCGGCTGGCTTGTGGTTTCACATCATCAGTAACCTGAGAAGGATCTCACCAATAACAAAATACAACACTGCTTGTATCAGAATATTAAGGCCTGATGGTGAGGACTTCCATGTCAAATGGAAATAACGACCGCGTGTGGAACTACTGAGGAGCTGTTGAATCAGTAGTCTAGTTTTCGAAATCCACATGTATATAAGAGCAGTGATCATTGAGTCTCTTGACATTAGGACTGCATTTGACTCCTTGGAAACAACCTCCCTTCGAAATGACTCTCAACGACCAGTCTCCATGTCAGGTTTACTAACATCTCTAACATCCAATACAAAATCACCAAAAACAGAGTAGGGGAAAGGATTGACGACGTCGTCACTCCTCCTTAACTCTTCTATCGCTGGCACTCTGAAGAATGCAGATCTCGTATCTCAAAAAGACCATTCAACCTTCACCATGTACACGATATCTCCTCATTGTGCAATAAAATACAAGCTAACCAAATCGAAATTAATCATCAACAGTACTCATGTGCTTCGCACCGTCGAAATGCAAAGTGCTTTCCCAAGCAATCTAATTTAGCCGTCACTCCTGCAAACCAACTGTCCAACGTAATGAAGTTCGTGATCAAAGTGTCATTAAGCCAGAAGGGATGAAACGCTCACTATCGAATATCGAAACTCAGAGAACGTCAGACAATTGTCATTCTCAACGTGAGCTACAAATCTTCTCTACTATTTCGTACATATTGCAAGCTTGATAGACACTTGCAAAGAACTCTTTTAAACCACACGATTTATGTACCGCGTTTCGAGAACATACAAAACCCCAGTGAATGATTCTAATACCCCCTGCGTCTATCAGCTCGACAGGTCCCTTCTATGCATATCTACCCACTCACTTCTGGCGTCATTATCTCTCTTACCTGGTGTCAGTGTCGCACAGAGCTCTAAATTTGGAGCTTCACCACTTGAGTACATAGCTATCAACAGGCCTTCAACCTAGGAATCTAGAATGGAGGAACCAGCTCTATCGACAATGTGCAGCGCACCACAATCATCAGACTCACGACTGAGTATTAAATCGTGATAGAATCGAGGCTAGTAGCTGACACTAGACCACCTAAGATAACGTCTCCTTAATAAATGCTGTTTCTCAGAGCGGCTGGCTTGTGGTTTCACATCATCAGTAACCTGAGAAGGATCTCACCAATAACAAAATACAACACTGCTTGTATCAGAATATTAACGCCTGATGGTGAGAACTTCCATGTCAAATGGAAATAACGACCGCGTGTGGAACTACTGAGGAGCTGTTGAATCAGTAGTCTAGTTTTCGAAATCCACATGTATATAAGAGCAGTGATCATTGAGTCTCTTGACATTAGGACTGCATTTGACTCCTTGGAAACAACCTCCCTTCGAAATGACTCTCAACGACCAGTCTCCATGTCAGGTTTACTAACATCTCTAACATCCAATACAAAATCACCAAAAACAGAGTAGGGGAAAGGATTGACGACGTCGTCACTCCTCCTTAACTCTTCTATCGCTGGCACTCTGAAGAATGCAGATCTCGTATCTCAAAAAGACCATTCAACCTTCACCATGTACACGATATCTCCTCATTGTGCAATAAAATACAAGCTAACCAAATCGAAATTAATCATCAACAGTACTCATGTGCTTCGCACCGTCGAAATGCAAAGTACTTTTCCAAGCAATCTGATTTAGCAGTCACTCTTGCAAACCAACTGTCCAACGTAATGAAGTTCGTGATCAAAGTGTCATTAAGCCAGAAGGGATGAAACGCTCACTATCGAATATCGAAACTCAGAGAACGTCAGACAATTGTCATTCTCAACGTGAGCTACAAATCTTCTCTACTATTTCGTACATATTGCAAGCTTGATAGACACTTGCAAAGAACTCTTTTAAACCACACGATTTATGTACCGCGTTTCGAGAACATACAAAACCCCAGTGAATGATTCTAATACCCCCTGCGTCTATCAGCTCGACAGGTCCCTTCTATGCATGTCTATCCACTCACTTCTGGTGTCATTATCTCTCTTACCTGGTGTCAGTGTCGCACAGAGCTCTAAATTTGGAGCTTCACCACTTGAGTACATAGCTATCAACAGGCCTTCAATCTGGGAATCTAGAATAGAGGAATCAACTCTGTCGACAATGTGCAGCGCACCACAATCATCAGACTCACGACTGAGTATTAAATCGTGATAGAATCGAGGCTAGTAGCTGACACTAGACCACCTAAGATAACGTCTCCTTAATAAATGCTGTTTCTCAGAGCGGCTGGCTTGTGGTTTCACATCATCAGTAACCTGAGAAGGATCTCACCAATAACAAAATACAACACTGCTTGTATCAGAATATTAAGGCCTGATGGTGAGGACTTCCATGTCAAATGGAAATAACGACCGCGTGTGGAACTACTGAGGAGCTGTTGAATCAGTAGTCTAGTTTTCGAAATCCACATGTATATAAGAGCAGTGATCATTGAGTCTCTTGACATTAGGACTGCATTTGACTCCTTGGAAACAACCTCCCTTCGAAATGACTCTCAACGACCAGTCTCCATGTCAGGTTTACTAACATCTCTAACATCCAATACAAAATCACCAAAAACAGAGTAGGGGAAAGGATTGACGACGTCGTCACTCCTCCTTAACTCTTCTATCGCTGGCACTCTGAAGAATGCAGATCTCGTATCTCAAAAAGACCATTCAACCTTCACCATGTACACGATATCTCCTCATTGTGCAATAAAATACAAGCTAACCAAATCGAAATTAATCATCAACAGTACTCATGTGCTTCGCACCGTCGAAATGCAAAGTGCTTTCCCAAGCAATCTAATTTAGCCGTCACTCCTGCAAACCAACTGTCCAACGTAATGAAGTTCGTGATCAAAGTGTCATTAAGCCAGAAGGGATGAAACGCTCACTATCGAATATCGAAACTCAGAGAACATCAGACAATTGTCATTCTCAACGTGAGCTACAAATCTTCTCTACTATTTCGTACATATTGCAAGCTTGATAGACACTTGCAAAGAACTCTTTTAAACCACACGATTTATGTACCGCGTTTCGAGAACATACAAAACCCCAGTGAATGATTCTAATACCCCCTGCGTCTATCAGCTCGACAGGTCCCTTCTATGCATATCTACCCACTCACTTCTGGTGTCATTATCTCTCTTACCTGGTGTCAGTGTCGCACAGAGCTCTAAATTTGGAGCTTCACCACTTGAGTACATAGCTATCAACAGGCCTTCAACCTAGGAATCTAGAATGGAGGAACCAGCTCTATCGACAATGTGCAGCGCACCACAATCATCAGACTCACGACTGAGTATTAAATCGTGATAGAATCGAGGCTAGTAGCTGACACTAGACCACCTAAGATAACGTCTCCTTAATAAATGCTGTTTCTCAGAGCGGCTGGCTTGTGGTTTCACATCATCAGTAACCTGAGAAGGATCTCACCAATAACAAAATACAACACTGCTTGTATCAGAATATTAACGCCTGATGGTGAGAACTTCCATGTCAAATGGAAATAACGACCGCGTGTGGAACTACTGAGGAGCTGTTGAATCAGTAGTCTAGTTTTCGAAATCCACATGTATATAAGAGCAGTGATCATTGAGTCTCTTGACATTAGGACTGCATTTGACTCCTTGGAAACAACCTCCCTTCGAAATGACTCTCAACGACCAGTCTC